>VXBB01013593.1:0-16805 GCA_013399915.1 Illadopsis cleaveri | reverse complement strand
AAAAAAAAAAAGGAAAAAAGGGCTCTCATAACCGAAAAATGCTTTTAGGAGATGTGGCGGCCGCACTCTGGAGCAGGACGGGCAGACTCGTGCGTTCCCTGTGGAAGCAGAGGCAGCACGCCCCGACCGCCGTCCCACAGACACCGCAGCGTTACCCGGCCTGCAAACGCCGCTGCCCCGGCACCCACCCGCGGGGGATGCTCAGCACAAGCGCCAGCGGCTGAGAAACAAAACCCCCGGGGGAGAGAGCCGAGGGTTCCCCCGACTCCCAGCAGTTATCTTTATCCGGCCTTTCCAACCCATCAGATATATTCGCTGCGAGGTGGGGCGATAGAAAAGCATCCTTAGAACTCAGCCGGGCTCGCAGGGACACACAGAGCCCACCACCGGGAGCGAGGAGCCCGCGGCACCAACAGAGACCCGGGCAGGGCTGTGGCATCGGGCCCGCACGCTGCCCTCCCTGACCGTTCAATTAGCAACAGAAAGAGTTAATTGCCTAAACCCAAAATATGGCGGAGATCTCCGTAAAGCAAAGAAAGAAAATTAAAAAGCAAAAAGAAAAAAAATACACCCCCAAATACCGGCTTAGGACAGGCGGGCAGCAGCACAGCACTGCTGACGCCCGGAGACTGAGCTGCTGCTCGGATTACCCTCCGCGACGCTCCAGCCAGGAAGGGAAGGAATCTTCTTCTTTTGTTGTTGTTGTTGGTTTGGTTCTTTTTTTAGTTTGTTTTTTTGTTTATTTGATTGTTTTTGCCCCTGTCTTGTCTCTTTCTTTTTTTTTTCTGTACGAAGCAGCAGCCCCGTCCCTGTGCACTAGGCCTTGCAAAATCTCCCAAACCAGTTTATTAAAAGGGTAAATCCGGGACTGAGATATTCTGATTGGCATTTAGTTTTTATACATATAAAATATATAAATTACATATTATATATTTATATGCACATATATAAATATATATCTAACCTCCCCCCGGCCTTTTTCAATATATCGGGGAAAAAATCAGACTCGAGGTACTGCAAAGTCAGAAACACGAGCAGCTTTTCTCCGGCTCTGTCTGACAGGCTTTGTCTCTGTCTGCGTCAGACAGCGCTCAGTCTAAACCAACCGGATTAACCAGGACGATCCCCGGGTGATCCTGAGCAGCGTGACAAACCGCAGTGCTAAAATATGACCGTGCCACTCTTTCTGCAGACACCTCGGGATTGTTTTACAGTGGCACATCTCCGGTTACCCCTCTGCCCGTGACTGCCGGCCGCGGCGCTGGCTGCGGGAATTAAAACCCACCATCGCACTCGGGGAAAGTTTTAAATCCCGGGATTCACTTTTCTCTTCACGAACAGTAAAACAAATCCAGGTGTAGTGATAAGCTCTCATGTTAAAATCGTGACACGAGGGCAACGCTTTTTTTTAAAGTTATTTTTAAATAATATCATTCTTAAATTTAAAAAATGTAGTGTTCAGGAGTAGCGAAAAACTCACGTAAAAATCGTGACATGGGTGCAATGCAAGTATTTTTAAACAATCGGTATGGGTTCCTTAAAAGGGTTTAGTATGATTTCAGCAACCTTGTCTTTGGAATTCACTTCGGGAGCCCGGAATGTTACGTGCTCTGTTACTCGGGAGAGAAAGGACAGATCGGGACGCTGTGGATGTTAGCATTTCGGGGGATTTTTGCTAGATCCAAGGACAGGAGCCCCGGGGGAGAGCAGGCGGTCCCTGCACGCAGCATCACGCAGACAGCCTCGCCATTTTACACAGCCAGCGCTCCTGCGCATTAAACGGGACAACGGAGGACGGGGTAGGATCGCATCCAGGAGTGGCACAAGCGTTAATGCGGGGCTGCGGAGGAGCCAAGGGACCCTCAGAGGGGCATGCGAGCAGTGCCCTGCGCCCACCGCGCCCCTGCAGCGCTGCTTCCAGAGAGCCCAAGATTTCAAAAAGAACTGGTGATAACAAGGGAGGAGAGCCGCGACCTCTTCCAGTTTGTGTTTCCAGGCGCGGCCCTGCAAGCGAACACGCCTGTGTCCCCCGGAGAAGGGGTGACCGAAATGAAGATGTCTGTGGGCCGCCAGGTCCTGCCCCTCACGCCGGAGAAGGCTCTGAGCCTCGCCAGCCGGGGTCCCGATGCTTGGCACCCGTCCCGCGGCCTCCCAGCCGTGCCACCCCGCTCGGCCCGCAGGGAAGGGCGGGCTGAGGGAGGCGGGGGTGGTGGCTGAGCACGGCTGCCGGCGGGGGGGAGCCCGGAGAAAATGGAGGCAGGCGGGATCGCAGCGCTCAGTGGCTGCATGGCGGCTGCGGGACGGCCGAGGGCCGGTCCGAGCTTCGTGCTGAGGCGGGGGCGAGTGAGCTTCCCCCCGCCCGCCTGGGTTTAACGGGGACACGGCAGCGACACGCCACCCGATCCTTCCCGAGCTCCGGACACGGAGCGGCCCCTCACGGCGGCCCTGGGGCCGTTCCAGAACGTTCTCTGCGCTCGGGCTCTGCCAGCCCGGCAAGGCGGGCGGAGGGCGCCCCCTGCTGCCCTCACGCAGCGGTCACGGCCCTCAGGGGCACCGGCACAGTTAAACACGTAAAATGTAGTAATTCTGTGGGGAAAACGTCATCTTCCAACGCTGGTTTGGCATCCTGCAGTACATACTTCCCCGGCCCGCACCTGCTGAGTGTATAATCTGTGTCAAGGTTTTGTCAAAATTTTAATTTAGCAGTGTAAATCGAAAGTGCTGAGTTGATAAGTAAAATGAATGTTGAGTTAAACTCAGCTGACCAGTGCAATACAGTTTCCCTTTTTTTCCGCTTTAAAAGTACATGCCCATTTTATCACCTCTTTATGGTGGTTTATGGTTCCTTTAAATGGCCCTGACTATCAGATCGCAAATACAGAAAATGTAAATCCGGTTTGTCTAATCTGGAGTTTAAAATATTCTTGTGATGTCAGAAAGTGATGGCTTATAAAATATTTTCATTTAATTAGGAAACGCTAAGAGGATTTCTGCAAGGAAAAAAAATAAAGGCAAGGAAGCGCAGTTTGAATTATTTATGTGCCATGAACTATCATGATTGCTGCTACAGCTTTTCAAGTACAAAAATACCGGATTTTCTCACTTTTCATTTTTAGAACCTAATTCCTTAATTATTCAGGCATGCAAATTACTGTGAACAGGGATTAATTATGCAGGTAATCAAGGTTTTATTCTAAGTTTACTTTTAAAAAGCAAAGATTGGCTGATACTCTGGACAGTGTTGCCAACACTGGGCTTGTGCACTGAAATACTCCTTTAAGATATGATAACAGTTTGGGATTTCATGGAAGTAAAAGGGGTAGGGAAAAATTTGCGTCTTGCATAAGCTAAGGAACACAATGCATGGCATAAATCTTATTGTCCTGTGAGAGAGAATGATCTCCTTCCTCAGGACCGAGTGCTCATCACCCCATTTCTTCTCACAGAATCACAGAATATTCCAAGTTGAAAGGGACCCACAAGGATCATTGAGTCCAACTCCTGGCCCTGCACAGACACCCCAACATTCCCACCTCGTGCATCCCTGAGAGCATTGTCCAAATGCTCCTGGAGCTCTGGCAGCTGTGGGGCCATGACCATTCCCTGGGGAGCCTGTTCAGTGCCTGACACCCTCTGGGGGAGGAATCTTTCCCTGGTATCCAGTCTAACCCTCCCTCGACCCATTCCCAGCTCCAGCCATTCCACTGGGTTCTGTCCCTGGTCACAGAGAGCGGAGATTGGAGCTGTCGCTCCCTTGCCCCTTGGGAGGAAGCTGGAGACCATGGTGAGGTCTGACCTCAGTCTCCTCCAGCTAAAAAACAAGAACTCTTCCCCTCAGTGGTGTGTACAGAAAGACATTCTGTAGAGTGTGCTGTGAAGTGGGGAGGTCAGAGGATGTTTCAGATTGGAAAGGAGTGCAAGTAAGAGGAAAGGGGAAGACCCTTAATTCCACCATTTTGTCAAGCTGACTGGCCTCTGTCAGGGATGGGATCTGGTGCCCTCCGGGGTCTGTCTCCTCCAGGAACATGCTGCATCCATTTACACAGCACCATGGCAGTTTAGTTCGCCTGTGCTCAGACTCTATCTTGGCTTTGGCTATTTTGGTTTTAGCTGCCAAAGCACACAAATCCAACAGTGGCAGACCGTAAAATGGAGAAGCTCAACTTCTGTGCATAAACACTGCTCTGCATCATTTAATAAATGATGCTGTCAAAAGTACCACAGAAGTACACCATCAGTGTGCACTGGCTATATTTCTAAATGTTTTTGCAGCTGTAATCACACTTAGATGCTTCAATTAGCAGTCCATTATTTAAAGCTGATGGGTAAACTCGTATACTTTCCAGAAATACAAGTGCCATTGTATCTTCAGTATGACTGATTTCAGTGGGATTGTAATTTGTTATGGAAGACCTTCTCCCAGTCCTTCAGACTCATATATTCCATTGTAAAGCTGAGCAAAGGTCCCTGAAGACCGTGTTTCTTAGGGCAGGGAGCAGTGGGAGGGGGCCAGTGCCTGTTTCAAGGGTCTCTTACAAGCTGTTGATCATCTCAGTGCTTCTTGCTTTAAGGCATGTCAAGTTAGAAAGCCAGGATTTATGGATTAGCCTGCTTTGGATACTGCTTAATTATGAGTCCCTTTTGATCGGTTACGGAAATAAAGCCATACCCTACACAAGGCTTTTTTGGTGTTGGAGAAGCATGTTGTATGCATCTGTCAGAAGAGCTGGATTTAGAAGAAAGGAGTAATGTTATCTTATTCGTTGTCCAAGGAGAATTATGTTATTCGTTGTCCAAGGAGAAGAAAATTAGGGGTTTTTTCTGTATGTCAGAGGAATATTGTAAAATGTTAGGACAGGAGTTAAAGATCCGTGGAATGGGGAAGCCTGAGTCTTTTGGAGGCCTCATGACTCTTTTCATCTTCCTCCCTCCCCAGAACTCCCATTCCATTGCAATTGTTTGAGGCACCTTCTGGGCAGCAGGGAGGAGTCCACACCATTAAAAAGGCTGTTTTATTTCAGACTGAGAAAAATGCACTACAGTGTCCACCTCATGCACACACGGCAACTAACAAAACCTTTTAACTTCTCCCTGACAAAGTAGTTTCCTCAAGCATCTTTCAATAGCCACTCCTTAAAGCAGGAGAAAAAAAAAACTTCAAACATTAATCCCCACCAACTACTCTGCTGGCAGATAGCCAAAAGGAGAAATGGACCTCTTACTTTCACTGAAGTTTTACTTTTTTGACTCACTGATGAGAGTGACAGTTAAGCAGCAGCAGTGTAGTGGCTCTGATGATGTCACAAGGAAAAGGGGGCGGGGGATGCTGATACTGCAGGGGAAAAGTCTGTACTTGATAACCAGTTACATTCAGTTAGATAAATATCACAATGCAATTAATTACATGGAAAATGCTACAGAAGATAGTTATAGCAAACATAAATTTACTCCTTACAAATAGTGAATAGCCTTCTCAAAGAATGGAAATAGTAATGCTCATACTAAGCAGTATTGGTGTTAGCATTGGGATAGTGGGATTTCACCAGCTTGAAGGAAGACATCCTGTTATGAACAAAACCTACAAGTTCAAGCTCCTTCTTTTTTCTGAAGATAAGTTCTGCAATCTAAGGAAAAAACTGCTTAGAAAAGGAACACGATTAAAAGAAATCATGACTATAGAATGTGCACACTTGCATGTTCTGGTGACATGTACTTAAGGAAGAAAAAGGTGGGCAGAGAGAAAGAGACATACAAAAAAAAAAAAAAAATCTGATTCACCCCCTTATTTTGTCCACGTGATGAAATGTGAACATGGAGAAAAAGCCCTTGCACACAAAGGATACAACCGTCAGTGCTTAGTAATGGGATTTTGACGCTCTATTTACTTTCCTGTAACAGTCATATAATGTTCTGGCTTTCAGGGCAATTTACAGGTGGTTTACACAAGGCTCACCCTCAGGACGCACCAGCCGTGGGGTTGGATGCTTCACTGTACTGACACTGATGTAGCCATCGTGGTGCAAACCCTCTGTAGGAACCCTAGTGTTTGTTGGTGAGACTGCTGGAGAAACTTCCTGCCTAGGGACAGGAGTGAGTGGGGGGATCAGACTTCTCCTCCTTGCCCTTAGTTCAGTTCCTCAAAGCACTGTTTCTTCTGCCCCAGGGGAGGAAGCCACTTCCAGCTTTGGGTGGATGGAAGGAGAAAGGGCAAGGAGCTGATCTGCAATTGTACGAAGCAAACAGCAACAGATGGAAAAGTAGGAGACAAATTAATTTTCCCTTCCCTTTCTGGATATCTCTCTGGATTTAATTATCCTGGGATTTTATAGCTGTCAACTGATGGATGAACAGCCTACCAGTGCCTGCTGGCTAATCCACTTTGGGGCTATATTAGATTGGTTGAAAATGACTGGATTAGAATAATATTCTGCTGTAACATAAAACAATAATAGGAGAACGAGAAAGTTTATGGAAGAAGCATTATTGGTGTCAATAGAAGAAACTGAGTGTCAATTTCTAAGAGGTAGATCTGAGTTTCAGTAACATTAGTGCAGCAACAGAGAGAGTTGAGCTTGTTCACATGAGACTGAGAATTATATAAAAGAAAAAAAAAGACAGAAAAATGAGAAAAGTAAATAGGATATATGGTCTTGTGGTTTGGTAGGAAACCAAAGAGAGGATATTAAATTATGTGTGGTCAGTAGCATCTTGTAAACCCAGATGCAGGACATAAAGAGTGGTAAAACAATAACAATTGGAAGAAGAGAAATGGGAAGTCGTAGACCTGTCAAAAGAAATACAAGTGAGCTCCTTTAACTGAGTCCTTGAGGTTTACACAGGTGAAGATATGTCTTAAGCCATGAGAATTCTTACTGTGTGTGAAGTTTTTATTTAATGATTCATGCTCGAACAACCCACCACCAAAACCTAGAATGGTGCATCCATCTTAGTGTGTTTTGACACTGTGTGTCCAGTTCCTTGCTCACTCTTGTGAATAAAAGCACTGATTTGGAATTGAGTAAAATGAGAGATTTGCTGTATATGTTAAGGTCTAAGGAAGCTTGTTTTTATATATGGCTTTTTACTTTTATATATGGCTTTTTAAAAATATATTATATATGGCTTTTAACTTTTTTGTTCTTAGTGCAACAAACACACAGTGGGTCTTTTGGCAGAAGTATGAAAATTGTTTCTGCACTAACACTATGCTTTTATCATCCTGCATTGTTTCCTTCAAGATATGTCTACACGCCAGTATCACCATTACCTTGTTTGAATTGAGTATGATGCATTTTCTCTAAGTAATTGGGAAAGAAAAGTATTTTTTCATGCAAACTGTTTGCAAACTGAGAAATAGAATAGAATAGAATAGAATAGAATAGAATAGAATAGAATAGAATAGAATAGAATAGAATAGAATAGAATGTTTTCAGTTGGAAAACAGCCACAGCAATCATCTGGTCTAGCTACCTGACCACTTCAGGGCTGGCCAAAAGTTAAAACATGTTATCATTGTCCAAATGCATCTTAAGGTCTGACTTTGATCACTGATCATCTCTCTAGGAAGGATTTTCCAGTGTCTGTGGAAACTTCAGTGCTTTTAGGAATGATAGGTAAATGGTTATTTTAGTATCTAAAGGGAGTAGAAGTAGCCACAGAAATCAGAGTCCTTGTACTTCCAAAAAGCTCCCTGAACAAACCAAGAGTGATTCAGGGAGTATCAGGAGATCTCATAAAATACATGTGGTGTCCTTAACAAGGTAAGCCTGATCTCCTGACTGGTTTCTCCTCCTGGGAGGAAGTGGTAATCTTCCCCTGTTTCATCCATGTTAGTGATTAAACAGATAACTTATGGAAGACCTCTTAGGTGAGAACATCAACAACTTAATTGCCTGTAATGAGCAACAACTGATGAAGTCACTGGCATTCATGGATGCTTTCTGTAGAAGTGCCTTCATCATAAATTGTGCTAAAGTGACCAATACCCTGCCCTTTATGTAGAAAAGTGTTAACAATTTTCTCTGTAATAACAACAAAACATTGATGTTGCTTTTTGCAAGCCGTGAATGCAAAGGTTTATGTCACAGGTTTGGCATTTCCCATTTGCTAAAACTACCTCACACATCCAAAGACTGTGAAATATTTATATCCTTTGGCTTTATTATCACTTCTTTCGTATCAGCCAAATCTACTGCCACCTGTTTAGCTTTCCTCCTACTATTGATATCTGTGCTGTCTTTTCTAGCACTGATTCTGGGTAGATAGTAAAGCAAAATGTAGAGAAAGTAAAATGTAGAGAAGGGACTGGCAGAAAAGTCCTGTCTCCTTACTGAGGAAAAATGACTCAGTCATTCAGTAGGGCAGTGATTCAGTGCAGACCAGCACTTAGGCATGTCAAATTCAGCATCCTCAGGTTTCCTGAAGTCATGACACACCACAGGAACAATGACAAGCTGAAGTAATCTGTGACAAAGAAAAGGCAGAAGGCACCCACTTGCCAGTTGTTTGATTTCTATGGTTGTGTTATTTTACTGCCTTATCAGCAATATGACTTGAAAGACTAACAATGTAATACACTTAAAATGACTGAGCTGGAGCTGAAATGCATTGTTCTGTCAGCATCTAAAAGGAAGACCATCAGAAAAGCCAGTCTGAAGGAGAGGTAGTGTTCTAATTTCAAAAAGGGAGCTCTACCCATGGAAATTGTAAAAGAAACAGCATCTTATGGATTCTAGAAATACTACATTTTCTGTCAGATTACACTCTTGAACCCAGATTTCATTCTTAATTTCAAAATATAGTTGTTGATTTACAACAAATTCTTAGAAATACCAAAGAAATGCTGTATTTCTTGTATATTTTTAATACAGTGATTCATTTTATCAAAGTCCTTGATTTGGTTTGGTTCCA
Source organism: Illadopsis cleaveri (assembly GCA_013399915.1). Taxonomy (NCBI): domain Eukaryota; kingdom Metazoa; phylum Chordata; class Aves; order Passeriformes; family Timaliidae; genus Illadopsis; species Illadopsis cleaveri. The sequence continues at coordinate 7,895 of VXBB01013593.1, read as the reverse complement.
GAATCTTTCTTTCCTTTACTCTTATTTCAGTTAACTCCTATTTCCTTCAGTCCTCTTCTCTTTCCTTTATCTGCTGATTCTCTTCTGCACACCATTTTTTTCTTATATCACTGTTCTTCAATTTCTACCTTCCATTTTCTGTTCTCTTGCAGACTCTGTTTTCTGGTAAATATGTAAGTAGAAATAATAGCCACCCTTAAAGCCCTCTAAATATTTATTGTCCTAAATTGGATTCTTCCAAAACATATTCTACATATAGAAAACAGATTGCTCTGTGTTATGACAGAAAGAATAGTAAGATTTTTTTAACAGGGCAAGCTTTACAAGACCTGACACAGTGCAGTTCTAAAAAAGACAGACAAGTTTTTATTTTCACATTAAAAAGGAAAAGTACCATACAGCATATGGTAATCATAAGAAAACTTCTAGGAAATTGTTTTTCTTTCTTCTTAATTGCCAAAAGTAAGGGGACGCCTACAGCTGTCAGGCAACAGAAGGGTTTTTTTCTCCCTGCCTTTATGCTTCATGATTGTGGAAGATGCTGTCCATGGGCCATTGCCTTTATAATCAACTCAGGTTATGACTTTTTAAAAGAAGAAAAAATGTAGTGAAAAGATATGATAAAAAGACAGCCAGGACACTGCGTTTAATCAAGGCAATAAATAGGTTCTCACTTTCTGGCTCACAGAGGCTCAGTAGACATTTCATAACCATCAACTGGAGTTTGAAAGGTCCCAAATAGCAAAGGGCAAAAGCTGTGTTAGCTCTGGCATGCACACAAACAAGTCAAGAATGATTCTGTGAATAAAGCTTTTGATCACTTTAGAGGGAATAATTTACTCAGTATAAAATAATTCGTTCAGTATAAAATTCCCCTGCATCCAGAGACCCCACGGACACAGTGTGAAGTAGTGAGGAACATTCCCAAGAGCAATACTGGGTGTTGGAGCTGTGCTCTGGATTTGGAACGATGTTGGGGACTAATCATTTACACTCAGTAACCAGAAATTCCATGTTCAATTATGTGTAGGCTAGGCTCCAGTTTGCTAACCCTCATAGGAACTTGTAGCAAAAAGTCGTTGCGTGCACCCAAAGAATGAAAGAATTTAATTAATACCCTGGGGTGAAACATGTTCATCCTACAGGAACAGTTTGTAGTTCTTCAAAGATTCGTCTTTTCAGAAAGGCTTAATGGGGAATCTCCTGCACTTTTGGGCCCTTGCTCAGGAAGCCTGTGCTTGGTTTGGAAAGAAATTTTAAATGATTTTTATAATGCATGTAGGGCATGTTAGGGCTGCATCCAAACAATCTGTGGAGAACCTTCAGCTCCAAAGGAGGTGACGAAAGAGTAGAGGCTGTCAACAGCACATAAGATTTAAACTCTGGTCTCTACAAATATCTTGTACTGAGTTTAAGCAGACACTGGAGCCAAGCAAAGAGTTAAATCTGTAAAGTGAAGTATGCACTATTAAACATCTCATAAATTGCTTGTAACTGCACAAAATACCGCAGGGTGCGTGTGAGCACCCCCACATGAAGCTGAATTGCAGCCAGTTAAAATATCCTGCAGCTTTTGCTGATAATCCTGATGAAAGAGAGGCTTATTGTAATAGAAAGAAAATGTAGGAAGGATTTGTAGATAAGTGACCATTCTAAGTCAGTGACCTGGGGGAGGACGTGATGCTAACAACATTATTTGATGAATCATTGAAAGCTGTAAAGGGAAGAGTGGCAAACCTTTGTAGATAACATATATATATAAGTTAATATATCTGATTCTGCTTTGTTATAGAACTGCAGCATGACAACACAGCTAGGTTAGTCAAATCCTGATTCACAGAGGCAATGATTAAAATATCCATGTAAAAGAGACAAATGTTCTGGAAAACGGGTGAAGGATGAATGAAGAATAAACTTCATTGGACACATCCTTATAAAACTACTCACCAGGGGTCATCTTCACCTGAAAACCTCTTTAATGGAACATTTATTTTAGATTTAAGGCACTAGAAATATTTCTAACTCCTAAGAAGTAGCCTAATGAATGGACATTTTAGTGACTGACTTCACTGTAGCTGTAAATAAACTGCAGACTCTCCTAGGTAAGAGCAGTGGATTGTTTTGAATGATGGCTGGTGGAAAAGACATCAGGCTAAACAAACCAATGTTCTCATGTTTAGGTTGGCAACATTAATATCATCAATCCTGTGCTTTCAAAAATAATGTCTGGACTCTCCCTTCCCCCACTTCCATTATTAGATTTACTTTAAAAATCAAGACAATTTTAAATATTACAATTCTAGATAGGCTTGTTTTTCTTAGATGGCCATAGTTACTGTGAGCAGGGAAAAAAAAATCACATTTAGGAGTTTTTCTTGGCATCTCACATGTATGGAACAAAATAATCCAGAGGTTCTCATTTGTCATTTAAAAACATCAAGCATTGGAAGGCATGTGATTAGCTTTTGAAATCTAGAAATAATGTACTGTCAAATGTATATAAATACAGATCATCAGAGTAATTTTTAAAACAACCATGCGCAAAAGTGAGAGATGATATTTTTATTCCAACAGGAGGGTTCATATTCATACAGATTTATCTCAAAATAGTAAGCAGTGTACAATAAAACAAATTAATAATTTCAATATGAATAAAGCCTGTAAAGTCCTGTATTTTTATGAAAAGATGGTTATCAAGTCTGTTAATGAGTTATTCTTAGGAGAAAAATGAATGTTCAAACGCTCAATTACAAGATAACTAATATGACCTAAACATAGGTCTGCTATTACAGAGTTTCTTACTGGTTGCTGAAGTAAATTGAATATTTTCTTGATAAGAGAAGGAAAAAAATATACTTTTAAATTTGTACTATTTGCCTTTCAGGATGTTTCCCTGACAGGAGACTGCACCAGGTAGCAAGACACAAATAGGCACTTTGACTCTAGACCTGAGATTTCTGGGAAGTGTAGTTTAGAAGTCAGAAAGAAGAAAAAAGAATGCAATAGGGTTTTTCTCTGTTTTATAGATGGTTATTTGTAATGAGTGAAATGACAAGGTTTTTGGTTTTGCAATTAATGAAGCTACAACAGCATTTTGTATTTACAGTTAGTGAAAATGCAAGATTTTGTGTGGTCACATGATGCTGTTCTGGTCTGGGGGCAATCCCAGAGGCATGTATTTCTTCTGATGACAGAAATGCATCTAAGCATTTATCTGAGAGATTATGAGCAATACCTTTGAAAGGAGTAAGATGAATTGCTCAAGGAGATTCACATGATTAAGCTGTATCACCAGTGATGTACTGACAAATGAAAAAAGAGGTAAGCTCATCCATGTTGTGGTCAAGCCAGTGGGAAGTGAATAATCTCTACTCTGCTCAAAGTAGAAATGAGTAAATTTTCTCTCAGTGTGTGGCAATGAAGCCAGAACATGGATGGATGGAGATGACGCAGCGTAAGTGGAAGCCTCATGATACCTTAGATCACAGAGCTCCAAATGTTGATGTCTGGCTTGATTGGAAGAGAGAACCATTGTCACATTTTATTTGTCAATTAATGCTCTTCCCTGCTATATTTCTCTTGCTTATTCTTACTAAGGCGCCCTGTCTTCTGACAGTGAAAAGTACATCTGGAGGGGTACCTGAGGAAGGAACCCAAAGGACCCTGCAACTCTAGATTCACAATCTCTCATACAATACTGGGATAAAACCAGTATCTAGTAAAGAGGGCAGCTGCAGTGGTGGAAAATCTACAGCAGGACCTGGTAGACTTTCCTCTTTGGCAATTAAAGGGTTTCTCTTTGGCATTTAAGGGGTTTCTGTCATAACTCTGCTCGGAAGCAATCTTCTCTTGATAGAAGCATTGATAAAAGAGTGCCATGCTCCCTATCTACAAGCTCATCCCCAAATTTGGCACTTGGTGTTACACTGGGATGCTGCTCTGGTGACAAACACTCTGTGGGTCTTGCTATGTCTGAACCAAGGGGAATATGTTGCTCACCTCGATGATTTCATGGTTTCTCCCTGTAATGCAAACTGTAATTCTTAGTCGTGTATGAAATCTACAGTGATGCAATTTCACTGGGACGGAACATCAGGGCAAACACACAGAAGAGGTAGAGCTTTAGTCTTCTCAGGCTGATACCAATGCTTATTGGTTTTTAACTGAGAAGCTATAAAGCATTTTGCACTAGATGGAGTAAGGTTACAATAGTGAAGATCAGTTAGGAAGAAATGTGCAGCTTCCTTTGTAATATTTACAAAAATTGCAGCACTCAATAGGCAGGCAAAACAAAATTAGTTTATCACATAAAACTATTAATCCGTTAGCTTTTGAAAAATGATTTTAAGGTTAAGTTTGTAGCCTGTGGTAGGATCCTGAACCACTAAATTTCTGTAGATGATTATTTAACCTGATCTCAAATCTTGGCAATATTTGCTATTAAACTAATTTTGTCTAAATGTTGTTCAAGTCCATTTATCATGAGTACAACAGTTCTTTACCTTGCTGTCTTTGCAACGTGTTTTTGCACATTCGAAGACTGTTGCCCTCTCCCTCCTCAGTTTGTGTTTCTGTAAAATAGAACAACACAACCTTTCCTCATGGATCATGTATTTTATTGTTGTAGTGGATCGTTTTCCTGTTGTTCATCTCTGAGTCATCTCTAGCTGATGAGACCCCTACTTGTTGAAGTTCACTGCCCAGAATACAATTTAATACATGAATCTGGACTTCTTACTGCCACACAGTAACAGAACATGTTATGTTCATTCCCATATACCATGCATGTTTATTCATAGTATTTGTCTTTTTTTGCAACCATATGTTATAGCTCACTCACATTCTTTTTTAAGTGCCCAACCTTCTTCTGGAGAGAATTTTTCAAAGTAATATAGTCAATGAAGTAAGAAAGTTCATGAAGAACAGAAGGCAGAATCTAAAAATTATATTAAGTCCAGTGCAACAAAGCCAGTAAAGCTTCAGTTATCAAGGGAGGAGTTTGTGAGAAAGTATGTAAATTCCATTTCATGCTGCTACAAAGGCATGTGTACTATACCTCTGCTTGAACAGTGACTCTCAGCTCGGATGAGACAAGTAAACAGAAATTTTCAAACCAGCATTTACCTGTAAGTATGAAACACCTGAAGGAACTGAGCATGGGCTGTGTTACTTATTAATCTAATTAGGTGTCTGCTAAACTGGTGGAGGCTTAACAGGCTTGGGAATTATAGGAAGATTTATAGCTTGAGAAAGTGGAACATATTCCAAGTAATGGGATGTAAAAGAGAGGAAAGAAAAAGAGGGAGAGAAACAGAGAAGGAACTGAAATGAAAGCCAGTGGTGATCAAAGATGTGACCAGATGCTGTTCTGCATAATACCAAGTGAGAGAAGAACTAAGAGAGCAGTGACAGCTCAGTTACTGTGTAAAACCTGATTCAAACCTTGACTATAGTGCAGATTTTATCGCCATTAAGTGGTGCTGTGCAGGACACCATGCCAAATGCACACGCCAAAAGCATAATCTCTTACCAGATGAGTTTGGTACCCTTCTGCTGAATCAAAGCTGAAAGGTCAGATGATTGAGAACACATCTCAGCATCAGAAGCTAACTGAAGGACATCCTGAGTCTGAAAAAACTCTGACATCAGAGAGTGGGTTTGGTAGTCTGTCAGAAAAAAGGGACATCTTAGACCTAGGAGGCAGGTGGGTGAATGAAATAGTGTGATTTAAGGAAAGACGTCATGTGCAAAGGCATGGTAACACATGTACAAAATATTAAAGACTAGTAGTATGTGCATATACTTAATGTGTACCTTTGTTAGGAACAGGCAAAAATTGTGTGTAAGATCCTGATCAGATGCAAGATACCTTTGTGTGCTTATTTTCTAAAATTTTTTCTTCTTTTAGTTCTTTTCCTCTCTTTCTTTTTTAACCCCATATGTTCTGGGTGTTTCCCCTAAGGAATGTTTTTGTGCAAGTGTTTTTGTAGTGATATATGGGGCCTTCATCTACAACTGTGTGGAGCAACAGTGCCAGAGAGTGGCTGCCTGGGATAAATGCAGCTGGATTTGCCTTGCAGTTAAGCCTTTGGGACTTATAACAAGCACACCCAGAATCATAGAATATGCAGAACTGGAAGAGAACCACAAGGATCATTGAAGTTCACCTCCTGGTCCAGTGGTTGATCTGAGCAGTACAGAAAGAAGAGAAAGGCATGTAAAGTGGCCTGTTGCAGAGTAATCATCTCTGTTGTCTGCATTCCCTAGAAATTTAATGGGACTCACTCTGATTTTGAATGCTATTCTTGGAAAAAAGCTAAGGAAGATGATGTGAGCTGTGACCAACAGTTCCTTTCCCCTTTGGTCCTGCTTGCTCATACTTCCATTGACAGAGCTGTACAGGCTGTAAGTTGTTCCTGTACTGTGGGGTTTGTTCCTCCTGCTTGGGCAGAGTTCCCTGTTCATGAAACCCCATGAGCCCAGGTCAGACAAACAGCACTGTGTCCCCTGTGGCACATCCTGGAATAAATGGGACCCATGCCTGGGCCAGTGACTCTCATTCACATCATCTTTTTTTTTAAAGAGATGAACACCTAAGTTGCCCTTGAGTACCTGCAGCTGATATTTACCTCCTGTTGACTAAGCTTTCAGATTCTCGGCCTGACCAGTGACTTTTGACGGTTACTTGGATTCTCCTCCCCAGGTGAAAGAAAAGGCTCTCCAGCTGGAGTGGGGGTAAATGCATTTGTGATAGATTGGGAAAGCTGAAGCTCAATAGGGTTTTGAAATATTTTACAAGAGGAGCCACTTTATCAAAAGGCTGTGGGAAGGTGTGGGAGGGGTGTGGGGACCAGCAGCAGTGTGTGTAGGTGACCTTTCCTTTGGCAGGTTTTGGAGGTGTGAATGTTGAGCTTTGTCAGCAGGTCAGTGGGTGAGAAAGTGAATTGCTGGATTTTTAATTGACCATATCCCCTGCCATGCCAATTGTTTTGGATGAGTAATAAATAAGAATGGTGTACTGGAAGACCATTCAGCAAATAGTTTTGACCCACAACTAGCAATGCTTTTGTATTTAGAAATATTACCTTGCATCCAGGAAACCTTTTAGCATTATTAAGGTGGAATTTGTTCAAAGTAATTCAACAGGCTGTATTTATTTTGCAAATAAAGTAAACAGGTGAATCTCTGAATACTAATGTGAGAATTAAGCATTTTACTATTCTACAGAGTGTTTTTCTTAAATCACAGAATTATTAAGCTTCATTAAATCTTCTTATCCTCAGCCTAACTTTTCAGGAACAGTCAAACTAATTGAAGGTAAGAAAATAAATAATTTCCCCCCAGTCCAGGATCTTGAAATCAATTAGCTGAAGATAACACGGAGTGAGGGTCAAAAATAGAGACATTTTTTTGCCCTCTAAATGATGCTACAATCTAGTCTAGTTTCTGTAGTTCTGTTGTTGTTTCAAACTTCTTGGGTTTGCATGAAGAATACTCACGAGTGTGCAGAATCAAGTGGGGTGTGCTAGCCTGACAGTCACTGAGGAGACAATGTGAGTTGTATTCCCACTTCCATGGGGTTTGGGAGAAAACAGGCACGAGGGGCCTGTAGAGGAGACCTGTAACAACAAATAGGTGTGATGCGGAGCCCCTCGTTCCTCCTAATCTCCCTGGCCGGTGAACGCCCAACTCCTGCCCATGGCCTCACATGCGGGGGAGGCAGCCTGCCCCTCCACGCCGGTTCCGAACCCACTCCCAGGTTCGTGCGGAGCAAAGGGAAGCAGCGCAGGGGCAGCTCCCAGGTGCTGCGCTCCTGTAGCGGCGGGGCCAGTCGGCAGCTCCGGGGCTCCTGAGCGCATCCCAGCCCGGCAGGACGGGGCCGGGCCGCGGCCTCC
>VXBB01013590.1:271126-305560 GCA_013399915.1 Illadopsis cleaveri | reverse complement strand
AGGACAGAGGCAATGCTCTTTATAGAGTTACTGTCTGAATGCCTGAACCACCAGGATTATTCCAGAAATGCAAATGGGCACTCCTCTGCAAAGAGGAGCCTCCACAGCCTGTGAGTTTTCTCTTCATAAGTTGTCTTCACTGGTGAGATTTGGGCAACTTTGCTGGCTCAGCCACACAGAGTTTTCATGAGGATAAGCACAGCAGAGACTGATGAACACAAGGGTGAGACTGTGGTGACTAAGTAACTAAATTTCTGTTTTTCCCATGGTTGATTCTGTTTTGGATTGCTGCCTAAATTCGGGGAAAACAAGAACATAAAAAATTTGGAGCTTGCATTTCTTTGTGCCTTTGCTTTCTGAACTTCAAATGGCATAGCTGCTCCTCAGGCATTTTTTGTTCTGAGGCAGTGAGGAAGCATTTCCAGGGTACTAAAAGCATATTCAAGTGCTGACATAAGCTGAGTGTTCCACATGGACATTCAGGGGATTGGAGAGTATCAGGATAAAGCTCTTCTGCATCTGGAGGAACTGATTCCAGCAGCATGGCTGTACCATGTGCTCACTGCATTAGTCCTAGGGGCATCTTCCAGATGCATTCCCAAAACTGCCAGTGCCCTCAGGACAGAGGAAGGCTGCTCTGCCAGCACAACTAATGGAAAATAAATTAATCAATTAGAACCTTTATGCGATAGGTAATTATCAGGACCTTTAAGAAGAAACTAGAATATCTTAGCATTGCCTTCAGGTCCTTGACATCTGGAGTCACAGACTTACAAATCCTGATACAGCTGCTGCAGGTGAACCAAATTTTAGAGTCTTTAATGATGAAGCACAAATGGGCTAAAAACTACCCAAGAAGGAAGACTTTGGTTTTTCTTTTCATGGAATCACTACACTTCTGTCTAAAAAGACGATAAATTAATCTAATCAGGACACAAATATAATGGAATATTAAGTGTTTTTGCAAATAATCTTTCTCCAGTAATAAGCAGTAATCATCTGCTACAATTATGTATAGCTAGAATTATTAAATATAAATGTGTAATGTCAATGTTTAATTTTGTCTGTTCCTCCTGTAAAACATGCAGAAAGATTAACATTTTAGAGAACTCACACTGCAGATACATGGCAGAAACACTCTTAAACTGTCAGATTAACGCAGAAGAAAAGCAGACTCTTATATTCTGGTCTTTTTTCTTTCACACTCTTTTCATTGGGATTTAAGTAGCAGTGTGATGTTTCTATTCCACCTACCTGTCATCTTTGAAGCTGATTTTTAAATCCATTAACCTGATTAGTCAAAGTAAACGGTAGCTTGAATAGTAATTTAAGCCCAGTGTAATATAATTTGGAGAATACAGAGTTTATTTTAAATATGAGTTCATAGAAGTGCATATGTCTCTTATACATACTAAAACAGGCACAAGCATTCTAAATTCTAAGGGTAGCTCTACATATTAATTTAGTCCTAGTCAGAAATTGTTAAGGAAGTTACATGCTCCAAAACCAGATTTTAGGTAGTAACATAAAAAACATATTTATCAACTAAAAATATCTAAAAAAATCTCAACTGTATTAAAATTTTAAGATGATTGTGGACAGATGACTGACTGTGAGACAGAAGGTTTCAAGACACAAAACAAATAATGCACAACACCTTCAATACATCGTTGAGGTGATCCTTGGACAGAGACACCACAGGCAACCCCGTGGTCCCTGGGACCTTTCTGCAAACCAAAGGTGACATGTGGTGACACCACATCAGTGGCCGCCTGAATCCCTTTAGAAATGCTGGACTTCTGTAATTTCAAGTTTCTGGCCACATGCAAGTCAAGATATAAGCAAAATTTACGTTGATAACAGTTTCAAGTGGAGAAAAGCTTTTTTTTCTGTACAAGCTCAAGGCAGTGTAAACAGAACACGTGTCAGGTGTTTTATTTTCAGCCACATGGCCCTTTGTGGGCCTCTCCTGCCCATTGTTTTAATCTCTCCACCCCTGCACAGAGCCTCTCTCAGGCTCTCTCCACCAGGGTGAGGGGTTATTTATAAAGCACTCCTACTAGCCAGGGACATTAGACAGCATCAGAAATGAGATTTTAGGACCATTTGCAAAATCTGTTTTGGCAGCCTTGTGAATTCTGGAAGCAGAACCAGAAAAACACAGGACTAAAATTTTCTGCTACTTCTATGTTCTTCATAAAGCCTCTCTTCAGAGGCCTTAAACTAAACTGCAAACTAAACTTAAACTGCAAACTATTTCCCCTTGGATCAGCACACTGGCCTAAATACAGGAGGAACTACCTCCTAAAATTTGTTTAAAGCTAAATTAAAAAACCCCAAAAGATGGTGCTACAAAAATACTCCAAACTAATTTTTCAGGCTGCATGACTGACATGTATTTACTCCACACACAGGAGCAACATTTGCTATCCCCTCTCCAAAGAATACTGTGCCTAAGGGTTTTTTTTCCACTTTTGTAATCGTCATTGATTTGTATTAGACACAGTTTTATTTTCATCTTTAGAAATTGTATTGAGATCCTCCCAGCACTAGAGTAGTTGTCTTCCAGAAAACAAATAAATGATTGTGTTGTATAATGACTTATACAACATTGGAAGCAGATGATTTTTGATGGAAGATATTTAATTTTGTGTAAAAAACTGGTAATTTTAGCCATTGGTCTCTGAGGCTCTAACACAACCATGATACTCTTAACTATATTTCAGTCAATCATAAAAACTCAGAAATAGATTAAAGCAAACAGTGGAGCTTTTAATAGCCAAGAGAATTATGGAAGATAAAGAATTGCAAGGAACAAAGGATAACACTTGAGCCAAGGTGCAATAAGAGACTTCTGACAAAAACAGAGAAAAGATTTTGTATGAAGTCTTTTCCAAGTATCCTGCCGAGCTGCTCAGGCTTTACAGAGAGGTCCTGCACTAGGGGATTCCTAATCCCTATCATCATCTTCACGAGAAGAGGTAAGAATACTCATGGGGATTCTTCTGCCAAATGAGTCCTCAAGTGGTCCATTTCTTCCTAAGACACCAATTGTAACCAGAGTGCTGCTTCTTTCCACTGCAGGATTGCTGGAGTCTACAATCTGGATATTTTAAGAGCTCTTCTGAATAGATTCAGTTGTGGGTTGTAAGTGGAAAAGAAAGGTCAAGTATGTCAGATGCAAGATATTTTAAAATCAGAAAATTTCTGAGGTAACAGCTCAGAAATAGTTTCACTAAGAGAGTGATTAAATTACTACAACAGCTACATTCTCAAAGTCCTTAGCAGAATGTTGGAGACAAAAGCATTTATTTGATAACACACACTAACACCCATATCCCACTAATTAAAAATATTTCCCATTGAAATCTTCACGGGGATGTATGTAAGGATGTAACCCTGCAGTCCTGAGACAATGCTGGTGTGGGGGCTGACAGAGAAACAAAAGCTTTCTGCTGTACATTGCTGAGCTCAGAGGGTCACACTTATGGCCTGAGCTGCCTCCCAAAGGCTTCCCTTCACCCAACAAGGAAAAGCTCTCACAATAAACAAGGCTCCACTGGTACAATGCTACTGGAAAAGGCACCAAAATCCAGATCATACTGTGGCCCACAGCAAACTGGTGAAGAATCAGAAACTCTTCTCATTCCAGCAGGCTGCTGGCATCTCTAGCTGCAATCACAAACCAACAGGAGACTGGAGAGACTCATGCCACTCTTGCAGAAAAGCCTAGAGTACAACCACTGAAAATCCCATCCAGCAAAGGTTTGTGCCACAGTCACTGCCCTGCTGATCCAGCTTCTGGTGCCCCCCAAGAGCCTGAGCCTGCTCAGGGCACACACTCTTCACAACAAAAACAAAACTATGGTGGCAAATGGAGCCCACCCAGCAAGACTTTTACTTCTGAAATATGAAGAGTTAATTTGCATCTTCCCAAATTACTTTTGAGGTAAATCAATCTTTCTCCCTATTTTAATCTCACCTGGAGGCTAAAGAAGTTCCTGAAAGAAACATGCTCACGGTAAGGGGCTACTACCAAAAGGTACATAAATATCTGTCAGCTTCATCCAAACAGTCCTGCCTGGCCTTTGACTTACTGCTTTCTCAGCTCAGAAAGACAATTACAGAACTCACAAAGATGATTTATATTATAGCTTTATCAATTACAGTGCTGTCAAAGTCAGTTCAACTTCATTTATCTGTGTGGCAGTGCACTGGTAGGTGCAGGTGATATCCACAGTGAGATCCATCTGACCCACCCTCCAAAGGAAGGGTTTGTTTTCAGAAGGCATCTGTTGTGTCAGATGCCATCAGATGCTACAGAGAGCTCTTTCCATTTGCATGGATCATTAGGAGTGCTCATGGAGCACAGCACTGGGACTTTCTGCCTGAGCCCCAACATTTGCTACTTAGCTGCTCTTCTCAGATGATTGCTGTTATTAGCTTTTGCAGGATGTATGACTGTCTATTTATTTGAGACCTGTAGTGGATCTAACTCTGTGTCCTGCAATATGATAGCTGTTAAAATGAGTCCCTTAAACTGCTCCACTGAATAGCACTAATTGATTTTAGATGTGATGATCATAAGCTGTCAGACTCTTCCCTCTAGAGGTCTGCCTGATTTAACAGCAGAATGACCAGGCTAAAACATATTCAATTTTTAATAAGCTGCTTAAGAAAACCTATACTATACATAAAATAGCATCTTCCACAGCAACAGTGTATATGAAAAATGATAAATAAATTTATCAATTACTTGCCCACCTATTAAAAAATACCACTGCATAAAACCTTAACACAAAATGAGAACAAAAACAGAACAAAATCAACCAAAGCATATGCCACTGCTGTTGCTTTTTAGGGAGTTATGGACTAATGCAAGTGCTAACATGAAATAACACTAGAATTGTGTAATGCTGACAACCATAATTAACAAACATTTTGTCACTGAAAAAGAGAAAATAGGATCATGAAGAAATTTAAAGGTAGAAAAGGAATCTGTGGCTAATCACCATAAATACATCCCTTTGTACACTGTGTAGTACCAGAGAAGGACCATCATGAGTGATCCATGTTATACCTGATATTTGGGGAAATACCTTAAAATATCAAACACAAAATTTTCTCACTCTTCATTTTTGCTTTTTTTTGGGTTTTGTTTGGTGGTTTTCTGTTTGTTTTTTTTTTTTGATGGTGGATCTTCTAATATCCAAACATCTAAGCTAGTGCAAACAGACAATTCCTTTCCATCCCACACACAGCCTTCTCAGAGAACAATCAAGCACTTTACAAGACTATTCTGCATTTTTAAAGTTCTGCTCATATTCTATGAAGTCCTCTTTTATATACAACATGACAGATGTAATCCATTAAAATTTCCTTACTTTATTTAAATTGACTGTTGGTGTTTCAATGGAATCTATTTGACTGGGTTTTTTTAAAAAAATGGCTCAAAACCTGGACAAAACCTTCTAGTCAAATGCAAACCAGACTTTTGATGATATATCCTTAGAAGGCAGTTACCTCAATTTACAACTTTATTAACTATTTAGGGGAGTCAGACATAAAACATAAAGAGCCATTTTGCTACTCAGCACTACTTCCACTTTAGAGTTGGTCTTGCCAATTACAGCATTTTGTATATTCAGGGACTGCCCTTTCAATTTGTCAGAATCACTACCCCATACCCCGAAATGTTTACACGTCCTTCCATACTGGCATCATTCACAAATGCTAAGCTCCACTACCACCATTAAAATTAAAATAAACCACTAGAACTAGGTCAGGATGCCAATCTGGGTGCAAAAGAAAACTGCTGACAATTACTCCTTGACATTCATCTCCCAGCCAGAGGTGTGTTCCCTTTTTCAGGTTTCATCTTGAAACATACCTTGACTTCCTTAACAAAAGCACACACATCCCTGCCAAGACTCGGGTACTGACACACAGGTTCTTCCAAGTTACTCTTTAAATCATACATTCCAGCATGGAAAAGGAGCTCATCAACCTTCCCAGAAGCACAGTTGTATCAAAGCCCCACCAAAAGAGCTGACAGCTGCCAGCAGGACTACGAGGTTCGACTCAATAAAAGCAAATTTTTTATTTTTTTTTTTATTTATTTTTTTTTTTTTAATGGTAACAAAGAAATCCACTACAAGCAAACTGGTTTTCTGCATTCATTACATCTACAAGAGCTACTGTCCTCCTCAGCAGAGAAAGTAAGCACAAATGAGAGAATACTTCTCAAATAATGCTCATTACCTGTATTTTACAGGTATTTTAAGAACAGATAAGTATTACATACATCTCTAGCTATAAACTGGGCAGTCTTTTTTATCAGCTGAAAGTTATACCTCATTTATTTTGGCTAAATGTTACATTTCTGTCAATTAAAATGACAGAGATGACAATGGACAAGATTCCTGTGGGTGCCAGGGATGAATGCAGTAGTAGAGCAATGTAAAAATGGAAATAAGCTGCATTTGGCATGCTTCATGAACCCATTAAAATAACTTCCCCCTCCACTAACAGGCACCTCAGTCCAAGTTTGTTCTTTTAAAGGAATAACCCCAGCCTGTCTTTACAAGCCAGGTTTTCACTTACTGCTTCTAATAAAATCCACCAACCAAAACAAAACTTAGGAGTGTCCTTTTGCCTTGAATTACCTCACACAGGCAGACACCCAGCTCTGACTCTGGATGGCTGCAAGGATGTCACACAGTGTAAGAACAAACACAGAGACCAGCAAGGGGGGAGGGAAACTCAGAAACCCTTTCTTGTGACTCCACAGACTTTCCATCAGACAACACAGAAGTAGAAAGGATGATATGCTGAAGACCATTTAAAAATGCTGCTGGAATATTTGGGAAGGTTATTTTTCAGTTCTAGCTGTGATCTACTAGTCTTGAGCTATCTTCTGCATTCTCCACAAGAACAGATTGCAACACATATTGCAACGGTGACTTCAATCAAGTATAATAACAGGTTTTTCAGATGTATTTTCAGCCTTCGAGGACTAAATATATGTGATGGATAAAGCCCTAGCTAAATCTGTACTCCCACTGCATGAATTTAGGTACGGGGGTTACCTGAGAACTGAAATACTAAATAAAGAATGCAAACTCTTACTGGACTGAGTTTGTTTTGCATAGCATTCTATTATACTAATGCCATCATGAGTTGCTTGTCTGACACTATCCTGTGCCTTCTCAAGGAATTTATTGCTTACCATGCACCTGTGCACATAGCCTGGCATTTGAAGAAGAGTAAAAGTCACACCATTTCACGTGAGAAAAGGCAAAGGATCTCCAAAAACACCTTTTGGGGAAGCACTTTGTGTGGTCTTGGACCAAACCAGCACTCGGCCCTCACAGCTGCAGAATCCATGTCCTGCGGCAAAGGATCTCCAAAAACACCCTTTGGGGAAGCACCTTGTGTGGTCTTGGCCCTCACAGCTGCAGAATCTGTGTCCTGCTCCACACAACTGCTTCCAGCCTGAACAGCAACTCCAGAGTTAACAGACTGCAAAGAATTTCCAAGAAATGTATTCAAAGTCCCCTACGGTTCAGTCAAAAGAAGAAGAAATGTCTAAATTTCAAGTAAAACTTGTTCCTAACTCGTCCAGATCCAGACCTTTACAGGCTGTAAGCTCAGCAGTCCAGCCTCTTCCTCTGTTGTCTGTGGAAGAATTCCTCCAGCTAACAGATCAAATCTGTCCTTCCCTTCTGGGTAAGAACTACTTATGATTTCTGGTGAAAAAAATAAATCAGAATTTCAGTAATGATAAAGTACAATGTATTTCTCAGTAAAATTTGCTAGAATACATTTATACAAATTTCATAAGCCACTCAGATGCTACTCTTCTATTCAATTTTCTCCACCAAGCCATATTTACTCTCACCAAGAGTGTTTGTTCCAAAGGAAAAGCACTTGATATCCTGATCTCCTAAGCATATGCTAGGTGGATGAAAAGTACCATGTGGCTAAAAAAAGCCTGCATGCAACACTTCTTCCACTTCAATGAGAGATGGGCAGCCTCCCAAAAGTTCTGAAAATCTTTTCACAAAGAAGGATAATTTTTGTACAGAATTCTAAAGATAAAAATAGCAGATTAGGAGTATGTTTATACAGCAAAACACTCTGCTCAAGGATCCCTGTAGCAGATCAGGTCCACAGAACAGCACAGGGGATATGTGGTATGAAATGGTTCCCCTGGTAACATGCCCAGGAACATGGAAAGCACAGGCATTTCCAAAATGGGTCCCACATGCACTGACATGAAGAGTTCAATGAGTCTCTTTTAAATTATGTGGGAAGAAAATTCACATGTCTCCCTAATTCTGTGAAATCAAATCCATGTCTTGGGCCTGCAGGTTCAAATAAGCATTTAGAGAGCACAGGGATGAGTCCTGCTGACACCCCATGCCCTGGAGCTCGGGGGTGCAGGGGGATGAGCAGGGGAGCACAGTGCACATCTCCTCCCTCGCCACCAGAACAACTTAGGTGGGTTTTACACAACAGGAACAGGGACCAGAGAACCACACGCTGGCCTGGCAGGGAAAAGGGTCAGAGATACCCCCTTTTTACTACATTTTTTTAAGCACACAGTATTGTAGTTCAAAGAAACTCTCTGCTATCCTTCTCCCTGAAGTGCAAAATTACAAAATGGTGACACCAAGCTGATCTTTGTGAACATTTAAAATGGGAATTTATAACAACACAAATAGCTCAGAACACTCCAAATGTAAGCTACACATGAACAGAAAGAAAAAGAACAGTTCCCTCGTCAGCAGCATGAAACACACTGGATGAGATCAGGATTATGGCTGTCAAAACCTGTCAACAGCATTTAGAATTTTCTGTGTTTCATTGCATATCACTGCAAATCCAAATAATATCCTCAATGACTGGAGACCAGATTGGGATTTACGAATGTCAAAAACTGCTTTGTGCCCTGACCATAGGTAAAAGTTTATAAACTACACATTGCATAAGAGCAAATTACGGCACTGGTTTATAATTACTAAATTCATAACTTCATACGAATTTGAACCAACAATTAAAAAAGAAAGGTCTCCTATTTCTTCTCTACTGTATGAATCAAAAGAAAATTGCATGTAGGAATGGAGCATGGACCTGCAGCTAATGAACAACCTGCCTTGCAATGATGACAAAGCCGATACAAAGCTGTCTGTCAGCTTTGCAAGATTCCAATAATTTGGATCTCTAAGCAGCTTTCAGGAGACAGCTCTTTGCACAGCATTCCTGTCTTCTCTCAGGAGAATGACATAAGCAGTTTTGAGATAAAATTTTGGGTTTGGATCAGATCTTCCAACCTTTTCTGACACTGCACACTGCCTCAGAAACAGTCTCAGAGACCAATGTTTGTATGAGCATTTTAGTCACCGCAGAAGGACTAACAGCTGCGTGATCAATGATTAATATTTCTAGCAAGAATGTGAGAGCTGAAATGAATTCTTAGCCAGAAAGTATTAATGTTAATAGGAAAACAATAATTTCTATTATTTCTTTATCCATTAATAACTAAGTCCTACACACATGACACTGAAAATAGACAGCAAGCATTTATCATCCCTTGCTACCATCAACATAGTGAGTAGCACCAAGACACAGTTTAAAAACTGCCCTTCCCAGCACCTGTCCCCTGTCTCTGTCCTGCTCTTTCTGCCATCACTTTATTACCCATGAATATGCAGTGAATACAGACTCCTGTCTGGACTTACGAGAGGCACTTTCCTACTCTGAGGTTAGGAGAGGGAGTTTTACATTGATGAGTACTTTTCACTCCAGAAGAGGGAAAAAATCACTATTTTATGGAGAACATCTCTCTCTCCTGAGGCCAAAGAAAATGCTTTCCTCTGCTGAACAAAAAAGCTGATCCAGGAATACTCAGGTCACCGCCAGTGAGTTTGAAAAATCAGTTATTTTGACACATATAGGTCTATTAAGTGAAAAAAGCTCAAGCTGGCTCTAACCTTGGAAAGGGACACAGCACACTTATTAGAGTTCTCACAAGGAAGGATGAATGTTAACTGTGCGTGCTGCTACGTGATCAGGCAAGTGATTACATGGGAGGGACACTTCAATCAGAACAGTATGGCAGTGACAAGTACAATAAAGCAGAAAATAATTTTCAGCAGTGTTACCAGTCCTGTGATTTTGAAGGAAACACACTGCAGGACAGCATAGATAACATACAAAGAGTTTGTTATGCCAGAAAAACAGAAGTTTCTAGAAAGTTTTAGTTGGGAACAGCTTCTTCAGGAAAAAAAAAAAATCTGCTTTCATTTCATATAGGAAGATATAATATGTCTGCCACTGAACAGAGCATTAGTAGGTCTTCCATAAACCCACACATTAGTGAACGAGTTGTGAAGGTAACATTGAATTTAACTGGATTTCTACATCTGAATGTATTTTGAGAGTGCAAGTTGAATTTACTTGGCTACTAACAGCTATGAAAACAGAAGCCTTGTGCACAGAAAGGTAACCAATAAGCCATTGCAGATGAACCAGCAACATCTCAAGGCAAAACACCTGAGATTTATGCTTGTAGTGGGCTGACCTTGGCTGGTGCTCATCAAGCTGTTCTATCACTCCTCTCCTCAGCAGGAGGTGAAGGGAAAGGAGAAAACAAGATGGAAAAAATTCAATTTATTTTCTACTTCCCATCAACAAGGGATGTCCAGCCACTTCCTGGTAAGGAGGGCTTCACTAGGCATTGCAGTCACTACAAAAGAGAAATGTAACACGAGTGTCCCTGCTCCCCTTTCTCTCACTGCTGAGCAGAGATCACAGTGGCACGGACCATCCCTTGGGTCAGCAGGACCTGCTGTCCTGGCTGTGAGCCCCACCAGGACCTTGCCCACCCCCAGCCCACCAGGGAGGAGTGTTGGGGAGGCAGCGTTCCTGCAGTGCCAAACCCTGGGGAGTGAGCAGCACCAGGCACGGACCATCTCTTGGGTCAGCAGGACCTGCTGTCCTGGCTGTGAGCCCCACCAGGACCTTGCCCACCCCCAGCCCACCAGGGAGGAGTGTTGGGGAGGCAGCGTTGCTGCAGTGCCAAACCCCGGGGTGTGAGCAGCACCAGGCACCAACACAGCCCAGCCCAGGGAGGGCTGCCAGGGGAAAGGAGCTCCAGCTCAGCCAGACACCCGGCAGGGCCAAGAAACAAAACTGCTCTGGATGATAGTCACTCTCTTTCCACAGCAGCCCCCACATCACTTGCACTTCTACCTGTGTTTCAGGCAACTTTTTCTTGTGTCTCCTTCATCCTGTGTGCAGGACTTAGGCTACCTGGAAGGAACCAAGTGATGATTTTGGGTGTATAGTAGCTGTGGAAATCTCAAATTAACTATTTGAGAGAGAGTCTCTGCATGTAAAAGAGGCATTTTCACAGACAGCTGCTCACCTGATAAATACTAACATTTTGTTACTTCAAACAAAACAATTTTTCTAGTTAGAAAAATTATTTCCCAGAACAAAATAATCCCAAGTTTCACTAGGATTCTGAAATGAAATGAGATTGTGTTTCTCTATATAATTAATTATAACACATAATCCTAAATTATTTGGAAAGTTTCATGCACTTTTAAAATTCATAAATATATTCCATATTTATTTCAAGAACTGTTATAACGAGTACTGTTAATTTCCCTATTGTGATTAACAATTTTGAGGAAGATTAAAAAGCTTGTTTTTTGGTTGTTTTTGTTTTTTTTTTTCCCCAGGCACTTTATTCCCCCAGGCACAATTCTACTTACTCAAGTAAGCTGTAGCACTTGAATAAAGTGGAGATTTATATCCCAGGTGTCACAAGAAGAAAAATTGGAAGCATCTGATTTTTTGCCTATGTTTAGCAGGTTTCATTCTTTCCTGATCTATTCTAATAAATGATTCTATTTGTGTCTGCACATATACACATATATAAATGTGTGTATATATACACACCAATTGTCACTGTTGCTTATTGTAATTTTATCACTTTACTAATCAAAATTAAATGGAAAATATCCATCCAAGTCCAACACAGAAACGTTACTGCTACCTATGCTGTTATCTAGTATTTTTGTATTGTAACACACTGTAACATTTTTTAGTGCTACTTCTTTATAAAGGAACCAACGAGAGAACGCTGGGGCAGAACCCGGCAATCCAACAATATTCAAATTTACTATGAACCTATTATTGCTGAGGAGATTACTTGATTCATCTATTTCACTTCCAACAAGATCTTTGTTTGAACCATTAAGAAACACATTTCAGTGACAAAATTCTTCCACAGATGTTTCAGAAATCTGCTCACTTTCAAAATGAAGTAATTGAATCTGATTTCCAATGTACAGTGGTTCAGGCTGGGGCAAGACAAAGTGGCCTGAACTTTCTTTTTCCAAAGGAAACAATTAAACACCAGAAAACTATAAAAAACTCATAACTGAGTACTCATTTTCAAATACAAGTTCAAAATGAAAAAAAAAGATTAAAAAATCACCATTCAGCACCTTTCAGGGACTGGAAACTTTGTGTGAATACAAATTCATGCCAAGTTTAATAGGCTAAGAATACAGATTAAATCCCTTGCCCACTATTTTTTTTTTTTTTTTTTCTTTTTAATACTGAAGAACAGCCAGAAAGAACAGAGAAACTTTGCATGAATCCCTTTTGGCCCAAGCTTTCCTCAGCAGGAGGGGCTGGTTGGTTTTTCCAACGCTCCTGAGTGCAGACACTGCTGCTGTGCTGGACCTGCAGTGCATTTGCTCAGCCTTTAATATGGACAAGTCCATATAAAACTTATTTTCTGGAGCAACCCCACTATTTTTTTTAATGTTTTAAGCTGCCAAGTACCTCAGACCCTGACAGACACAGGTAACACCTGCAAGAAATGTGGGTCTGTGGGCCGTGCCCTTAGGAGTGAAGATGTCCCTGCACCTCCTCTCACCAGCAGCATCACCAGGGCTTCAAACCATTCCCTGCATACAGAGGAACTGGCTCACACATTTTTAATGGAAAAGACAACTAGTGCCTCTGAATTTTTTTTTTTTTTTTTTTTTTTTCTATCCCCAACAAGCAGACTGCAAAAACTTCATGTCTGCAAGGTCTCAAATTCCAGTTAATGAAAAAAAATCAGAAAGCTTGGGTGAGAATGTACCATAGCATCATGTCTGTTGGGTGATTCATCCTGAAATGTTCTTTTTCACTCTCATTCTCTCACATCTGTGATGATTTAAAAAACAACAACAACAACAAAAAACTGTGTTATTATTTAACTAACCTGATCTTTTGTTATAGGAGGTTTTTTGAGTGTACTTCTATAACATTTGTGCATTCCCTATCTGGATTCTCCATAATATAATGAATAGCTAGACATATAAAATGGAGAAGAAGAAACCTTAGATAAATCATATGAAATAGAATGTGATGAACAAGTCAGTGTTTTATTTTTCCCAGATTAATATTGTGAATCACCAGTTTCACTGATTTCCACACCATTTCATTTGCAGTCTTAAAGGAAAATAAAAATTATTTTCAGTAACAAACATGACATAAAATTCAGAATTCAGCATGGAAAACAGCAAAACAACAAAACTAGATTACAAAACGTTCAAAAGTTGCTTGTACATGAAGGTAGCACTGTAAGAGACTGGGCATCCAGCTCTCAATGCCTCAATCCATATAATGAAAAAGCACAAAAGCTACACATTTTTAAAGCTCCATTGTTCTGAAAATCTCCAAAAAACTGAACTCCCCAAGAGAAGTGGGTAAAGATACAAGTATTTCAGAAAAATATTTCAGAAAAATATTCAGAAGTCGGGATTCAAAGGTAATTGCAAAGCAGCACTCCTAAAATTTTGGAAAAGAATGCATCAGAAATAAAGGTACATAGATCAAAAAGAAAGGAAAATTATAAAAAAGGAAAAATTCTGATGGGCAGCCATCTCACAGGAATCCCTTGAATCATTTTCTAAAATGACTGAACTTCCAGGCACACGTGCCCTCTCCAAAGGTCACTGAAGCAGTGCCTCACATTTCTGAAGTCCCCTTTCCCAGCAGCCTTAGATCATCTCACAGCTGAAAACAAAACACACCAAAAACTGCATCAGGGTGGGTGGCAAAGCTCTCATCTCCTACCAGGCTGCAAAATGAGGGGAAAAAAGATAATACAGACCAAGTGAAGATTATGACCTGAAATATTCTGAATCCATATTATAACACAAGACTGTCATGTGGCTTATTGCAGCTCCTCTCCTCAATTAACAGTACAAAACCTGACCACACTTCCCAGGAATACACTATTTATTGGTCAGTGTTAGCCACAGCTGGGCTGCAGCATTAACCAATTGTGCTCATCCTGAGGCAGTGCAATCTAACTCCAAAGCATCCCCAGGGTGGGACCTGTGCCTGCCTGGCTCAGTGAAAGGTTTTCACTCACCCAAACCTTTCCAGCAGTTTTAAATAGACAGCCTGTAAAATCCCATACTTTCATATCATTAGAAAAATAAGAATGCTGCTTCTTTCATTAGGATGTGGCTCTTGCTTCTAACCCATATAGGTCAGAACAAAATAATGAAACATTACTCAGGAAAAAAGTTATTTTGAGTAGGTTATTTAAAGGTCTCCGACTCATCTTATTTTCCTTTTCCCATCTCAGAAGCCTATATAATTGATGCATGACACTAGAGTACATTTTTTACAACAGAAAAAGCATTAAAAATTGTAAAAAAAAAAACCAAAAAACTTTTTCCATGTGCCAGAATATTTAAAGAAATTGAGCAGAGCTTTAAACAAAATGGCTCTCAAAAGCAAGAGACTGCTGGTGACAACTTAAAACCATCATTCCATCTTTCCTCCTCTCTCCCATGCCCCAACACTTCAGCTGAATGCTGCAAAGCTGATGGCAGACACCTACTTCTTTGGGGAAATGCAATGATGCACTGCTCCAGATTCATCACAATAATGAAGTAAAATCCTGCTAATTGGAAACACAGGAGAGAGAGGATGAAACTGGGAACAGCACTCTATTTTGAATTAGCTGTGATTTATGGTCATCTCTGTTGAAAAAAATAGATAAAGAATGAGCTGACGAAAAATCCATTTGCCAACTGCTTCATTTTAATGAAAATATCACAGAGAAGTTATAATGTAAAAATGATGGAGAATAAAATGTTTTATATTCAAGAAAAAAAATCTGGTGAGATAAAAAGGGCTATTCCATCTGGAACCTGTGCTACTCTAAAATAAACCACAAAATTTAGCTATTACTCATTCTGAGCTCACAGGCACTGAGTTTTGTTTGATACTAAAGTGATAATAATAATTGAGTTTTCCAGAGATACTGGAAAACATATTATGCAATGGCAGCTCAGAGCATTTCAACAGCGTGTAACGTAAGGGTAGCTAATTTAAGCTTCCCATAAGGGTTTCCATGAATGGAAAGCATTTTGTTGAAGGCTAAAATTTTACTGTTTACTATATTTGCTGAAAAAGACACGACAAATATTTCGGGATTAAAAAAAAAAAAGAGAAATGACAAGATTTAATCAGAGGAGGGAAGGAGGATTCGTAACTCAGTTCTCACAACAGTCATCCATAACAACAGTCAAGAAGTGAAGTAAATAATTCCTTGCACAAAAGGGAAAATAATTTATCTAGATATCTGACTGTGGACTTGCATTTCCCTCTACAGAAATGATTTTATACAAGCAAAGAAACTTTTTGAACAACTCTTGCTCTGATGTTTTGGACATAGTGAAGGCATGTCCCATAACACTGCAGAAACAAATCTAACCCCAAGGCACCAGAACAGAAGTGGCATCTATTGTACACTTTTTATGCAAGTCAGTTTAAGAAAACTGTCTTTAAGGTGTGTTAAGACATGACATCGTTAATTGAGAACCAAAACAAAAAAGGAAGTGAAGCCAGAACTGAAAAGGGATCATAGTTTTCTATTTTTATTCTATTTGAATGATGGGAAATGAGTGGGTATATCACTTTTCTGTTCTTGAGCAGGTTTTCAAATAGACCTTTTAGGAATATGTTTATAGTTGGCAAATGGGGCAGGGGGGTTTTGGGTTTTAAACTTAAAATGATGTTTCCTTCCCATCCACTTCCTACAAAGGTGTCTATAAGAGCACACTGGTCAGCTACAAGAAGTATGTGTTGTAGTTCAATACTTCTCAGAAGTTTTCAGTCTCATTCATTAAAGAAGAAAGCTGTGGCTGTTTCCCAGGTACCTGCTCTGAACAGTAAACAAAGAGTGTCTCACGTTTCTGCTCAAGGTGAACAGTCTTAATGTCCTCTGAATGTAAATACTCAAAAATCATTTCCACAAACGAACTGATTATGGTTCATTTGGCCAGTCAGTCTGGAATGAATGTAGCATTCTTCCAAATTCTGCACAATCTGCAGATCAGCCAGTCACAGACAGCAGGACTGTGATATTTTCCTTACTGAACACTGCACGATACAGCTGGCAGGTCAAACTGGGACTCCTACGGCTTCTGTAGGAAAGCATTGTTTGCTGATAATATGGAACTCCTTTGGCTTGCACAAAGTTTCTACATGTTAGCCAAAATGTAAAAACTACTGTTAATGTTTCATACTAATGAACCAAATTACATAAGTGTTGTTAAATGATTATTCAAAGTCAGAAAATTTGCAAACAGGAGTTGTACATAAGAAGAGATCCATAATGACATCAGGTAAAAGCTCTTTCCAGTTCCAAAGATAGCACTCTGTCAATTTACTGGTAACAAAGTTTGAGTATTTAAATTTTTATTATTGTTACTGGTTTCCTTTTCTCCTGACCTCCTCAGAACTTCTTCTCCTGTTCTGACTTTGTGCTTTTTTTAAAATATCCACACACTATTGCCTCCATTTCCTCCTTGTTCCTTCCTCCCTACAGTATAAGTCAACAGCAAACATGATTTAATATTGAACCATCTTCCTCCTTTAATCTCTTCCAAAAGTCCAATGTTCCTGAGGGTTTCTCTGAACAATGACTCAGCCATCTCTGGAGTTTGACCATGCAGCTTTAGCTAAAAGAAATTCACCATAAATTATTACCTACAGTGTGCCATCAGCAACGACCCCTCTAATCCAATGCACAACAGACAAGCATCATTAACTAAGGGATTATTTAATTAATCCTTAACCGGAGCTGGTGCTCAATTCTCTTATATCCAATCGGACTGACAGTCTGCATAGAGAGACACCTTGTGAAAAACAACTTGTGTTTACTCACTTTTTGTGTTCTTTTCCTTTTTTTGAACTCTGCATTAAGATTCTTTTACTTTCCTCCCAGTGCAAGCAACACCACCAATAATATATATCCAATCTCACACTGAGCCTTTTACCCTGCAGGAAGATTGTCTTGAAATATTCTCCTTACCCTTCCAATCTAACTCCACATAATCCCTTTGAAAAATTCCCCAGAGTTTTGAATAACAAATTCATGTTGCATATTAATATATCCAGGAAAAAAAAATAAATTCTACTCCTGATTGTCTTCAATATTCAGAAACAATAATTTTGCAAAGGCATAAAATAAGCAAGAAGGGAAAATGAGAAAAAAAAATGATACAAGAGAATAAAATAACTGTGGAACCTACAGCAACAACCTTAAATTCAGTCTTAAATATTAGCTGCTCTTCCACTTGAGACTAATGTGAAGATTAATAGTCTGAATATTATCTTAGCAAGTCTCACATAAGCCCTGTGACTGCACTGGAGTCATGTGCAGCACAGCAAGAAAGAACACAGTCAGCCTCACTATAAATACATACTGTAACATGCCCGCAAGTAAAAAGTTATGCCATGGGAATGCATTAAAAAATAATGTACAAAAGAAAAAGTCTCAAGCATTTAAGAAATAAGTATTCAGCAGCCTTTTCTTCTGAATATTATCTTTCTGTCTTTTTAGACTTCTTTTTGAGTGGTCAGAGAGTCTGAGCAAAAGCAATTAAATGCAATCCAGGTGCAAACTCTGTAACTGGAAACAGAAGCAATGAGAATTGAAAATTCTGCAGTGAAGCACTGAAGTCTGATCTGAACTGTTAACAAAGTAATTATAGCAAGGGCTAACCAGAGACTTAAAATTTCATAGTTGTAGTGAAGAAGTTACAAGTTAAAAGAATGTCTGACTTACACAAGTTTACTTTGCCTACAAGCAAACTGAGATTTAGAATATATGTGTACAGACATATATGAACACACACACGTATATTTCACCTCAGATTTTAAAAAGTCTGTGCACATATGTACTGACACAAATAGCCAAGCTGACCTCTAAGGAGTGTTTGCATGGAAGGAGATCTGAAATTAAAGAAATGCTTCTAATACATAAACACAGGGCATCAATGAAAGCAGTTTTTGTTTCTAAGGTAGCAGAAAAGAAATCAGATTAAAGGCTGATTCAACGTGGGTGCACGTGGGAGGAAGAACCATTGAGATTGAGTGAGGAAAACACTACTATGAATTTATAAGCAATTAAAGTCTTCTACAAGTCTTTCTTTCTTTTTCCTGGAAAAACATCTATAATGCAGACAGCATTTATCAAATGGAAATTTTGCAGATGAGTAAAATAACCAATTCAAAAGAGGCTATATATAATATTACCAGAATAGTGCTGCTCTAACTCACCTGTCATTGTAAACCTTAGATTGTTTTCTACATTACTGGAACCCACCCCCTCACCTACTTCTCCAATCTACACAGTGCCATTTAGCATCACGCCACACACTTAATAAAACATGAAATAATCCTAAACTGAATTCATCAAGCAGATTTCCTTCCTCAGAACCTGTCGGCCTGTTCAGTAATTTTTTGTCTAACAATTTTAATGAATAGTTTCAATACCTATTTATAATTTTTGCATGAGAAGTACATATACATAGCACCTTAATTTTCTAAGTTGAAATTATATAGGACATGGTGGAACTTCCAGCTTGCATCTCTGATTGCAGCATTCTGGCAGTAATCACTGGGTTTTCACATGCAAATCAGGGTGCCAATCTTACAAACCAGCTTTCCATGGGCACTAAGATCCACACGGAGACTTTTGGGCACAGCTGTATGAATTGCAGGCTAAGAGCATGACTGGAACCAAAATACAAAAAAAAAACCTCCCCCGCAATTTTTAAAATATGTATTACTGTAACTACACATTTCATATCTGCTCTATTTCTGACATCCTTGTTTCTGTTAGAAGGAGCAGAATAACCACAACTAATGTTCACACATTACAGTATTTTGAGGAGTTTATTTTATCATTCCCCTAATCCACTGCTCCAAAAAGATGTCATAGCACTGACCTATTTTAATGGAAAGAGGAAAATTTACTCTTTGGTTTACTAGGGAAAAAAAAACAAAAAATAAAAAAACCCAAACAAACAAACAAAAAACCAAACCCAAAACGTAAGGACAGACTGAATTGCAGGACAATGCTGATACAAAATGGAAATAAGGTTCACTTTTTAAACCAAGACAAAAACATTGCACTTTCCTTTCAGTGAAAACTTGGAATTAAACTTGCATGCTTTCTGAAAAATGTGTGTTAGCCCATTTACTTGGATGAGGGAGACCTGCCCATCTTGACAGCAGGTGGACTTTGGTAATTCTGCAGGTGACCAAAGTTGAATTGGTGATGTAAAAATGTGGCCAAGGGCCAAACAAATCACCTGCTCCAACTTCAGCCTCAGACCTGTCCACAGATTCTGTCCTCACCTGTAGCTGAGTAGAAGAGTTTCCTTGCTCTCAGTAACTGGCAAAGGTCAGGTACATGCAGCATCTACAAGGTTACAGAGCACTCTGAGACAATTTGGAGCCAGAAATACTACATTACTTTAGTTTAGTGTCATCTTCCTGCAATTTCAGTTCCAACTCAGTTTTACCACTTTAAGACTGTTCTTAAAGTTAGAATTTTAAATAGCACAATCAAGCCAGTCACTTCTGAAGTTAAGTGCAAAAATGCAAGGTAGTCTAGTTATTCTCTGACAATTTTTGGTATCTATCCAAAGCTGGCCATTTGTCATTTATATTCTACCTGATGCTCAATGGAAGTGAACAACAAATATGCAGCCATTACTTCTTGTTCACTAAGGGAGAAAAAAGTCTCGTCCATTTCAGTTACATGGATTGGATTTCTTGATACATGCTCTAACTTATTTTCTTTTATACATCTTCTGACCTCTGAATCCAGAGAGACCAAGTAAAGAAACTGAAAGTAACAAGAACAAAGGTTTGGTGTGTTAAGAAATTAGGAGGTTGTTCTGACCTTTAATTAAGTATCTGAGGGGATTGGGAAAAAAAACCCCAAAGTAGTAATTTCAGTTTGCAGTAAGACCCTCAACACACAAATGAGATTACTGAGAGGTCAGGAACAGTCAAGTTGATTTGCTCTTCCCAGGCAAGCCAAATCGACATCTGCACCTCAAAGCCAGCTAAATCTGGTGTGGGCTTCCCTTGGCTCATACAAAGAGCATGAACATCAGGGAGTTTCTGTCTGGTCATTTTTGTAGCTACAGTTAAGAACACAGGAGCAGATGTAGCAAGATAATTTGAGTATACTCACACCAGCTGTAATTACAAGAACTGATATTGTATGTGTCCTGGTGGAGACAACATACACTGATGAAGTGTAAAGATAGTGAACTGAGCTTGAGGATAACTCCATGGTTACATAAATCCTATAATTGCCTGGGTTGGAAGGGACCCCAAAGATCATCTCGTTCCAACCCCCTGCCATGGATAGGGACACCTTTCACTACACCAGGATGCTCAGAGCTCCAGCCAACCTGGCCTTAAACATTTTCATGCCACCAGGAAGCAAATACACTCCTGCAGGCTTCCCTCAGCTGATGAATACCATTCTAGGGCCTCTCTTTCCAGATGGGACCTATACATTAATATTCTTGAATAAAAATCAAATCTAAAGTACTAGAGGTAGTTTCTGAATTCTACATTCAGCAAGTTAGTTCAATTTAGCCACCCTGTCCCCCTAAAACAATTTAAACAACAAATGAAACAGTCACATTTTACTGCCATACACTCTCACCACAGCAGTACCATGAGGATCTCCTGAGATGCCAAGCTTCTCCTAGTGCTAGGAAAAAAAGAGGCAACACAGGACACTGAGTGGCCAGTAAACACCAGTGGCCAATAAACAACAGATAAAATAAATACAGAGGAAGGGAAAGAAATACAAGTGGGGAAATTTTTTAGACATATCAGTAGTTGTCCAGGAATGTAAACTAGAAGTTTGGAACCTTCAGGAGAACCGCACAGAATTCATTTTGCTATTGTCTACATCCATGATCTTTTCACATCAATGCTGTGTATCATCTCAAAACAGGATACAGTAGAACTAGAAACAATTTGTAGAAGGGAAACTTAAGGTGGACAAAGTAAAAAGAACTTCTATACAAAAAAATCCCTACATAAGGCAAAAAAAGCACTTCAGTCTCTTTCCAGAAAGACACAGCTCAGGGGAGAAATAACAAACGCCTATAAAAACACAGTCCTCAAGGTCAAGGTGGTAAAAATTGATTCTTCACTCTGCCTTCCAAAATCAGGAGCAGGAGGCATCAACTGAAACTAACAGGAAACAGCTTCAAAACCAGATGATGTGACTCATCACCCAGCAAAGGGCTGGCCTGTGAACTTCCTTGCTAATGGATGCCTGGAGAGGCAAAGGCTGTGTCTGGATTTAAGGCAGACTGAACACATTTGAGGAGAACGAGGTTGTTAAAGATTAACAAGTACACAGAAACTACATCCAGCCCTGCAGCACTTCATGTAAAGAGCAGCTGAAAAGGTAAAACAGACACTCCAGCCACTGTTCACAGCCACCACTGCACACAGAATGAGGGTTTAAATGGGCCTCCAGACTGACCTGCTGGCCACCCTGACACTGTGTGGGATATAAACTGCAGTGTCTCCTTCTGTACTATCAAAGAAAACTTGGCAAACCAAACAACTGCCACATTTAATGTAGGATAGAATGGTAAACTGAACAGCTTGATAAAGCTACAGCTGCAAAAGTATTTGGAAATGTTAACTCTTTGCCATGTATTTAGAGAATTTTATATTGCTCTACTACTCTCCAGCCTAATGCTAAATGTAGAATTTTAGGGCCATTACTAAATAGCTGAAGTTCTTAGGAAAAAACTACAGATTTGCTCTTAATTTTTTGTAAGCAACATCTGGCCACTCTCTCATCACACTCCTGTATTCTGTATTTTTTGTGGATGTTTATTTCAGTTCTCTACATAAAATATAACAGACTCTATAAGCTCCTGTTAGATATTGTTGTTTTCTCTGTGATCAAATGTACAGTCCACATCCAGATCTTACAGTCTACCCAGATAAGAAGCTCCAGGTAGATGTTGGCATGATGGGGTGGACAGGGAAGGTGCAACACAAAACAACATTTTCCAGTGAATTTTCCATGACCACGTGTACATACTTGTAACTTTCACAGGAAAAATGAATAGTCTTCATAAATTACTGATAAAGGTAAAACTTAATTTTCAAAGAAAGAAATCAAGATAGATGGAATATATAAAATCTCAAAACAATGAACCCATTGTTTTGGGGGTTTTTTGCATGTTTGTTTGTTTTTGTTTGGGTTTTTGTTTTTGTCTTTTTTAAAATCCATTATGTTTTGGCTGGAGGAATGAAGGAACACAGAGAAATATCTCCCCCAAACTGATGTCTTCTGGCAGAAGACACTAAGATGCAAAGCATCACAGTCCATCTGCCTGTCCATGCCTCAAGCATTTCACATTTTAAAAACTGGAAGACTGAATTCTGAAAAATATTCTACAGAAGATGAAGCAATTTTTTCTTTTTTTTTTTTTTCCCCTCATATTTTGTTGCTATTTTCTTTACCTAACACTCTCAGGCATATGACAGCTGGAAACATCACGTTTTAGCCAGGAACACACATCTTGAAAGCAGATGGTAAATAAGCTTACTGCAGAATCATAACAGACTGATAGAAATAATCATGTCAGCAAAGCTACCTCAGAGCCAGACAAACAAAAGAAATATTTTTATGGCAAAGTTTACAACTGAGAACATTTTCTTCGCATTACACTCCGGATCCTACAGCAGTGATAAAACTGAGACATGCACCTGAAATTTGATTGTGTTTTTTGAGCAGACTGAGCCTGAGGCAGACACAGGCCTGTGGAGCTGGGCAGGTGGGATGAGCAGGATGGTGGCTGGATCCAGAGACCTTCTCAAGACCTTGGGAGGCACAAGGGGATGTCTCTGCCTGGAGAAGCCTCTGCTCAGGCCAGGGTAAGAAGTGTCCCTGTGTGGGGCTGTTGGCAGAGCTGGTTCAATGCTGCTCCTCCCCATCTCTGGGCACACTCAGGNGTTTACAACTGGGAACATTTTCTTCGCATTACACTCCGGATCCTACAGCAGTGATAAAACTGAGACATGCACCTGAAATTTGATTGTGTTTTTTGAGCAGACTGAGCCTGAGGCAGACACAGGCCTGTGGAGCTGGGCAGGTGGGATGAGCAGGATGGTGGCTGGATCCAGAGACCTTCTCAAGACCTTGGGAGGCACAAGGGGATGTCTCTGCCTGGAGAAGCCTCTGCTCAGGCCAGGGTAAGAAGTGTCCCTGTGTGGGGCTGTTGGCAGAGCTGGTTCAATGCTGCTCCTCCCCATCTCTGGGCACACTCAGGGCAGGTTGTGGAGCATTGGCAGAGCTGGTTCAATGCTGTTCCCTCCCCATCTCTGGGCACACTCAGGGCAGGGACTGAACTCCCACTGCAAATGCCTTCACTGCCTCAGTGCCCAAATTGTTACAGCCCACTGCAAGGAACGTTCGGCTGGGATTGGGAAGATTCTGACAAACTGAATGTGCTTTATGTATCCATTTTAACTCTCTTCTCTCGGCAGAGAAAAGTGGAAGGAT
This sequence comes from Illadopsis cleaveri, assembly GCA_013399915.1. Classification (NCBI taxonomy): domain Eukaryota; kingdom Metazoa; phylum Chordata; class Aves; order Passeriformes; family Timaliidae; genus Illadopsis; species Illadopsis cleaveri. The sequence continues at coordinate 281,613 of VXBB01013590.1, read as the reverse complement.
GCAACAATGCTTTTAAGAAACCAGCTGATGGTTGAGATTAAAGAACTCCTCAGAAGGCTGTAAGGTTACTCCCTGTGTTAAAGAGGATCTGTCTGCCTACATAAAGTACTCAAAAGTGGAAAACTTCAGACAAAGCTTTTCACACTCCCAGAGAGATTTCATCTCTGCATCTCAGATAAATGAAGAGCTTGGCTTTCGTTAGCTGGAAATTTGAAATTCGTTTAGTGCAGAATTTGCCTATGGATCATTTGTTACAATTATGCTACTTAATGTATTCTAATAGGATTCATCTTCCCGAGGCATCTGAGTTGTTTATAAATAGCCTAGATAACATGATGACAAATAATACATGTTTATGAAAAAATTTCATATTTTAGCTCAAGATACCTCATTATAACCTTATTACAAACATCCAAAAAACTCAAAGTAAAGCACCACAAAAGGATGTTTTATTTAAATTAATTCACATTGGAGATACTTGCTGGAGGTAAGTTTTTCAATGTTGAAACTATAAAGCACTAACTAGACAGGTAAGTGTTTTACCTATGAGCTACTACAATTAACATAGAAAAACGAAACCCCAGAAAGTCTCTTTACTTCCAAGCTTTAGTAATTTTCATAACTTGCAAACTCTAAAAAGGCTTCTAAACAAAGGACCTTTTTCTGAAGCGCTCCTAAATTTTACTTGCTCCACTTTTTTTTTTTCTTAACATGATGGAAAACAATTTGGCTTTTGTCCTAAGATGGGGTTTTCTGGGTTTGTTTTTCAAGGTGAGAAACGTACACTTTACTTTCAGGGAGAAAAAAGGAATGAGTAACAGACAAGTAACAGAGAAATGGCAAGATGTGAATACTAATAAAATAGATAGAAATATACTAGGTCTGTGAGACAGGGCTGGCTTGGACAGCACAGCACACAGATGCAAAGTGAGTTTGTCAGAACTAGTTACAAGCTACTGCCACAAAAATGGTGAAATCCAAGCAATTAAAACAAAGCAAGGAGAACTCAGAAAGCATTAGCTCAAAACAGCTACCTTTTCTTTTTCCTTTTAATTGCAATTTCTTACTTTAGACCCCAATATAATGAATTAGTTCGGCTGAAAATCAGCAAATAGTCAGATTGCTGCAGCACATCATCTCTCAGGCTGAGCGAGCTAAAAGCCTAAATTTCAAGGAAAACCCTATTTCTGTCTTCCAGCTACCCAGTGGGAGGGTATAGGTATGAGTGTCCTCCTTGGTGACAGGATGAGAGACAAGGGATACACGTTGGAATGTGGGCGATTGCAGAGAGATGTTTGGGAATTCTGCTCCCCCTGAGGCCGCTAACGCACTGCAACAATTTGGAGTTTTCATTTCCAGAGACACTCAACAGTCAGCTGGTCATCATCCTTATAAATCTTAAGTTTTAAAAAAACAAACCAAACCAAGCCTGTGCTCAAGAAGTGTTTGGACCACTCTTGGGCACAGGAGATGGTTCTTGGGGAGTCCTGTGTAGGGTCAGGAGTTGGACTTGATGGCTCTGATGGGTCCCTTCCAACTCAGCATATTCTAAAGAAAAACCAACCCACCTAAAAAAGTAACTTATTCTCAAAGACTGAAATGCTGAACCTCCAGCACAAGTGCCCATTAGTAACAACACAGTGCACCTGGAATTTAATTCCAGGGGATGGTTACAAACTTCCAGCTGTTCAGGCACGTGTCAGAAAGCAAACAAGGGTGTGCTGATAACACAACTTCGGTTACTGATAACACTGAACAAGCAGTGAGCAAGTAACACAACCAGTCAATAAATCAGAACAGCATGAACACATCTTTCTGCCTATGTTTTCCTAGGAAATTACTGTCAGCTTTCTCAAAGACAGGTCAAATAGAAAACAAGTTTCTTCCTGCCATTCAAAAGGGAGGGTGTAATGAATGAAATGATTCTTGAGTCTCTGCAACCATCCTGCAAACCATGATGTTGACACTGCCTGGCCAGGCTCAAGTTTCTGTCCCCACCTCGTTTGTTTGCTCTGCCCCAGCATTAGAATCATGGAAATCCAACCTGGAAAGCCAGTGAGCCACAGAACCACTAAACTGTGTTGGGGGGATTGGAGGAAATGCTGTCCACCAGAACGAGTGGGAATCCAACGCCAAAACAAACTGTCTCACAGAAACCTCAAACACATGGACCAGCAGTTTACAAGTACATCACCCATTTCAACAGGATTCTGCAGAGAAAAAAAACCCCAAACAACCCACAACCAGCATGCAGAATTCCATACGGACACTAATAAAGCAGCAGAAGACATAGTTACACTGGCCTGTATTTGGGCAAGAATATTGTATTATAAACAACTTTCAGCACCAAGTCCAATAAAATACAAGCTCAGACCTTAATGTTTATTAGTCATACTTTTTTCCTACTTTTTTCATTAAAATATGAAAAAAAGAGAGNAAGTTACACTGGCCTGTATTTGGGCAAGAATATTGTATTATAAACAACTTTCAGCACCAAGTCCAATAAAATACAAGCTCAGACCTTAATGTTTATTAGTCATACTTTTTTCCTACTTTTTTCATTAAAATATGAAAAAAGAGAGAAAACATACCTTTTTTAGACAAAGAAACATCTGCCATATGCATTTTCAGAAATACCCAAATTACCTAAGATATTTTACCAAAAAACCCTGAAATACTCATGTGAACGAGTTAAATACAAAGTTACATACTTCTATCACTTTCCAAAGAATTGTGCTTGCTTAGCATGAAAAAATAGCAGTTACCTACAATGAAAGGTGCAATGAATTGGTAATCTCCCTAAAAAGCCAGTATTAACCTCCTCTCCTTTACCTTAGACAGAACTGCACATCTACATCAAAAAAACCAAAACTCCCTCAAAATAATCAACACAAATAAGAAACCCAAACAAAACAAACTCAAACTCCAAGAAACCCCACGGAGGAAACAAACAAGAATTTCAAAGCAAGACTAATACTAAACAGTGACCACAGCAGGTTCACAGCCATAGGTATGCTTTAGAGAGGTGACTTTTCTTTCTGTCTTACTGGATATGTGAAAAATTCAAAAGGATGCTTCAGCTTTTATGAGGAGTATAAAACAGCAGCCGCTAGTTTTGCATGCTTGTCTAAATGTAAATGTAATGGCATGAAACTATTACTGTTCTGCATTCAAAGCCATTTTCTAAACCATCCCAACTGCCAAATCAATCACTGTATTATTAATGTGTCATGTGTGATGTTTTTGAAAAGCTAAATATATCAAAAAAGTCTAAATTACTCTGTTTTACTGTTCATGTTTTTTATTATCTATAATAGGTTTCAAGCTATTTCTAAGTATGAAAGTAAAGCTCTTTCAAGAAGGACAACAAAGATGCTCTATATTTAAAGTTCCTGGAGTTGGTATGAATCTTGCATTTCAAGAAGTAAAAAAAGAAAAGCAGGCAGCCTAATTCCCTCGTGGTCAATTGTGCATCCCCTGCCCACTGATTCACCTTCAAGTGCACAAGACTAAGCTGATACTGAGCATTGTCAAAGCTGAAAAATCCTTTGCCTTGTGGAAAACCACAATCAGTCCACTAGTAAAAAAGAACTTTTCCAGTGATTGGATTATCCACTCAATATAGGATAAAAAAATTAAACAAGAAAAATATAGTTACTAAAATGCAATTTTTTTGGCTGGCTGAATGTCATGAATTGCCTTGCTCACATTTTGCACTCAGCAGTCATTACTTGAAGATTGTTATTTTATAATTATAACTTTAATACTGTAATTCAAAATACTTGCTTTTTTGAAATACTAATTTCCTGCATTCTGATCCTTATATCTTATTGCCTTTGTGCCAAATATACATTTGAAGACTAGCATTAGATATGATAAATACATTTTTAAAAAGCAATTATATATATCTCATTGTCAAAACCAGGCACTAACTCTGTTAAAAAGATTCAACACATTAAAAGCAAAAAAACTGGCACAAACTAATTAGAGTAGATGACATTCACAAAAAGAAAATAATTGTACGAAGACCTCAAAAAAGAACATAACAAAATCATCCCATCTTTGCTAGAGTGATAGACTCATCCAGGATGAAAAGAAGACACTGAAGAATTTAAGATGGGACCACACAGTGTGATTCCACTCAATTAAGCCCACAATTATTGCCAAATGACTCTTTTCTGCTGAAGATAAAAATGATCTAATGGTATTGCCAAAACACTTCAAAACACTCAGAAGGTTAAAAACTTTAAGAAAAAAAAATCAGTCAGATTGTTCTTATATGTATTACTGACAAAAATAAAAGCCCATGTCACAGCTTGTCAGATTATTCAGCTATTTTTCAGCATGGGAAGATTTACATACAAATACAGCTCTACAGAACAGGAGGAGGTTTGAGTGCAGAGCTAATGAAATCTTTTTCCTTTCTGCATTTCCCCACAAACCTGGAGATATGTGAATTAAAACACTAGAGCTGACAAACAAGTTTGGCAGACTTTGCACGAGGGATTAAAACTGACTCACGTGATATTCCTGTCAGATGTACCTGAACTCTTTACAGACACTATTAAAGTGCAAATTATTACATGTGAAATTCAAGGCCCTGCTGGGAAAATATCAAACTTGCAAATATAATCTATTGTTGCACTGCAGTAACATCAAAACCCCCTGAATGCCAAGTTACGTGGCAGACAGTAGAAATAAGGAACTTAGAAAGAACAACCTGACCAGCTTTTTCCTCCCCTCCCCTTTTTGGAAACGGTCTCTTTTGGTCATCAAGAGGTGAATCAAGGTGGGAATTCCTTGAATATACTGATACTGAAATAATGAAAATGAAACTGGATAAAAAAGAAGCTTGATTAGTAAACGTAAGTATGGCTAATTATTTCTGCCTGGGTTTGACAAATATTCTTCTTATATCTACAGGTCAGAGCAATACTCAGAAAGTGATTCTTCAAGCACCTGAAATTCTAGATGTTGTCCTAGAAGATGCAGGATCTTATTCCCAACTCACCTCAAGCAAACTTCTGCCTGGAGTCAGCATCTTGTGCTGCAAACTACACAGCAAGCTGGAGAACATAACAACCAAAACTCCCAGCATTGCTTTTGGAGTATTTTCATTTTAGGGGTTACATTGATCCACCCTTAGTTCATTTACCATAGATTTCTGACTGGTCTCACAACAGAGTAAGCAGAGCAATAATAGTAATAATGGCATGAAGTCTTTAAGTTTATGTAAGGATAAGCACCAAGCCGGATTTTTAAATTTCATTACAAGCCATACAAAAAAAGACATCACCATCATCAGTTAAAGACCCCACATTATCTGTGGTCAAGGTGAAAAAAAGGAAAGTAACCTGTAGAGTATTTGATTCCAAATTATGAAATCTATGCTTTCCCCAGTGCCATGCCTCTACTAATCCTAATTAATTTATGCAAAAGAAAATGATTGAACGGGACAAACCACTTGTGACCTTCTTAATATTTTAAGACAGTCCCCCACTGCTTACATGAAGTCACACAAACTAACACTGAAGGTGATGCAGTAGCAATTCCTCCCTCCACCCACTCCCCCCAAAAAAGATGGTTCTTTCAATAATTATATATCTTGCCATAGTTTCTCAAACAAAGTACCTTAGTTTGCATGCATATTTTGACAATGTACTTTGTTCCCTTTTTTCCATGGGGAAAAAAGAATGCAGAAAAATAGATGTTTGCTCTGTTTCCCTGATGTGGGAGCAGAATTTTCTTATCAAGAGCTGATTGACCTGAGAGCACCCTCTCAGATGGCCTAAATTCTGGATATTTGTCTCAGATACTCATTCTGTGCTTCCTGAAGGGCTTCTGGATTTAACACTGCTGACACAAGTTTCTTTAAAGGAAAACCTCTAACACCGACAGGCGAGTCAACAATTGTTTCTGTTTGCCATCACGAGCACCCAGCTCCTTTGAGGCTTACCCTGCCCTCCAAGGCAGCTCTGCCCCAGGTTTAAGGACCTGGCCAGACATTGCCTTCAAGCCCATCTCCATCACCCTGCGTGTGTGCACACCAATTTAATGACAGCAGCTTTAGGAGATGATCTGTTCCAGAGCTCAGCAGCTGCACTGAACAGCCAAGCAGTTTCTCAAGTGAGAACTGCACTGTCTCTAACTACAAAATTCAGCACATTTTGACTATACTCAGACTTAGTTTTCCAACATGTGGGATACACACCTCCTTTTGAAAATGCACAACTGGGAACACAGGTAGAAACCTCTCTTCTTTAGGGCAAGATAAAAAGAAAAAGGTTTTACAAAGAGACCAAGCACCATGACAGGATGTTCGGACCACGTGGTTTAATCTGCATCCCTCAGTCACCAAAATCCCACCAAAAGGGTCATGAGAAACCTGATTTTAGCCTTGCTTTATGCCTGCTTGGAAGAGGACGTTGAACAAGACGTATCTGATATGAGAATGCCAAGGAAGTTTTCCTCAGATCTTCCCAGTGGAAAAGTAATTACACAAAGCATTTATATCAAGCTCTGCTTCAAGTACAAACAATAGAAGATTTTAATTACAATTCCAGTAAATATCGGTATTTTCCAGAGCTTTATTTTAAACTACAGATCATATACTAAAACACTTTCTGTTTGGAATGAAGAGATGTTCCCAATACTCCCTTGAAATGCTTTTCAAGCACAAATCTGCTAAACACCAGCCCTGCCACTCTCACAGAGCTGGCTGTAATTAAATAGACAATATAATAGCTGTCACTATTGCACACAAAGCATCCACTTGGAACCATACTGAGAGAAAAAGCAGAACTCTGTGTTCCAAACTGACCAGGAAACAGAATGGTTTATGCTCTGCAATCTCCCAAAGTAATCTACGTGTTAATTTAAAAAAAAAGTCAAATTCCTTCCCAAAGTAAGATAGATGCTTTAAAAAAAAAAATCCATTCAGACAAACCTAAACTACAAGTCCCCTCCAACCACTAAACAAAGGAAACAAACCTCTGATTAAATCTGCTAGGGTTTTTTTCCTTAATTTTCTACTCTACTACATGTTCCTAGGCTCTCCAATTCTACTTTTTCAATAGTGCTTCAGAAGTATATGGTTCTGTTAATTCTATTTCGGTACTTCGAAAACATAAGCATTTCTTTTCACTAAATCTGTCTTCTAAAAGCAAACTAATCTGTTGACCTGTCAATGACTACGGTAATGCATTAGGAAAAAAAAATAAAATGAAAAAAAATGCTAATAGATAGCTTATATGTCTTTCAGAATCAAATAATTCTACCCCTTTGGCATTTGGCTTTCTTAATATAAAATTGTAATAAATATTTCATAAGTAGAGAATTCCTATTCACAGACAAAATAAGTATTACTGTTTAATTTTGCATTTTTCAGAGGCAAAAGAAGCTTGCCAAGAGCTGGTTAGCCAGCAGACTCAGAGCCCTCTTCTTCCTCACACTGGCACTGCAGAATATTAATTTTTCTGGTCACTCTGTATCCATGCTCATGTTCTTTCACCATGGCAAGGGCTGCCCGACAGGGCTGTGCAAAGTGGAACAAACCATTAGAGGCAAGGTGCTCCCCATTAAAAACTGCAACACCACCTTTTTCTGCAGCCCTCTGTTAGCAAAGCAGCACTGGAAATTCTAACAGGAAAGCAACTACAAAGCAAAAAGTGGCCTGCAAGGATCACAAAGGCCAGCTCACATAGTTAGACTGTTCAGGAATTGAATTGCTGCATGGTCAGCATACAGAGCTGCCAGGGTTTAAATATTGCCACTCACCAGGGTTTGCAAACCACAGCCACAGGCCCACACTGATCTTTGTTTTATTGGAGACCACCCACTCAAAACCAGATCACTTCAAAAGGAATTTTTTCATTATATTTATTATTATTATTTTAGCCCCATATGAGGAACTCCTGTATAAGTCATTCCATTTTACTGAGGCAGTCTTAATCCCAGCCCTACAGTTATCTTGGAATCTGTAAACCACAACCCTGACTGGCACAAGTAAGCAGAGTTCTGCTCAGATTAATTTAAAAAAAATGTTTTGGTGGTGCTCACAATGTAAATTTTAAATTTCTATCAAATTTGGTTTGAAACAGCTGAATAATTGAACAAAATAGTCTTCATAAAAATCAAAGAAAATGAAAAACACTGCAGTGCTAAATGTCAAAGTGTATGGAGGAAAACAAAGTAGCAGGTAGCTAACTGAAATTTCTATTATTACTTTGCAGGCAAGGAAGAGTTCCCAGCTATTTGCTTTGTTCAGTGCAGAGTTACACTGACATACAATGAACATCAGGGACAATTCAACTTTCTTCAAATACAAAAACAAAGAAACCCATGAACATTAATGTCAGCCCTTCCAGAAAGGTAAATGAATGCATGGTGCCCGAGTTCCCCACACAGAACACTGCCCAAGGGCACTGTGCTGAACCCCGCTGTGATCCCAGATCAGACAGGGAGGGATGACAATCACCTGCACAAACCCCATTTCTGACAAAGGATCAAACAGAACTTCATAACCAAAGCCTCAAAGTGAAGCACCACCAGCTGCACCCCAGCTGGTCTGTCCAGGCTGTGTGTTCCCTGCTCAGAGGAGCCAGCAGAGCCCAGGTCACACAGTCAGAGAGAGGACAGGGTGTGCAAGGCCTGCCCTGGCCAGCAGCACGTTCAGCTGATCAGGCTTCAGAAGGATCAATACCTCAGAACCTGGTTCTGTAGAACTGCCCTGTGTGCAGGGAACCTGCACCTTCCTTCTTTAACTCCAGCTCAGAACTCTGGTACACCCCAAATGGGCTCAGGACTGAAATGGTCTCCCCTCTCCTTCCCAAATGAAGACACCTGTGAAGCCCTCATTATCACCTCTGCATTGTAAACTGCCCCAAACACTAAATACAGTCCCAATGTCACTGTGAGGAGGAGTTATCCCCAAAATAGGGACAACACATCCAATTGTGGACATCACAGCTCCAAAAGAATGTCCCAGAACGTTACTGCCATAAGGCATCAAAACACACACAATATTAGCCAAGTTTTCTAATTTAAGATTCATGTATTCTTTTTAGATCTAATTTATACACTGCCAATTGATCTGCAGCAAAACTTATAAATTAAGCAATGCAAAGTAGCACAGAAATATGTACAGAAGTCAGCTAACTTGAAAGAAGACTCAATATGATTTTTTTTTTGGTGATATACAGAATATTTACATTATAGAACATCTGCAGAGACCTGCATATATAAAAAGTGTAAGTATTTTCCTAGAATGCAGATCTGAAAAAAGCTTGAAATAATACAGGAAAGGCATTAAATCTAAAAGCAGGGAAGAAAAGAGAGAAAAAGATTACTTCCAAGAGCAATTTTGGAACAAGGTATCTTTAGAGCTCACTGGTTAGAGGCTTTGATGGCCCCAGATAATCTTTAACCCTCAAAGCCATACAGGAATAAACTTCACTAAACTTCCAAGTGCAAATATATCCTAATCTAATTATTCCTGGTGCATTCATAGAATTCTTATGTAGCCTAGAGCTTAAAATATTTTGTGTTTGTGGCAGCAGATGGGCTCTATTTCTTGATAAGTTGGGTTTGGATGAAAGATAATGCCTAAAATTAGAACATTACAACACACCTTTAAATGTAAAAATGTAAGATGACCTCTTAAGTGTCATGTCTGCACAGTACGCTGTCAAGCTGATCAAAAAACCAGATGCAGAACACAGGGAACAGGGTAGAAAGTACAGGCAAACCAAAGACACACTGTTTTCTTAACACTCATAAAAGATACACACATTAATTCTGAGATTCTGTGTCCACAGCAAGAGGTAACTTTCTATAGCCCAAAACTCTGGTAAAAGTGCATTTAGAGATACTATAGGTTTTTACAGCAATTAAAAATGTGGCCAATAATGCAGAATTTTTGCAAAACACATATTTTGTTTTAAATCAGAAGTCAATGTAATGCTGCTGATGCATATAACTTATGCAAGTGAACATGATTCTTGCAGTATACTAATAAATATAATTTGAAACTCTGCTCAAGAAGCAGAAACTGCCAATAAAACCTATCCCCAAACTGTATCACCTCCAAAAGGAGGAAATTATCTAGGCAAAAACATCACCTACATGCTCTTGCTTTTCTTCACGTGGCATAAGGATAGCTTTCAGGCAGTAGAGCTGTCAAAAATTTAATCTGTGACTGAAACACTAAATTAATTCCTGAAGAGCCTGTGGAGAAGACATGCAGACTGTAGAAGACAGTGGCTGTTAAACACTACAGAATTCTCGAGTTTCTGGAATGATCCTACACACTGGAAAAGTTAGATGTGCTGTCTGTCACATCCTGCTTCCCTGTGGCACAGTTTTTTGCTCCCTGTAACCAAGTTACATGGAGCTCTACAGCAAATCAAACTCCTTGCTATTCACAGCGTAAAATAAAATAAAAATCTCCACAATGACTAGCAATGCTAAAGCTACAAGAAACAAATGCC
>VXBB01013590.1:259760-270926 GCA_013399915.1 Illadopsis cleaveri | reverse complement strand
AAGTTGGGTTTGGATGAAAGATAATGCCTAAAATTAGAACATTACAACACACCTTTAAATGTAAAAATGTAAGATGACCTCTTAGGTGTCATGTCTGCACAGTATGCTGTCAAGCTGATCAAAAAAACAGATGCAGAATACAGGGAACAGGGTAGGAAGTACAGGCAAACCAGACACACTGTTTTCTTAACACTTATAAAAGATACACACATTAATTTNATAAAATAAAAATCTCCACAATGACTAGCAATGCTAAAGCTACAAGAAACAAATGCCCCCAGGCAAGGAAGTCACAGCTCATTTTTTACCAGCACAGAACAAGCTAATAGTGTCTAAAAGGAAGGCAACAGCCCATCAGAACTGCTGCCCTCAGCAGATGAGCGTGCTCACAGCCATGGCTGGGCAGCTGCCTCTGAGACACACTGAATTTAACCACAATCAGCACACAGAAACTCATCTTTAATCCATTAAAAAATGCAAGGCTGATGCACAACAGTAGCAGTGTCCTTGCCACATGGCTCATCAGAGGAATAAATTGAGTCAACTTTGGTAGTAAAACAAAAAGTGTGAAGTAAAAGTTACAGTTTACTGATATTTATTGCCTAACATACCTTGTTTTTCAAGCAAAAGTGGTTTAGTTTTGAGTTAGTGGTGTGTTCAGCAGAATTTCAAGGTACTTTTGACTTTAGGAACTTAAATCAGGCAGTCCTCACTAATTACTATGTTTGGATTTGAGTAGGGATGTGACCACATGAGCCACTGTCCCTCAGAAACAGCCCCAGGCCACACGGTGTCACAGCCCATGCTGCTGATGCAAGTGTGCAGTTCTCTGCATCCACTTCTCTGCTAAGTCACCATCTACCTTTGCTAAATTCACCCTCAGCAATTTCAAGCCAGCTTGGCTGATTATGAACAGGTAAGAATTTTTCACACAGTGCTCCACATCATCTTAATAACCACCACCTCCAAACAAGGAGATTTTTCACCTCAGATGTTTTCAAAAAACCTGCATGATCAAGCCCAAGTAACTAAGAAATAATAAAAACCAAACACTCAGACTTTTACTGAACCATAATCTGGACAACAACTCTAACTCAGCAGTTCAGACCCCATGGGCTCAACCCAGGGTGATGCAAAGTCCTCTGACAGTCACACTGAAAGACAAAATACAAAAGGGAAGGTTTGATCCCTTTCACACGAATGAAACCCAGGCACTGAAACAAACTAATTGTTTGAACTATGTCAGGACAGGAAACATCACAGCCCAATCACAGGAACCAAACCTCAGAGAAAAAGCTGTCCTGCTGCAGGGAAGCTCTGCAAGGCAAGAAGGCATCAGCCTCAACGTCACTGCTGAATCCACCACTTTCAGTTGTCCAAGATCAGTAAATCAAACTGCAGGCAAGAGATGTCAGCCACTGAAAGTCGTGCCCATCTCAGCTGGAGAGGCGAGCGCAGGCTCGGTGCTGTTAATGAAGCTGGTGTTCATCCCTCCCTTAAGTAAGCAGAGGAAATCAATAGAACTGAATTCTGCAGCTGTTTCTGTGCTCTCAGCAATGAATCTGCTTGTGCTACGGGCTTTCACATGGGGGATTACTAGAATTAAAACAGAAACCTTTTATTCATGAAATAAGTGGATAAGAGTTGAAATTATAACAGAAAGCTTCAAGGTTGAGACCTAATAGTATGTCTGGAAGGAGCCCTTATCTTTTACAGTGTGAAGTCAGTCTAAATTAAAATGATTCTATAGTCCAGGCAGCTCAAATCAAGTACCAAAGAGAATTGATTCCTCCTCCTACTTGCAGTAATTGAGATCAATGCCAGAGGATAAAAGCCCAAACATGCCTTCTACTGAATGAAGCACCATGGGCCAGCAGGACTGAAATGCATCGTGTCTGACACCTCAGCCCCTGATGAAAGGGTGCATTCTTGCACAGGATATTCTCCTGACCCCTCACATCACTTGTGCATGGCTGAAAATACAAGACACCTAACCTATTATTTCATCTCCAGGATTGTTTATGTGCTCTGAAAGAGAGGCAGGCACTTACCCAGCAGAGGCAAATTACCAGGCAGCAATAGATACAATACTGCAAAGACACACAACAAACTGGCACACAGCCCAGAACCCCACAGAGAAAATAATAGTTTTGGGTCTAAAAGCCTCAGAAGACCATCAGGGTTTTGCACCAAAGAACAGCAACAGGAAACTAACTGTTCTGTACCCTTGAACTTTTATTTGGAAGAGGAGGCTGGCTTACAGGTTACAAATTACACATTACACATTTCTAACAGCTTATTAAAATTTGCCTACAAAATAAAAAATGTGAATTCTTAAACTCTCCTGCTTTTCCAAACAGCAGGTCCAAGCTCAGCCCTTGCATCATTTGCTTCTCTCACACAGTATGTACCACACAGGTTGGAAGCTGGGACTGGGGTATTCCAGGGAAAGAAGAAAGCCTCTGATCCTCAGACAAAGCTCTTGGCCACCATGGGTGGCAATTTATTAGTTCTGTTGGTAAGGGATCACAGAGGAGTGTTCTGATGAAATGTTGTGTACATCAATGAACAGTAACAACAGAAACCTGTGTGATTCACATGCTGTTAACACGAGGAAAGCTCTCCAGAACGGAATTTTCCATGTGTGTGTCACTGCCTGCAGCTTCAGATACATTCAGAAATGATTATTTTTTCCTTAATGGCAGCACAAACAAAACCAACATGTGTGATACAGACCACTGAAAAATATGATTTGCTTCTCATTTTTTGTTTAGTGCAGACATTTGTACTGGTGACCTACGAGGGCAGTCACAGCCTCATAATCAAGAAACATGGACTTTTGCCTTTAAGGCTGAGGGCTTTTTTTCAGAAAGTTAAGAAAAAATAAATATAAAATAGGCATAGGCTCACACAATTTTTTTTTATATATATATTTGTTGTGTTGTATATAGGAATGCAAAATATTCCAGAGATATATTAAAGATCACTTAAACTTTAGTGCAGGAAATAATCCAAAGGATTTCCTCTCTCAGTATTTCATATAATTGACTTCTTTCAGTAGTACATCCAAGCAAGAACTGTTTGTAAAATAACAGCCATGTTCATAATTTAAGCACAGATTCATAATTGAAATCCGAAGTCCATTTTCAAAGTACATTTAACGCAAGTTAAAAGAAAATATATGTCAAGAAATATTTCCTGCCAAAATCCTTAGTGTTACCTACATGCAGTGGCAACACACCTGGTTATCACAGAGCATGATCACCAAAATAATGCCTTTTTAAAAAAGAGAAGAAGCCCCCACCACTGAACTGGACAATAGAATGAGAGAGGAAAAAAGAATTTTACAAAACATGGGAGAATTTTCCACATTAAAAAGCCTCACCCCTTTGGTTATCTCATATAGTGCAATGTCTAATTGAATTTACAAAAGTCAATTCTGTGGAGAAGAAAGAAAGAAAGAATAGAAAGAATTGTTTTAAATGAAACTCCTGACAAAGATTTCCAAAGGTTCTTGCTAAACACAGCCTGGAAAGAAGACAGTGGTGAGATCAAGATGGTTACAATTGGCAGAGGAACATTTCAAACAACGTGTGAAAAGGCTGAGACCATGCACAGTGCACTGCACACAAACCATTGCCCAGATCTCATCTTGGGCCAAAAGGAGGAGATGTGAAAACAGCTATGTACATAAAACTACTGCATACCTAAACCCCACAATTAAACTGTGGAGGATTTGGCGATTTAGACTGTCACCTGCTGTCCCTGGAGCATATGAATATACTCATATAACCTAAGTTAAATCCTACAATTTCTTTGAGAAAAGCTAGAACTAACTTTGTTAGTACACTTAATTTCAAATTGAATGTTGACTAGATGTCACCATGTGATGATGACACCGATAGAAATGCAAAAACATTAAAAATTAAAAAAAACCCCTCCAAATTAGGAACAAATTGAAACCATAAATCCACTTTATGAAGTCTATATGTTATTTTCACAGTAAATCTAATTAAATGTTTAACTGCAGCCACCACTGTCACAGAGTATAATTCACCTTAAAAAAGAAAATTTAGAATGCTTTTAAATTTAGACCCTGAATAATGCACAAGTAAGTTGCTTCTCTTTAATGAATGGTGCCACTAAAAGCAGAGGTGCATTTTCCTGAAGTGAACGTGGTCTGTTCCAAGGTGGCTGCCACAGGCCTGGCCACACACAGCTGCCCTGGCTTTGCCACAGCAAGGAAATGAACTCCAAAACATCAGAGGTTGTATTTATTTCACAGGGAACTGCTGCTCCTTTATGAGCTTCCTCTGGGAGACTCACCTGATCAAATACACTCAAATCATGTGTGATGGAACTGAGCAGCAAAGCAGAAATTTTGAATTAATGCTCTCTTTGTTCTTTCTAAAAAGGCTGGGTAAGATGTGGGAATCAGTATATCTTCAACAGTAATTCCCATCCTTTCATCTTTTCAGTGAATATTATGCATTATACTGATTTTTATATAAATATTCAGCTGCTCTGGACACTCTCAGCATAAGAGTGGCAATATACATTTGCATCTGTTGACTCAGAGGACACCAAACTTTTGCCAGTTGTGATCAGAGTAGATCTATAATCCTGGCCATTTCTTTCTAAAGAAAGAAAAAGGTAACCCTCCCTCCCCCAAGCTAAACCTCCAGCAACAAAAAATAACAAAAAAGCTTTGGCAAAGTGGCAAGAGGTTACAGACCTGCATCCCTCTCAAACCTTGACTCTTCCTCTGATATTTCTTCCATCACTCATGTAAAGGATATTGATGAAATCTAATCCTATCAGGTAATAAAGACCTATGGTCTCTTAAAATAACTTAAGCAGAAAGGATTATGTTGGACATCATGAGTAAATACTCTTCTGCAAAAAAAACATATTTTTTGCAAACCCAGCACAGATAGGAAGTTGTGCAGGGCTCTAAAAACTTCCTCCTTTCCATGTAAACAGCATCAGGGGGCTGGGCTCTGCCTTTATGAAAAAACTCTCCAATGCTGCAAAATAAAACGACTCTGTGGAGGTGCTGGATCCAGTCAAGTACAGAAGTGCACAACTACCTTTAACACCATGGTATTTTCAGTGATATAACACAAGCCACCTGTAGGAACTTACACAAATAATCAAATGATTTGCATTTTCCATTTCTCTTGAATACTTGCCCTTTAAACATTAGATGACCTCATCTATCATAGTGAGACATCTTAGTTTAATAACTTCTGGACTATAGAACTGAAATTTCTAAAATTCATTTTAGATTAGCACTTCTTTGTGTTTCTTTTTTCAACCTCCAGCAGTATTTCACAAAGAATGAGCAATAGTAAGAGGTTAAATTAGCAATAGGCTAGATTTCTTTAGGAGCCAGGTCAGGAAATAAAACCCTGGAGTCCCACATGCTCATCAGTAGTCAATGTGTCTGCTCAAAGAATAACAAGGGGAAAAAATCAAAGTAAATGTAAATTACTTTGCCTCAAATTAGATACGCATACTTTTTTTCCAAGACAGGAAATAGAAAAAAATAAAAGTTTCTTTTCAACAAACTAATCAGTACTAGCCCTGGATGACACTATCTCACTGTACTCCCCTCCACAAGTGTTTCCTGTGTAGACACAACTCTGTATCAGAAATAACAGCTGAATGTAATGCCAAATGTTTGAGCTCAGTTTTCTTTCACTCCATACTATACCCAGATAAAATACATATACACACTCAGAGCTATAGTATGTAAGTAACTTCATATCAAATAATTACTGAACATAAAAATACCACACTGAGAGGGGTTTTATAATTTTTAGGTTCAAAGGGGAATTTGTTCCATTTTAAAATAATTCTGTATTTTACAATACTGCTCCCACCAGGAGCACAGGAAGAGTCCTAATTCTCACATGGGCACCTCCTTCTTTGCGCTCACTTGCTTGTTTTCCTGAAGAAAAATTATCATTTTTAATTTGTCCATAAGACCCTAAAACTAATCTCAATACCCTACATAGAAAGCTGCTCAATGGAAGAGTCCCCCTGCTCCTACTTTAAGCATTAGGTTTGAAATTATGCAAATATGAAAAAATTGTCTCCTCTTTTCTTGTTATTGGCAATAGTTTTTCACGTTCATAAGCACGTGCAGGCTTCTTTTGACCTAAAAGTCATAGATAAAACAACTAATAGGTAAAATCAGTCCAGATGCACTGCACCTGCCTTGCTAATTGACAGAGCTGGATTAGAGACTGAGAATGCAATGGTCAAATCCCTTGTTATCCTCTCACAGCATTTGGCTTTAAAGCCAGATTACCTGATGTGTATCTAAAGGAACAACACTGATACCAATCTGTCTGTTATAAGGTTTATTCATGCCTCCCTAGGAGATTCAGGTGGGGCTGGTAAGGAAACAGAGTTGGGGAGCATTAAAGCAGTATGATTTTGGAATCAGTAATTGAAACCAAATAACAGCAATCTATACAGAAGAAATATTTAACTTTACAAACATAACAAAAATAGTAGAAAATCTCCTTAGGCAAAGGGAGAACTTATCTGACGGCAGAAGAAAGGATAGAACAGACTGTACAAGTTCCCCAGAAAAACTCTGCTGCCAAGGAAAAGCTGCAAACTGTTTTTGAGGCCTCGTAACACCTCCCTCATACCTCTACTTCTCACAACAAATGATTTTTCCAGTCTCCAGAGACATGCTATTGAGTAAAGACAGGGTCAAGCCGATGTGGATGGCAATCTCTCTCACTAACTAGAAACCTGGTGTGTGATTCTTCTACAATTTCAGAAGGCAGAAACAGTTCTGCTGCGAATTCCTGGGAAGTGGAACCTTCTCATGTTTGTAGGAAATGCCACAGCACGCACTGGCCACGAGGGCTGAGAACTGCTGGTGAACACACCTGCACAAAGAGACTCACAGTGCTTATGGGAAAGATTAAACTCCTTCATGGCCTGAAAACCAGCCAGTGTTAGTTCAACATTTCATTTCTTCATCAAGTCAATGAACTTTTTTCTTAACTACTGAAAAATTTCCTTTATTCTCATGTAGAAGCTTCAGTCCAATGGAATTTAGATAAATGGATAAACTTGCTCTCTGCTGTAGTGTGAAACCCAGCCATATCATCCCTACTGCTCAACCTTCCATTTTTTTTTTTCCCTGTTAATGAAGACCAAGTAATCCTCCAATCTGAAGAGAGGTTTTGCAAGTATATTTTCACTAGTATCCACATTTTGTATGAACATTTGGCAGCTTTGTCAATTTTTAAGAAAAAATCTAAGAGATAAAACTCAAAAAAGGATGTAAATACCTATCTATAAAAAATATTCAAGCCCAGCCTCCCAATATTCTGGCTAAATTGATATGCAATTTCCACCTCTGTTTCTTTTTGCTTTTTAAAGAAAAGCATGCAGTTCATCCGTTTCTAAAGTTCAGTATATCCATGTGTTAGCACAGGTAATTCCCACTGGGCCTGAGATTTTATTAGCAGCTGTTTAAACACTTACTCAACAAACTGCCTACATTTCACATACTGAACTGTTCTCCAACTGGTGATTGGATTTTTGTCTCTCAGTCACTCTATTAATTGCAGAAAATCACTGCAGTTATGAAGATTAAAGACAAAAGGGGGCTAGAAACTTCTTGGCATCAGACATAGATTCCTGTGTATCACTGGCACATCAAGCCTTAGAAATTATTTGACAAAGGGAGATAATAAAAGTGACCATGCACAGGACACTTCCAAACCACATTCTTTAATACCATTCCAGAGAGAAGATGGAATACTTCTCAAGAGATATGAAAAACTCACATCAAAAACCTGAAGGCTATTTTCATACATAGAAATTCAGCAAAATGCAAATGCTAACTTTGCATGCAATGTTTTTTAAGGTAAATTGCTGATATATTTCTAAGTACAATTATTAAAAGTTACAAAGATACAAAACTAACAAGACACCAAATGTAACAGGAAAGGAAATAATTTTTTGTTAATTCAGCTTCATTTTTTAAAGTCTCTTGTGCTATAATTAACATTATATTCTTTTAAAATACAGATTCTAAACTAAACCCAAGCTAAATTTTAAATACAGAAGAATACATTGATGTGGCTATTGATAGCAGATTGATAAAAGATACTGGATCAGTTATCACAAAATCAGTAATATGAAAAGAAAATTCACTTCAGGGTTTGCAAATTCCTCCCTAAAATTTCTGCTTTGTTCACCAGTTATTTATCTGGTTTTTGGTTTTTCCCCCCCATAAACAACATGCTTGGGGAAAGAGGTACCTTGTTCTGTCCTAGCAAGGAAGATGGGAAGAATTTAGCAGCATAAACTACATGCTAGGATTATCACATAGTGTTAATTTGGCAAAAGCAGCTCACAATAAAATCACAAAAGATTTATTCTGCTGCGTAAAGATACAACTTTCAAAAATGTGTACAAGAAGTTCTTTAAAGGACTTTTTCACTGACACAAGCAAGAGGTCACATGGTCCCATGACAGGTACAACCATACAATCCCTTTAAAAGCAGAACCCCAGAGTATGAAGTCACATGCACCTTTGTCACTCTGTTCTGAGCTTTGTTACAAAGTCAGGCAGAGACACACTGAACCCTCCAGTGAGTTTATGACTGATTTGTTTCATTTGGACAGATTTGTGTCTCAGAAAAGAAATTATGCTAACTCCTCGTCTGGATAAAATTGCCGCAAAAATCAGATAAATGGAAATAACTTGCATTTATTTTCATTCTGGTTTCATTCAAACCTGAAATTCTGTGAAAAAAAAAATCATGCGGATGAGGCGCTTTATAATACATAAATAATCATACAGTACAAAACTAAGAGCCCTGTTATTAACCCACAAAGTCCTGTTTACATCAATGATTTCCCCAAGATCCCCCTGTCCAGCTCCTTTAGAGATCCTGCACCCCTACCACAAATGTTTTCTCACTGGTTTAACACGAGCAAAAATCTACTGAGTCCATCTCTTCCACTGAGCTGCTGCCCCTGAACAGAACAGCCTGTGCCAGGGCTGGGCTCTCTGGGAGCTGCAGGTTTGTGTGGCAGCCCCTGATGGTGACACTGCTCCTACAGTATCAGCTCTTTTCCCCTCTGATTTAAGTTACAAGCTGGACAGGGACTCCAAGTCCTTCCAGCCAACTACAAAAACACCACAAGTTTTTCCCACTAAACCTTGCAGTCAGCTGGTATCTCCCAGTTAATCAGGCTTGCTGGTATATTTGAAAGCTTTTGTCTTACTTGTTTTATGCCTCTGTGGGTATCTCGAGAACAGAATTTATGGCATGAGCAAACAGTCTGCTGTGGTGTTACAATTTACAGCACATGCAGAAATCTTTCCCCGTTTCAGCTCTCTGTAGCTGTGATTCAGACATTAAATTGCTTCCAGTCAAAACCAAACACTGGGTACTCACAGAAGCCCTTCAATATGAGCCAAGTGACTGAAGCATTTCAAACTGTGTGCTGACCATGTGGAAACACAGGCAAAAGCAATTCAAACTTACTCAATACTGTCCTAAAAATAGGGTTGGAAGTTCACTCAGGGTATCAATGGGTTGGATTTTCAAGCTCCCTTACGCTCACGCTCAAACTGAAAAGCAATCAGATTTCACTGTGGTAAGTTTACCTTCTCAACAGAAATAGTCTACTTAACTCATTCAAACAAGACATGAAACACTACCATATACTGATAATTATGGCACCAATCAAGGCTAAATATTCATAAAACTATTGCCTACAATAAAGTTCTCTGTGCTACTCGATTTCCCTCTCTAGTGCCTTCTGGGCAGCACCACCCTGACACCTTTTCAGGATGTCCATGTTAAAACAGCAAATACTACCTGAGCAACCAGAGACTTTCTTCAAATGCTGCCCAGACCCACAGACTTCAAAACAAAACAAGGACATCCACGGCAAATTCTACATCCAGCTGTCAAAAAGCTTTGCAAAATGATAAATTACAAAGAAAGTTGCTTTATTCTGTGAGCAGATATTCCCAATCAGGAGCAGAGCAGTTTATTGTACAGAATCAGCATTGTTCTGCCCATTTTATGCACTCAGTATTGTTCTTGAAAACATCTCTGAGAGTTTTATGGATATCTGCAGCGTTCTCTTTTGTCCTGCAATGAAGATCAGTGTGCAGGTCATGTTTTACTGCTTCAGGGATATCTGTTTTCTTATTGATTGAAAATTAAAATGGTAATTTATGCTTCCATACTGGACCACTGCAATGTTTTATTTCATTGATTTTGTGGCAGTTCTTTGCATGCCTTTAACAGCTTATGTGAAACCCTGACAGCAAGGTCATTCCAAACAAGCCATTCCCAATTCTGCTCCCTTCAGCTCCCCACAACACCAAATCATTAGCTTCTAATTAAATTTTATACATTTGGGGGTTTTATAATCTTTAAACGTTCTTAAATATCAAGTCTAAACTTCTCTTTGTCCTCTGGTGTGTGCTCTGCTTCCCTCATACACCCGAGCCCAGCAAAGCTTTTCTTTAAAGGATTTCCCCATTGATTGAGTGACATTTTTTCCCTTCTAAGCTTTTAGCTGCTGTTAACCTTGTATGTCAGACCAACAATTTGTTACAATTAGGCTGACAAACTTTCAGCTTTTAACTTCACTCTCAGTGCCCATTTATTTGATCTAATGTAAGCTTAATTACCTGAGCTGCTAATGCTGTTAAAAAAAAAACACCAAAAAACGACCACCAAAACCAAAACCACACCAAAAAAACCCACCCAAAACAACCCTGAAATATTGTGCCTACCATGAAAAATCTTGCAGAAGTACACTGTGACAGCCTGATAATTGACAAGGCTTTCATTCCTCTGAGCATGCACTGATTTTGGACTCACAGGCCCAAGATTAAGTGATTATCTTTTCACTAGCACAGAGGGTGCTTGCAGGGCCCATCCTCTGCAGATGGCTTGGACAAAACCACTCAGGAAAATAAAAGCATGAGTGAAAATAGTGAATAACTGTGTGGAGCAGCACACGGAACTGTCTGCAGAAGGTTCCCCTGACACCCAACACATCCAGAGGAGCTGCTCTGCGCCCCTGTGCTCAGAAAGGAGCTGTGTGACACATAAATAAATGCTCACAGACATTGCACTTGGCCAGCAATCTTTCACA
>VXBB01013590.1:236873-259694 GCA_013399915.1 Illadopsis cleaveri | reverse complement strand
CAAACTGTATATAAGATGGAGTTGGATGAGGAAGAATAGAGAACATAGAAGAAGATAGAATAAAGCATCATTAGCTTTCCCTTCACTGCTGCTGCCTGCCTCGTTCCTTCTGTGGGTCCGATCCTCCTACAAGCGTGTGTGGAGCGAGCACAGGGAATTGTCTGCAGAGGGTTCACCTGACACCCAACACGTCAGGAGGAGCTGCTCTGCGCCCCTGTGCTCAGAAAGGAGCTGTGTGACACATAAATAAATGCTCACAGACATTGCACTTGGCCAGCAATCTTTCACAAGATCTGTTTTAGCATTTTTTTCTATTGCTAAGGAAAAACATTTGCCATAAGCAAAAACTGAACCACTGGAAAACCTGATCTTGCTTCAGTAATTACTGAAATTATGTCACTTCACTGTAGCGTTTGGAGTCTGAAACTTAGGAATTGCTTTTCAGATAAGGAGCTCTGAAGAGAGAAAGTGTGATAGAAAAAAAGAGTAATTGGATCACTTTTGGACGGCTGTAGAGCTACTGGATGAAATTTTCTCCAACATATGAGATCTTGTTGCTGCTCCACATATGTTCATCAGAAAAGGGAAATGCTCTTACATGCAATATATTTTAATACATTGTTTTTCCTTGGCCATTTATTCTTTATCATTTACTGTTTCTTTATACTATCTACATAAAAGCTAAACCAGCAGAAACCTATTTGCTATGTATTGCATCCAAGTTCTGCAGCTCAAAATGCAGCAGCCAATCTTTGAAAGCTTGTAAGCACTATGAAATTTAACACCAGATCAAGAAAAATGCCCTCCTTGATTCCTTCTTTGTGGCAGCTTGTCAATTCCTGGACTTTAAAATACCTTAACAAATATCATTTATTCTATTGGATCATTAATACTGCGAGGCCCACTCCAGTGAAATTTTTCTGATGGTTTCAGGAGATCAGGGGACACAATACAGACAAATGTGCTGAGTGATGGTTTTGGCTCCTCATTCCTGAGGATAAACATACTTTCCTTATCGGTTTTGAAACATGAACTGAGGTTACAGAATTGCTGCTCAGATAGTATTTGCTGTTTGAACAGTAGTAATTACTGTGGTTATTCAGGAGGGCATATCAACAAAGAGATGATATCTCCAGACTTCACTGATGGGGGTCTAAAAAGAGAGAGAGTCCAAAAAACATCCTGGAAATGCATTTTCCACTGGATGGCCCTTTGCAGCTCTGCAGGAGTCTCTCTCCTGTACAGAGCAAGCCTCTCTCTAGTCAAATGACTGAAAATAAAAATGCTATTTGCTCTTACATTAACAATTGCTCATGTACATGAGGTGGATTTGAGTTTTCTATAAAATATGTCAGTCAGCTGCTCTCTCCATGGACTTCCAAGTCAGTATCATAGTTAAATTTAAAACTAGTATATTTAGCTATATTTTAAATTATTAATATATGTAATGTTTTTACGTAACAGCATTTATAGTTTTCTGCTCTATATATATTCTTCACTTCATACTTTCAGTCACTGGCTTTAGCCAATATTTATGGGTCATAGTTCTAATTGTTATTTCAAATAATGTTCTATTGCTGAAATTACATCTAAACTAAAGACTTTGCACTCTGAAGTGGGATTGTGCATTTGTATAAAAATGAAGGGCAGCACTTTGAAATTCCTTTGCAGATACAAATCTAGGTTTAAACAGAGTATCATATGCAATATCTTAAATTAAAAAGGGAAGAGAAATAGGTGAGAGAGGAGGTTCACTAATTCATCATGATTTGTCAGAGGGAATATAAAGAGCTATTATCTTGGTTTAATTAAAATAAAACCCAAAAAGCCTATTTGCAAGTAATAAATAGTTGCAATAGTAATAAGTAAGTGTTGACAGCAGCAGAAAGTGAGTATTTCATAAATATTGGGTTGTCCTGGTTTATGTGCCTGGTGTTACAACAGGCACTGACACTCAGTAGCTGCTGCTGGATCTGTCCATGGCTGCACAATTCCACCCTCATGACTGCACCACAACATCCCATGGAAGGTACAACATTCCACGCAGAGAACCTGGGAATGTGCAATCCTGGTGCTTGGGCTGAACAAAGCACTGCTGCTCCTGTACAGCAAATGCACGTGGGGCTGGAGGGAACACAGGTTTGAGGGTGTTCTCAGCACTGCTGACCCAGGACTCACCAGCACTGGTGCACAACACATCCACTGACCAACAAAACCACCCCAGATGGACTGAGCTCAATCTAACAAAAAAGCCCGACTAACCCCCCTCCCTCAGGCTTAAAAGAGGCCATAAGTAAGCCATTTCCCTGTTTTCAGTTGTTTGCTCTTAAGACCAGATCCTGAAAGAGACAAATGCAGAAGCAGAAAATTGATTTGGTGTTTGTTTATATGCATAAAGGAGGCTTTTTTTTGCCTGATCGTATCTAAGACAACGAAATGGCAATCACAAAGGATTCAGTTCCAGCAGGAGGCAAAAGAAGGTAATACCTGCAAACAGAACTATCTATAATATCTGAAGTTAAGAGACAATGCAGTCTTCCAGTCACAAAGATTTACATCTGACCTTGCTGGTATGAGACTGGATTGTAAGACTAGAAAAAGGAAACAAACACATAAATGGAAATAAGCTACAAGACCAACTCCCAAAATATGAGTGTCCAAGATTGTAGGCAAAATTTCAGTGAGTGATACATAATAGAATAGAATCTATTCCATTAAAAGCCACTTCTCATTATTTATTTAGCTATTGCTGTGATTAGATAGTATTTAAGACACTGATCAGGCTTGGATTAATGAAACATCAGAGGAAACTGCAATCACTGCAGCAACCTGCAGTGCAGCATGAGCATTCCCCCTGGTGTGACAACAGGGACCAGACAGCTCCCCCAGCAGCCCTGCACAGCCACCAGTCCTCAACAACCAACACCCAGCACAACACAAGACAAAGTCCAACCTCATCATGATTTATCAGGTCACACTACAGATAATAAGCTTGGCTACCAAAAAATACACTGGAAGACTCCTCCGAATTTTGTCCATCAGACAAAACTGAAATGGGTTTCAACCATCCATTTTCAACACTATCGTGTTGATTAATAAGCCCACTTTACAAAGTCACTGGAGTTGTGTGTTTGAGAGGTAAGAATATAAAATATTCTATTTCATAAGGAAGTTGTTATGGCATAAAGATATTCTAAGCACACAGAGAAGTCAAGGATAGGTTGAAGTGCATGGAAATCTCTGACTGTGACAGTGTTTTCTTGATCTACAAACTCCCTGAGATCAAGATGTCCCCATGGCAAGTGCAAACTTCTACCAGAAAGGGTTCAAAGGCTCAGATTTACTGCAGTCTAAATACCAGGACAGGCAAAAAGGCAAAACATCTGTTTCAAATTACCTCAGACTCTGCATTCTAAGAGGACAGACAGAAGTATAAATGTCATCTGGTCAATAATCATTACAGGTTAAAAGCTGTTGCCTGTTTTAGGAGCAGGTGACTGTTTCTGAAAAGTTCAGGATTAAGTCACTGCTAAAAAGAAGGAAGCAAACCAGGGAGATTTAATACCTATCACAGATTCTTCTAACAGACATCCCGGGAATGCACCTCTGGATTTGGACAAAAGATCAAGAATTCTCCAGCACAATGAAACACAGCACAGTGTCAACTCCAGAAACTCCTTCTAAGAAAATGGATACACTTTCATTTCTACACTTGTACACCTTTTAAAAGAAATAACCATCAAGTACCTAATTATTATAAAGCATTAACAGTTCCTATTAGCTACATACAAAATGCCTAATCATTTTAGGACTCATAATTGTAAGTTTTTCATATGACTATTAGTCCTCCCTGTTATTGCAGCTGAGCATAAATTGAAAGGAGAATAGCACTTGCATATCCAGGCTTTTTGGATGATAATAAAGATATTTATTGACACTTTTGTGTAACAGAAATATAATGAAAACTAACATCTATGCTCTAAGGATGATGCTAAAGAAGAATATGCCAACCTCCTTATTCCCCACAAAACACTAATGAAGCATTAAAGAGATTTGCAAAAGTTTACATGTGTCAATAATTATTACGAAAACTACAATGGTAAATTATAATGCAACTGTCTAACTGACTGAGAACCCACTGAAGTCAGTTTTTTATTAGCTCTAGCTTGTACAACACTTAGTCTATAAAGGCCACATTTTACATTTTATTTACAAAGGGGGAAAAGGTTTACATTTATTTTTCACTTATTACGTGCCTGTTTTTAGAAATGTCAACAGATTAAGCTGATGAAAACAACTGATGGGTACTGCATCTTGCTGGTTTTTACTACAGGGAATAGCTGCATTTCAAAGCAAGCAAGACTGGAAAAGCTTATCTGGAATTTTGCCCACTTACAGACACTAAGCCTTCTTCCCAGCTACTCTGCAAACATCTTCACGTAGTACAAGGCTGAGATTGTAGCTTTTCTTTTCTACTATGTAATTATGTAACTCTGATCCTTTGGTGAACAATGATTCATCAGGCATGAATCCATGTTCTCTTACAAATGATGTCAACTCATTCTGTCATGTAATGCTGCAGTTCTCTCTACACCCAAAAACTGTGTCCCAGAATCACCACGAGAATTCTTTCCAGGTTACACCACCTAATCCATGAGCAAACATAAATTATAGCAGTAACAAGACACAATTTAAGAGAAGACCCTTAATGATCCCCAACTGATCACAATTTTATCCATTCCTGCTTTCCCCTGTAATGCTTTTGAACTACTGGGGCCTTTCAGTAACTATACACAGAGCAACAAATCTGCATGGCATTCGTAATTACAGAAAGGGGACAAAAAGTGTGCACAGAGAAAAGAAAAGGAAAAAAGATGCTTAGCTAAAGAAACAATCCCTCAAAGTTCCCAGAAGAAAATGCAAGGTTTTCTAGTTTCTGGTTACACCACCACAATAAAATCCTCTCTGTGTAAGAATCTGACACTCTGAAGAGACTCATGTGTGTATTTAAAATTTAGATCCTGTACATAATTCACCTCCGTGTTAAGTAACAATGATTTTTTTCAGTTTGCTACTTCTGCAAAAGTCTGTTGTTTGCTACTTATTGTGGAATAGATGAGACTGACCCTTTCCATACACAGATATAAATGCATACATGCGTATATCTATATATACACACATATCTAACTTCGTTATTTTAAACAAATACACACATTGTTTTATTTCTTAGAGCTATACTGTCTTCACTTGTCATACTTTTTTTTTTCCTCAGTTATTGGCTTTGAAATATTTTCAGAGAGCCCAAACATTTTTCATATGCAGGACAAAGATCAGCAGCTAATCTCCAGCATAATTTCATAATTACGGAGCTCAGCAAATGATTAAACAACAGAACCCCTACCTAAGAATTTCCGTCAGATTGTGATAATTTTAATGTCAGCTTTCTCATGCCTGGACAGCAGGTCAGCCTGACAGGAGATGATCAGCAGATAACTGGGGGCACACAGCTTTGGTGCCCTCAGAGCTTTGGGCTCACACAGTAAAAGCACTCGGTTTGACAGAGGGGCAAGGGTGGCAATCTTGATTAATGTTCTCTGCTGGAGAAAACACTTTTGCCCAACAAGGACTTTCCCCAAGAGAGGGGTGGAGCACTGCTCCCTGCTATGCAGCAAGGACTCGGGATGGAAATACTGGGGGTGGAACTGGGTTAACAGTGACCATTTTCCCAACAAGACCCTGGGGACACTATGGCTCTCAGGATACCCTGCCAGGACCTAGTCCAGAAAGGGATTTAACTGAACAAATAATTAAAAGATTAATGCAACTCTGTTTATGCTGTGGTGAGCCTCAGATTACTGCTAGACATCTATGACAAAATGCCAGATAAGCAAGCCAAAATGAACATTTAAGCAGAATGAATGTGCTTGGGATGACTGAGACAGATCTGTGCTCTGTGTGGTTTCATAAAATGAGTGTTGTGATTACGGATTATTGAAAATAACTGTGGGAAGGCAAAATCCAGAACAGAGAAATTTATCTTTGAAAACCATGAAAAAACCACCAGATGCAGCTACAGACACAGCAGTGTCTTCTTTCTATCTTAACCCCACAAAACACAACACTTGGGATAATTCTGTACCAATGTTTTTTAAAAATAAAAAATAAATCCCAGTTCTGTCAATATGCAGCATCTTGTTTTCTGATTTATGTTTACAGCATGAGCAAATCAAACTACACAAAGAAAGCAAGTCACTCTGGACAAGAGCACAATCATCTCAATTCAGCAAATAGTAACATTTACTAGAAATTTCATCCTGGCAAATATTATAGTTATCCATCATGCATAACGAAGTAACTTTGTACCTTATTTAAAATTGATACAGCCTATTTTTTGCTAACATGTTGCATGTATTGCCACTATCTCGTCCATTTTCTTCTATTAGGAAATATTCTACTGTGCACTACTTGCAAAAATGAGATTGATGTAGAAATCTTTAGTGCAGTGTACCAAACATTTCCACTGCTGTAAGTCATTATTATTCAGGCACAGAGTGCTCAGGGATTTACAAGAGTGAGCATTTTAAAACAACTGCTACGAGAACGTGCTAGTCCTTTCCAAAAGAGAGCATCTTAGTTTCTTGCTTTGGGCTGTTTTTACTTTTGCTGTATATACAAAAAAAAAAACAAACCAAAAAAACCCCAACAACAACAACAAAAAAACCCACACCAAATTTTAGTTGTTGCTGCTACTTCCTTCCTGAATTTCAGGAAAGTCATGCTTTTTGACAGAAATTTGTTCTACTAAGTTAGAAACTCTTGGTTCCAGTACAATTTTAAAGTTCCAACATAGAGAGGCAAACCCTCAGCCCCATTCCTAAGAACAAATAATAAACCCAGTAGTATTAACTCATCATCTCTATAAACATCCACGAGAAAAGCATCTCTTTTCCAAATGGAATGAGCAAAATGGTCAAACTAACAGAGAAACGCAAAACTATTACAGTCCTTTTTTGCCAAATGTTGTATGATTTGAACCAATACTGCAACACACAAATCATACTCTGCTTTTTGAGTCCATTTTGGCAAAGCCTTTCTGCACCACACAAGATCAGTATCTCACACTGGCACTGCCAGGGCAGCTACAACATCACCTGCTGCTGCTGCTGCTCCCTAAGAGGAGCTGCTTTCCTGCACAGAGCTGGTGGCTTTTGGAACGTGCTGCATGCTTTACAAAACAAAGGGACCACTGCTCTGGATCAGACAAAATTGTGTAGACCCTGGACAATGCAGCAACATGAAGTCCCAATAATTTCTGCACAGGTTTTGGGTTAGCAAGTCATATGGAAACAGCAGCAATTTAGCATGGAAGTAGGCCCACAGATTTAGGAACAGCATTCCCTTCCATGCAATTTTCCCCAGTCCACAAAGACTTTGGTGGTGCTTGAATGGAAAAACCTCTGTATTTAAGCAGTTAGTCTTATTTAATTGTTGCTGACTTATTAACCCATCAAATTATGATTTTATTTTCCCATGTTCTGTCCATAGTAACTCATCAGAGTTCTCATTCTCCACCTTTTCCTCCAGGGTCCTCAAAGACAACCAGCACACGGCCACCCTGCTGCCCTAACCTAAGCCAGCAACCACAGCCTGGTACTGGTTTGTTACCCACCTCACAAATTTATTAAGATTATGTTTGAAAAGAAACCTTTCCTATTGAAGGGAATGGGGGTGAAAGATTGTTTCAGGCTTTTGCTAGTATTTCCCTAATAAGATTAGCAAAAAACCCAATTTTTAGGATTTGGTGATCCTCACAAACTCTCCTGGGAGCTCAGTCACAGTGAGAAATTTAAGCAGAAAGCTGAAAATTCCTCCAGAAAGAAGTACACTGTGAATGCCCCATCCAGGACAGCCATCTCACAAGGACTTTTTGGATTCCAAAAGTCAGAACCTCACTATCACCTGAACAGGGTTAGAGGGGACCTAAGGATAGAAGAGAAATGAAAAGAAATGGACACAAAGGGGAAGGGCAGAATTAAAGGGCAGCCTAACTCAAGTGCAGCTCCCATGCAAAGTTCCATTCTGCAGCCTCAAAAAGTCTGTCAGAGTGATCCCCTCAACTTCAGCCCCCTGTCACTTTAGATATTGTATGTATTATTCTAGTTTTTTGCTTTTCAAAACAGCCAAAACAAAACAAGAAAAAAAAAGGGGTCGGGGGGGGAAGGGAAAAACCACATCTTTTTGTGTGAAACAAGGCCAAAGGAACGTGGCCTCTCTGTAAGGATCTTCCTGAGACCAGTGAAATCAAACTGAGGCTTTATTTCATTTCTAAATCTTGTTTCCCCCTGTCCTCAATAAACTTTTAACAGAAAATAGCAAACGAAAAAGTACTAGTTTCCAGATGGTTTTCTTTAAGATGTTTTTAAAAAATACAATGAATTTGCCTCATGAAGTCAGGATAAAGCATCATAAAACAGGAAAATGTTTGCTGCAGAGACTGTATACATTCACCAACAGACCAGGTACTGCTGTTTGCTCAGAAATATGCAGCACCTGATGCAAAGTTTATAAACTAATACAGCTTTCCAGCAGATGCTTCCCTTGCAGAAGCAGTTCCACAGGTAGCCTCTGACTTTGCATTCCCCTGTCAAATATCCTTTGCATTTAATTAATTAACAAGGCATCATTGGGATATTTTAACTACCCTAAGTGCTTGGAGCTGTACCTCAGATTTATGTGCTGATCCAAGTGAGAGTACAGGTACCACCCCAAGCTTCTCACAGCGGCTTCTTCAACAGCACAATTCTTGTGAAAACTGCAGTTTTTACCTAACAAAGCGGCTGATGAGGCACAAACACAGCCCAAAAGGTGTTTCACTACAAGCTCCTGCATTATCTCTGAAGAGACTTTATCTAAACCTGCTCCTTATTATACACTGCTGGCAGGTTGCCTGAAGAGTTCCCCCCTCTGCACTGGAGTAACTTCAAGGAAAAGGTTTAAAATTCAAACACTCCATTAATGGTACAGGATAAGAACCAGAATATTTATCTATTCAACACAACTCACATCATGCAGTTTACCTGCCTGTCTAATCTCAGCTGCCCCACTTTACACAACATTACAGGATCCACACATTTTTGCCTCACTCCCCCTCTTCCTATTTGAGACAGCAGGAAGGGCTTTCTCAGCAGTAAAGGACAGAGGAAACAGGTGGTTGGTTTTGTTTGTTCTTCTCATTTGGATGGATCTAGAGTGTTGGTGGATTAAAGTTCTGGTATTTAGCATTTTGATATAGTTGGCATGTATTTCTATTTAAAGGACTCAATTGTCCAGAGCTTATTTCTTCTTCTAGCAAGTTTGTTTTTTTTTTTCCCCAGATCTGCTGAGAGAATATCTGCAGATAGGATTAGATTTGAAATGCTATTGCTTTCAGTGTACTTAAGACACTGGCAGGGATGAGAATTTAAATTAGAGATTTCAGATGTCTGCATTATGCACTTCACAAATTCCTTCTTGCCTAAGGGAGGTAAGAACAACAACAAACCTAACTCATTTCCAAGTTAATTTAAAAGCAGAGTTTGATGGCAGAATATTTGCATATGCTAGCTTCAAGACAGATGCAACATATACCATCAATATTTGCACCCATACATTTTAAGGCATGGTTTCTTTTTCTACAAATTCTTTGTGTGTACTATAAAAGCCACATAAACTTCTTCCACTGGGGCCTTGGAAAATAAGGGGGGAAAAAAACCCCCCAATTCTTATAATTTGACAGAACATTCCTTTGCAGTGGAAGGACTTGACCATGTCATGGTTTTGCAATTCTCAGGATATACCTCTTCATCTTGTGTTTAGTTTCAGACAGCATGTACTGAGTAATATCCTTCTCTATGTGTCACAGCTTTATTTTCCTTTAGAAGTAGGAAACAGGAGGCAGTTTAGAAGCAATTTATCCTATTAACAGATCAACTTTCTTAACAGAAATTTGTGTTTTGTATGGAATGGATTTGAATCATCTCTACAGGCAGAGATGTGCTACACAACCAGGATGCCTTGCTGAACTATGATGGCAAGGTACAGCTGCAGAAACGTGAGGAGGCACAAGAAAAGGAGGTGACGAAGCTGAAAGGGTCCACCAGATTAAAGTATTCTTGATATTGAGATATGGGAATAAATGTTAGCCCACCACTGATCTCCCACTTCAGTGCCAAAGGAAGAAACCCAAGCATTATTAGCAGCCCCAAGAAAAAGCCATCTCAGCTGCTGAGCTGGCAACTGCATTGCTCACTTCTCCCTACTGAAACTCCAGGTTATAGCCCAGCTCTTGATTCAGCCAGCTGAAGGGATCCTGCCAAATCCACAGGGAGCTGAATTTGGCCTCTTTCTCTTCCAGAACTCCAGGAAGAGATGACAGTTTACTTCAAGCCTCCAGAAATATTTTTGTTTCACTCACATTACTGGTTGTTCTAAAAAAGGATATATATCTTATGTCTGGGAAGTAACTCTGTACATACATAAATGAAAGAACTAACACTGCTTAATTTGATGCTATTATCTCTGAACTACAGATGAGTGGCTTTAATAAAATAAAATTTAAGCAGGGGGATGTGCTAAGCCTGTAACTATGTTTTCCCATACTTTACATTAACTGAAAATGGATTTACATTAGTCTTTAGTATTCTGAGAAAGAGAAATTAACCTTATGTTTTTTCAGTACTGCACGCTCACACAGGTTTAAAACACACTCATTTTCTTATCAACATTAACTTTGGATGCACATCTACAAAATTTCTCCTCTATTTCCTCAAACTCTTTCAAAATATTAACTTGAACAAACATTTCAAACAAGACAAAACGGAATTAAGATTTTTATGTTGCTTAAATTGAATGAATCACAGGTGAATTGTTAAACTGAAGTGTAATCTGATTATCTGGGCATGCATTTTATCTGTACAGTATTATGACTTTTACCTTATTGTTCCCACTGGAAAAATGCATCTTCACCATAACCTTCAGAACGTGCATAAATTTCATGACTTCAAAAGACAGGAAACCCCCCTGATTAGTAATCCATTTTCTTTTCAAAGCAAAAGCATTAGACTATACAGCCTAAGGTGCTCAGCAGAAAGCAAATAAAACCTGAAATACTATGAATACAGGCTATAGGAACTCAAAACTATCATTAAATACAATGCCTTCTCTCATTCTGTATTTCTTTTTACTGCTGAATTAATTTATCCTCCCCTAAACAATAAAACTAACACAAAACTGTTTCCAGAAGATGTTTGAGAGGGATAAATGGATAACACATGTTTTGCCAGGGACCTCTGGTGCTCAGAGCTGCTTGAAGGAATGACACCTTCACTCCCTCCTGTGTGAAAGGCAACAACCACAATAAACACTGCTTCACCACCCTACCCAAAAACCTAAATGTGTGAAACACACCAAGAAAAATACCTGTCAAGACGTTTGACATGAAAACTCTTACACTGCTGCATTAAAACCCAGAGTTTTGCAGATATTTGAAAGTAACTGGATTTCACGAGGCTTTTAATTTGGTGTACATATTCTGCAAGCTGAAAGTATTTTCTACCATACAAGTTGCAGCAGAGGTTGCATGCAATAATCTAGGGGAAAATCTGTAAATAAAAAGCACTGTTGCTACTGTCAAAATTAATCAATAATTAAAGTATTTTGACAAGAAGATTTCTGAAGAGCCTCTATCTTCTGAATGTAAAATTACGAAAGCATGAATCAGATGTTCTTGTGTTTCATATGAATATCATATTATGTGTTCCTGCACTGTTGCATCTGGGGAGGATGTTAAAAGACTCAATTTACATTTAAAAACCTGTTTGTTATTTACTGAATTCTTATACCATAATATCAGACTTGAAGGGGCTTAATTTCAGAGGACTGTTAAAAAAGAATAGGGATAACTGAAAAAGTACTGATTTTATATAGGTGAAATTTGGTATTTGGACCAGTTAATTTAGCTTTTATTCTAATTAACTGCATCCAATTAAAAGAACTCAAGGCTTATACATTGATTGCAAACGAAGTCAGACCAAATGATAAAGATTATGTAAGACTGGATAATATGAGAGGAGTTAGGATACCTAGGTAGCACGTAAGAGTCCTACAGATATCTTGGACTTTACACCATTTCACCTTGAGGTTTATAAACCATTTTTCTTCACAGTTCATATCCAAAAAGGTTTAAAACAAGACACCAGGTATGTGATGGCAAAGCCACACAACCTCTTCCTGTTATTTCAAGGGGCAGGAGCTTGGAAGACAATGAACAGAAATGCTTTGGGTTTGGGGAGGGTGTTCTGGTTTGGTCTTTGGGGATTTTTTATTTGCTTGTTTTGTGAAGGAGAAGAAATATCTAAAATTATAAAAGAAAAGCATGATGGTTTCCAATTAAAAACAGAAGTAGTCACATTGTAGAAGGTATTATTTACTAGAGGTAGTAAAGGTTTTAATTTACTTCTTACGAGCGCTACCTGGAGTAAATGAACATTGGCAAGCTGACACTACCCTGGGAATGTGCACTCCCTGTAACAGACTTCTTGGCCAGAATTCCAGCCTCCTGTCTTCTTGCAGGCTGAGTGGTGAAAGGCACAACACTTCAGGCACACCAGCCATTCCATCTGAGCTAAAGAAACAATCACAGTGCTGAAACCAGCGCAGCCTGTGGGAGCACTGCTGAATTAACAGGTGATGGAGTAATAACACAATGAGGTACCTGTATTAAAGTTACTAAAGAGTTTCTTAACAACAGCTTATAGATACCTAACTTGGGATTTCAACTTTGCTTCAGGCTTTCCAAAGTAAACATGAAAGGCAGAGGCATTCCAGAAAATGGTGCATGCAACTGCACAAATATAATCTAGATACATGCTACAGCAATGCTCATAAGACAATAATATTTTTTCACAACAGGAGCTCTGTTGATTGCCCTCGACATGGAGAATATCCTAAATTCCAAGCACAGCCTTCTTCCTCCTTTAAAAGTTTCCAGCTGTACGTTACATTGCCACCTTAATGCAGTGGATTATTTTGATGAAATTATGCTTGGAATATTATGACATGAATGAGACTCTTTAATGTATTCAATAGCAAGTTATTTCTTGGGCTCACATTCTGGAAAAGCGTCAGCAAAATACAAGATGGGGGAATGCACAAAATGGAGTAGCTGGTATTTTGGAACACCTAGGTCAGACTGCCAAAGCCCAGAAAACAAGCCATGTAACTAAATCAGGGAAATTATATTCTTAGCTTTTTAGATTTTTAACTTATGGTTAAGTGCATGTATCATATGCCATGCTCAGAATTGTTCTACAGTCCCATCTGTTTGATCCCTTTCTCCTGCTTTTACTGACAGCAAGGGCTATGCCTGGATTACAGTTACTATTATGCAGAAGACTCACAATAAATCTTGACAGTATATAAACATTTACCCAAACTGGATTTTCATTAAATGGAGATTCAACCCTTCTGCTCTCATGACAGATTTTAAACAAAGATGAGAAATGTGGGTATAATTTTTTAATCAACCAAATGTAAAAATGGAAAATTTATGCATAAATACGAGCAAGATCACCAAGCTCAGAATTCACCAGAACAGCATGCATGCATCAAACCAGACTGTCCAGTGAAATCTGAAAACTCTGGGATTGGAACCACAGTAGCAACACTTGAGATGCTGATGTAGAACCTGCTGTAATTTGGTCAACTGGAAATGATGTTTGGTTTACTGTACATCTGTGAGTCTATTCTTTCATTCTCCACAGTTAGAAAACTTACTCAGGCTTTCTATTGCTTGAAGGAGAGATGAAGGACAGGAAGAGAGGATGAAAGGAATACCTCATCCACCATACTCAAATCTATAAAGAGTACATCAGAGTTCATGGCCAATGTGAGACCTCCTGTGCATAAACAATGGTGTTAATGGCTTCTTTCAGAGGAGAAATGGAAAAGTACAACCCTCTTCTCCCCTCAAAAGTTTTAGCCACTTGCTCAACCAGTGTTTTCCAGTCTTAAATGGGTTACCTAAGGAAAATGCAAGGACTAAAAAGGAAGAAAAGTCACAAAAAAAGCCCCAAACCCACAACCTCACAAGCCAAACTCAAAAAAACCCCAAACCCAGAATGACTTGAGATGGGGTCTTTTAAATAAAACTGTACAAAGGAAACCTGAACAGGTCTTTTTAAAGCCTGGATTACGTAATACCCCATTAGACACTGATGTGTCAGAGTTGACTGTGTACTTGATTTATTTTGTGTAAATTACAAATTAAGGCATCCTCACCATTCAGCTAGAATTCTCAAGGTGGCAACACTGAAAAAATTTAAGCATATGGAGGAGCTAAAAATGAAGTTTCCCTACCCATGACCTACCCTATCCTTAAAACAAGCTCATGTTAAACCATTCACAAAAATAAACACTGAAGTCACAGCTTTAAAATAGCACAAAACATCCAGTGGATCCTGTTCGTTACCTAACCACGCGGGAGAACTCTTGCCAGTTTACATCCCAGGCAATTTTTCACCAAGAGACACTGAGTAAAATGTAGAAGTTTGAACAAAAAAATTGAATTATAGAATTTGAATTAGATTTAGAATAGAAAGAATTAAATAAAAAAAAAAAAAAAAAAAATCCTGTGACTTCAGGACACTCCTCTGGAGGTGAACAGGGATGGAAGATCCCCAATCAGGGCTCCTCCTGAGCTCCTCATTTCCTGTGTTCCCAGTGGTCTCCTGCAACACAGCCTGCCCCCTGCCCTTGGCCAAGGCTGCACCTCAGTCCCACAGTTTTGGGCTTAACACAGGCAGGGCAGGAACCCCACAAAACAGGAGTGAGCCAGAGCTCTACACCATCCCAGTCCCAGTGCCACCACTGACAGCTGAAGGCAGAAGATGGACACGTGTCACCGTCCCAACAACAGCCTGAGGGATTTTATAGCCCTGAAAGGTGCCTGAGCTGCCAGCTGAGCCTGCTGGATGGGTCACCAGAATAAAGAAGAAGTCCAAGGTGCAATTCAAATATTTATTAATTGCTACCAAATCTCTCTTTCTGTCCCTTTATAATTAGCATATTTATCCTTAGACACATACACACAAGGACTCCCTAAGAATATCATCCACTAACACCCTTCAAACCTGACCAAGTGGGATAAAACTTTTTTGCTCATTCAAGGTCCTCTGTCTGCAGCTGTTCCACATGGCAAATTCTCATTTCAGTAAATTGGTGCTCTGCTCCCAGAACAGATGCAAAATCACTCTCACAGTGAGAATATACAATGCAGCCTGATTCTAAGAACAAAAGTACCATTTTAGGTCTTCATAATTCTGTATTCAAATGATTCTTTTGGAGGGCAATGGGAATTCCATAACCCTGGTAAAAAAAATTGCTTTTTACTAGTTAAAGGACAATTACAGTATATCAGCATTGTATTTTTCTGCATGTGCACATTCTGTTATTCTATACATTTTGTATACATTCTGTTCTTATTGTACATTCTGTATGTTATCTCTGAGCACTGTTATAGGCTACAGACAGAAAAACACCAGCATGCCACTCATTACAGCACTGACCCTGACACAGACACACTCAGCCTACCAAGGTAGAGATATACAGCATTTAAGGGTCAGATCTAAAGGTTTCTCTCTATTAATGACAAACCTATCAGTATAAAAGTGATTCTGAACAGGTTGCTACTCGTCGTGTCAAAGGTCCTTACAAAACTAAGCAAAGTATTACAACTAATCACCCTTTAAATTTTAAAATGTGTCTTCTTCTGCTGTATGAAAATTGTTGTCTCATACAGGTCTTTTGGTGCTGCACCATTCAAAGCATCCCCCATAAAAAAGATGTTTAACTCCTACAGAATGTGCCAGTGCCTGGAACTTGCATAAGCAACAAAAAAACCCTCAAACATCAAAGCCAGGACACTCCCAGAGGTACTGGTGCTTCCCTATGGAAGGATAACACAAGGAAGGTGAGGAAAAAATTTCCATCTGCTGAAAAAATGAAAAATCAACATTCTGGCTTGTTGAGTTAACAGGCAAAAGCTCAGATGGAAAACCTCAAATCATTAGTCAGGCTGCACTATCAGAACTACAGAAAAGAAGTGAGAATTTGGCAAAGACAATGGGAATGATTCTGAAAGTCAAACAAACCAACAACAAAAAGAATGCAGCTCTTAAGAGATATCTCCTGCCATTTTTTAAAAATGAAATCCACAGTTTACATAACCAGCCTGTTTAAAAAGATTAGCTACTGAATTTATCAGCCAATTTAAAAATTCTCATGTACATCCATTTTTCTCTGCTATTTTATAGCATTTTTGCTCAGTTTGAGTATTCTGACAATGAAAAACACTTAAATAATTGAGTGATATAATTCCCTTAACAGCTCATGACGTTTCTAAGAAAGACCAGAAAACCTCATCCACTTCGAGAAAAAAAAAAAAAACAACAACCTGGGTAGTGTGTACCTTTGTACCACTATGATGGAAGTAGAAAAAGACATCAATTTTCCACAATAAATGCATCATAATATTTAATTTAAGCATGCCATACAAAAACATAAAGAAGGGAAATGAATGATCACTGAACCATACACAACTGAATGGGAAAAATCACCAGTATTGTATAAAAAAGGGAAAATCTCGGAAACATTCTTCTGATGATAAGCAGAATTTCATCAGTCTTTAAATTCATAAATTTCTATTTTCAAGCCAGGCACATGTGACTTTGAGACCTCTTTTTTCTACTTTTATTGGGACTTAGCCTCTCAAGTCCCAAATCCTTCAGGAAATCTTCTGTCCTTGACATTTTATTATTTATGTTAGAGTTCTCTGTACATTTAGATGTCCAGAGTAGAACCTGAGCACATGAGTGTCTCAGGAACACCTTTTGCACACCAAACACAGTATCCTAGGAGGAAATTAGATCAAGTAGTCCAAAATGAAAACCTGTTCTGTTCAAAAGATTGCTTAAATAATTGGGGGTCTGGTGGGTACATGTGTTAAAATCCTAATCTTTAGGAAGACATTGCAGGACTCCTTCTGCATATCACTCCTTTTTACTGGCCTCCATGGCTAACTAATAACAACAATAACAATAATAAGTGAGCTGGCTTTCTTTTCTGATATTCTTTTCAATACATTCAAGATGGCCTTGCATAATAACAGAAGTTCAGGAGTATAAAAGCACACAACAGCTACAGAGCAGGTTCAGATGGCTACCATAGTCCATTTCACCTTTCAGGAACTGAAACTGAGAAACCCTAATTCTTAAAACTACCAGCCCTTCCTCTCGCTCAACTGACAGTACACACAGCTATTGGCAAACACTCCAGCTGGAGTACTCAAAATAAAGGAATGCTTCTGGCATGGAGGGAGTATAGGACTTTTATATGTAAAACGCCCAACAAAATGAAACATTAATCCTTACGTGTTTGTACTATTAGAAAATAGAATATTGATGATTTTTCTTATCTATGAAAAGATCAGAATGTTGCTTCTGGTATTTACATATTTCTATGTATGATTATCACAGACCAGTAAAAAACCCACCAGCTGTGAGGGATGCAGTCGGATTGGAGAAAAAAAATCCCATTTCTTTCCATCATTCTACACCTGAATGTTTATATTTCTTTCCCTTATGCTTCCTCCCTCAGGCAGAAGGCTTTTCTGGCACTTTGGGCAGGTGACTTACCGGCAGTGCTTGTGGGATCCCGTTAGGGTTTCGATCACAAAGCATTCCCCCTCGTTGAGACAATAGGCAAGGTCCTTGTCTTTGCATGGCTTAAAGTGCTCCGAGCGCTCCGTGGAATACGTTGTGGTGTCTGGGGGGCAAACAAGGGAAGGAAAGAAAGGCTGTAAGGACAACTGCTGCATATCCAATTCATTGAATGATAATTGTGATAATTTATTGACACTGGATGATCAAATGTACTTAATCACACTGGTCTCAGTAACATCAAACACAGACTAAACGAAACGTCAAGCACAGGGTGTGAGAACCTCTGTCTGACTGCAGCAGTATTTGCAGTCAGCTCTCTTAAAAGATTCACAAGAAATACCTGCAGAAAAACAAACCAGACTGCAGCAAAGTTGGGGTATAATCTCAAACACTTCCAATTTCCAAGGTTTCCCTTCTAAAATGTAAAGACACCTACTTTGTGTCCTTTAACCAGAACAATATTTTCATATTGCTACATCAAAATATGGTTTGAAATAAGATACAATTTTTTTTTTTCATTAAAACCAATCAGCAATAGTTGATATAGTGTAAATTAAAAAAAAACCAAAACAAACAAACCTCNAATTTCCAAGGTTTCCCTTCTAAAATGTAAAGACACCTACTTTGTGTCCTGTAACCAGAACAATATTTTCATATTGCTACATCAAAACACGGTTTGAAATAAGATACAAATTTTTTTTCATAAAAACCAAGCAGCAACACTTGATATAGTGTGAATTAAAAAAAAAAAAAAAACAAAAAAACCCAAACAAACCTCCAACAAAAGACGAAAAACAAAACCAAACCAAATACCCAAGGCCAGCACTAATTTTATTCACTAGTCACAAAAAACAGCCTAAAACTCAAACACCAGCAATGTCCCAGAGACTGTGTCGTTTCACACAGAGCATCAGCAGGTGTACAGAAGTTCAGCCTCAAAACAGCCAAAGGCTTGATTACAGGTAGAACTGCTGGCTGCACCTTTGGAGTATTTAGTTAGATAATTAGATTTGGAATAGACTGACAGTATGTCAGGGTGAACTATCATTCCTGTCTTATAATAAATCTCTTTAACCTTTCCAATCCAGTTGTGTTAATCAACAACGGAATTTTCAGAGGAAGATGCCTGATTGACACGTATTTTAATTTTCTTCACTATGACAAGGTTTTGTCTAACGAAGTGTGATTTTCAAAGTAGATTATCATTTCCACAGAGCCATGGTTTATTCTTCATATTCAATCTTAATTCAAAAAGCTTAAATTTCTAATCACTTTGCAGGACCTGATATATCCTGAAATAATAGGAGAACATTTCATTTTATACCATACAGCCTATCACAAAATATTAAGTTGCTTGCTATCAAATTAATGAAGCAGTGCTGAACAGACATAGAACCCCGCAAATTCAGTTATACAAACACTTTAACTTGGTTTTACTTATAACTCAGTACAAAGTAAATATCCACCAAACTAACACCAAAGCTGAAAACCAAAATACTGAACCACAAGATACCTGTAACTACAGTTCTTCAAGAAAATTCAGATAATCCCCAAAAATTGTCAAAGAAACCTTTTTATTCTCAATATATTTTTAGTAAAACACCTCTGTAAGTTTTCCTTATATGCAGACTAAATGACAGAAGATTAATGACACACATCTGAAAATAAGAAGAAAATCCACACCCTATTCTTTGTATTCAATGCTTTTTTGTTTTTCCCCTCCAGAGAGAAAATATTGTAGTTTAGTGTTTTCAGTGGAGAGAAAAAAAAATCCTGGGAATAAACTCTTTAACAGTCTTTCCTCAAATGTTTTTACAGATCCAGAACAAAAGGCCACACCATTCTCCCCAGCAGCAGCACTTAATAAAAAGATGGATGAAAGGATAAAAGGATAAATAGAAACTGTTTTTAATGACTGCAAGCAAACCCTGAACTGAAATGTATCAAGTTGAATTTTGGAGACAATACAAGATGTTTATAGATGCTAACAGTTGATGTCTCACTGGTGACATTTCAAGAATGATCAGCTTTAATGTAAAAAAAAAATCCTCACATAGAAAAAAGGTAGCTCAGTCACTTTTTAACGTCAGTTTTACCCAGGAGCACTAAAATGACCCTTTAAAAGTTGATTAGGCAAAAAACAACTATAAACCTGAGTAACCTGTTATATTTCTATCCCCTTTAAATATGGAAAACTGAAGGTAATGGTATTTGAAAGCATTCATAATAATTAAAAGTAAACCTGATGAGCAGAAACTGAGCTTGATCCAGCTTTAGGGAACAGAACACTTGTATCTGTCAGCCTGCTCTGAAGAAACAACCTGTGCAAACACCTTTGGGAAGGCAGGGCAATGCACAGACCAAAGGAACCTGCTCCCAAAGGACAGGGCACCATCACACAGCCTGGCTGGGGCAGGGATGCAATCAATTCTCACAGCATGGTTCTGAAGTGCAGGAGACTCCTCTTCCACCATCATTAAATCAGGAACACCTTGTCAAGGTCAGCATTTTAAACTTTTAGATTAAATACATTCTTTAGAAGTTTTTGTCCTGTTTTAATTGTTCCTCTGTTTAATATTAATAAATCCTTGTGTTTTATTTATAAATGGGCATAAGTTGCAAAACTTCATTTTCTCCACTTGGACACAATCTCAAGCTTTTCTGTTGTGTTTTGTCCCTCACACCTTCCAAATTAAGTAGAACAGTTGTGGGTAATGATGCTGGCAACTCCTCTGGCAGCCTTGGACTGCACTCCTG
The DNA here is from genome assembly GCA_013399915.1 of Illadopsis cleaveri. Lineage (NCBI taxonomy): Eukaryota > Metazoa > Chordata > Aves > Passeriformes > Timaliidae > Illadopsis > Illadopsis cleaveri. Next base: position 239,181 of record VXBB01013590.1, on the reverse strand, counting down.
ATGTTTAAAAGTACTCCAAAATTGGTAGCTTTTTTTTTTTAAATAAATAATCTCATTAAAAGTCACTTTTTAATTAGAGTCTTTTGTGGTTTGGATGGTTTGAGCAAGTCTAAGCAGGTGGAGGCACAGGGACACTTGGTGCTGCAGAGATCAGATGTGCAGCATCCCAAAGCTGTGTCACTGACTGATACCCCAGATGTCCCTGGAGCTGCTGGCTCCTTTCTGCTGGAGAGAACTCCTGTATCCCACACCTGAGTTTCATAAAAATTACAATCCTCTCGTTATTTTATGCTGCATTCACAAACTCTGCTACAGCTTCATTAAATATTGATAAAAACAAAACCTAAAAACTGGTTCTAAACATAACTGCAGAAAGTACAAAACAGAAAACACTGTAGAGACTGCACAGTTTTCCTGATTCTTTGTCTAATTAATAATAAATCCTATTGTCTCTTGTTTTATTTTAATCCTAACCAAACACTGAATTTACTTTTCTATGCTGGAATTGTCCTTCATAGCTTCAGAAGCCTGGGATATAAACACCATTGTATTGTGATGTTTGACTTTTCTATGATTTTTTAAAAAAGAATTAATAAAACCTAGGCATTCAAAAAATTCAATAACACAGCTCCTTCATTTATTTTTAATCTGAATGCAGTAATAGTCCCCAATGTTTATATGTAACAAAGGGGAATTTCCATTAAGCATTCAGATGTCCCTGAATTCAGAGCATACTCCTTAGGGTACTTTTTTTCATTTTTTTAGCTGCCATGTGTCCAGGTGTTTCATGCAAAAAAAGCAGGGGATGGTGATTTCTGCTGGAATCTTTCCAACTAAGCTGGAATAAAAACATTCTAGGCGCTCTTGTTCTTATTTTTCTTGCCTTGCTACATCAGCAAAGGTTTGCACATGATTCCCATACTTCAAAAATGGGCATATCATTGCCAACCCTCAGCTACCACTGTCTAATCAAACAAATCAGAATTCTGTTCACATTTCAAAGCAAGGCTTCAAGATCTCTTATTTATAAACACAGAGCTGGTTTCTAAAAAAATTCAGTCTTTGGGACAGTTGAAAAAATCAGTAGGGTGTTCACAGATATTATTTTATTTCATTCAGGCCCCAAACAGTCTAAAAAAGTGTTAGTGAAGTTGCATTCTTGTCTCATTAATGTGTCATCACATTTATACCAGTACAGGATGGCTCCTTATAGCTGATATTTTGGGTGATTTCAAGGCATGATTTGGTTACTAGAAATGCTATTTGTTACTTCAAGGCTGCCACTTTCAGTGTTTCCACTACTATGTCCTTATATTGATAAACCTGCAACTGCCAGAGGAAAAACGCAGGAAAACAAAGAATGCAAGATTGAAATGATCCTGGAAACAGCCGCACTCAGGGCAGCTGTTTGTGCACAGACTGCAGCAGCAGCCATCCCCATCCATCCCCACACCTGTCCTGCAGCATCCTGCCTTCACAAGCAGATTTTACTGCTTCCCATCTCCAACAAAGCAAGTTTCCTGTGCCAGCTTTAAACCACACCAACACCCCGTGGCCTCTCACTGCAAACGTTTTTTTCCAGGCAGACAACAGTGGCTGCTGCAGGAGAAACCTGGCCCAGGAGAACAGGAGATGGCAGGGCTTGGATAACTCTTGTGGCTAGCAGCCCCTGGAATGTGCAGCCACAGAGCCACTAACACAGGGAAGGCAAAGGCTTGGTGCATTTCCACCAAGGAGTAATAACACATGGTTCATCCTAACACCAGAGCTCACACACTGAAGGACTTTTTAAAATCCTGCATATTTTGAGTACCATTGGCTATTACCAGCTTTACAGATTCTGTATCAACATGCAAACTGGCTTTTCCTTTATCTTTTTATCCATTTATAACTGATCATTTCCCATTACTTACCGAGGCACCAAACAAGCAAGATGCTTATTTTAAATCCCTGATCCCCTTTCTAAATGCACTGCAAAAAATAAGCCAGATATAAGCAACTGAATTTCCTCTGAAAACACAACTCTAGTTATCAAAAAAATACCTTCTCGAGAAACCCCAACATTTTTTACAAAATATTCTTGTATCAATACTGCATTCTATGAGGAAGGCAGCATAAAAAGTCAGTTAATAGCATATAGGGAGTTAAATGTTGTGTTCGCTGAAGTCAATGGCAAAATATTTACAATGATTCAGAATAATCTGGGCTCTCTGAAGTTCCTGTAGGGTCATCTAGTGCTTCTCTCCTGGTATCTCAGAATTATGTGTGGCAGCCCTAACTAGAAAGAGTCTTAAAAAAAAAAAAAAAA
>VXBB01013590.1:183599-236831 GCA_013399915.1 Illadopsis cleaveri | reverse complement strand
AAAAAAAAAAAAAAAAAAAAAAATAAAATCAATCTTACACACAGAATAGTTTATATGCGATTTTGTTTATTCCCTTACTGAACCTCAAAAAACACAGAACCTAAAATTTTTATTCCTGTGCTTTTAGAAGTGTCTCGGTTTAGGAAGGGTATTTCCGTATTTCCCAGTTTAGTGCTTCCCCTATTCTCTCTCCAGTTATAAACACAAAAGGCAAAGATCACAGGGCGAGATAAGAGCGATTTACTGGAAACAGCAAGGCGAAAAGAAAGGCAACAGTAAGAGCAACAACACTGATAACAAAATGTACAAAACCGGGGCGATTTACATGTGCCATGTTCACCAAGCCCGGGACAGTGACAGCCAAGGGGGTCAGACCCTCGGATTCCCTCCAGGGGAAAGAACTCCTTCATCTCAGATGTCCAAGTCCCTTTCCCACCTGGCAAAGAAGAGGTGGGCAGGGGAAGGAGATCCCGAGTCCTGGGAAGATACTCATTAAGGCAGAAGGAAGGGAAAACAAATACTGAGTGTTTATTTGGATTTAGCCTTAGCTGATGGTAGCTCTTTCTTAAGTTGTTGGTATTTGCAAAGAAAATATTCCAGACATTTTTAATGCAAAGCAGATATCTTGATGAGTCAGCGCTACCTGAATGGCTGGCATTAGCCATGGACCTGCTGGAATAATTAAATTTAAAAATTCTAGTAAGAAATTAGGAGAATTAAAAAAACCACCACAACTTCAGGTTTTTCAAATAACAACAGGCTTCTTGTTCTGAACTTACTTGAACACTTTTGCATATACTTATATATTATTCAAACCAAAAGCCTAATTAAGAACAGGAAAAGCATTTTTTTGCATTTAGAGAGGCAGTTTTGTATAAACAAGCAATAGAGTTCTGGATGCTGATTATACAAGAAGCTACCCCTTGGCCAGTTCTGTGCCAGAGAAAATTCCATTTAATCCAATAACAATTTAGAAGCTTTGATTGCATCATGATATAAAGCAAAGTTGTGCTACAGATAAGGGACTCGTTGGAGCTGTTCTATTATCCTTCAGATCCAAATGAACAGATCAGTATAATTTAGCAACAAACTGAAATCAATATCCCCTGCTGCTTTTGCATGGAACACCTGGGCACGTGGCAGTTAAAAAAATGAAAAAATAGCTCAAGGAATATGCACTGAACTCAGGGACATCTGAATACTTAACAGAAATTCCCTTTTTTACCTATAAGCATTTGGGACTGTTACCACATTTGAAACATAAAAATGAGTTAAGGAGCTGTGTTATTCAAATTTTTTGAATGCCTAGGTTTTATTAACTGTTTTTAAAAAAATGCATCAAAACAATGTCATTTACAGGCCTTGGCTTCCCAGTCAGACTGGGGAGGGAGCTGGAATCGTTATCAGAGACAGCCCCAGTGCCTGCCCTTCCCATTTCACTCTGAGGATTGCATAAGAAAGCTCATGTGATACCAACTCAACCAGCACATTGCTCTGAAACATTTCTCTGTTGGTACAATCAGCACACCCTCAAACAGACTGCTCTTCTGCCATCTCACCAGAGCACAGCATCACATGCACAACTGCAGAGAAAACACAGAGCACTTCCAGAAGGAGAAATTACAGACAGTCATCTCTCCAAAAATCACACATGCTCCGTTGTCAGCAACTCCTAAATTAATTCTTTAAGTGTGACCTTGTTGTTCATATTTTCTAAATGTTTTTGCAGTTTGAAATCACTATACACAAGTACTAATACATATCTTGAAAAACATATGGAAGCATTTTCAAGTTACTAGTGCATTATTAGCATAAAATCATGTTATTTACTTGATGCAAAGAACTCTGAAATGTAAAATTATCCCCTTACTTCCATGACTTAAAAAAAAAATCAAACTAATCAAGAATTAGTTCTAAAAAGAATGTACAAAAATATGCCCACCTAATATTCTGTCACAACAAACTCCAAAGCAGAAAAGGAAATAATGCCAGTATCGCTTTGAAATGTAATATCTGATCACATCTGTCAGAAGTTAAAAACTGAACCCTAAACAGGACTGAAATTCATCTCTGTATGGGCAATTTGCACATCACAGCTTGCATTCTCCTGTGCTGTTCCAACTGAAACCAGCTGAACAAAGGGGAAATGACTCAGGAGAGAGCCCTGTGAGACACAAAGGGCTGAAGTTTGGTGTCCAGGAGCCAAAGAAACAGGAGTGACTAAGACTGGAAAAGGTTTTAGCGTTGGAAGTGAAGAATTACTCTGAGTTATGACAGTTCTGATGGGCTCTCCAAGTGGCAGAGTGCTTTTGTCAATCAAATGTATCCAGTTATCCTTCAGCAGGAATTACTAATTGATCTAAAAAGAGGCTAATAGAGGAAATCAGTGAAACAGCAGCATATCAGAGATGGTGTCAGAGCGGATCCATCACCCACACCAGGGTCCCTCTGCTCTCTGACCCTGCAGTCCCACCCAGCCCAGCACACCCACAGCTCTGGAGACACCAAATCCCCTGAGACTGGATGCACCACAAAGGGGCACCCTCTTGGGGGTGTGAAAATAGCTCTAGGAAATAACCTCCAATAAATGCAGAAACTCAAATACTGGTAAAATAAGCAACTTTAGAGCATAAAAGCAAAATAGTGAATTAATTTAAAAATAAAATAAAATATAGACTTTAAGAAGTGCAAGCAAAACTTAGGAGGGACATCCCAAACCAGAAAATTCTGTGTAGGTTAAAAGATGCTGGAAGAAAGCAGATGTAGCACACATCTGTGATATCTGCAGTCACCAGCACTCTGAAATAAAAAACCTAGTGAAATGAAACATGTAACCTAGTGAACCACATGAAACCCAATGAATCAAGAAGAAACTAGAAAAAAATTAATGACTTAAATAATTCAGTACTGCTACAACATGAGTATAAAAGTGGTGTTACAATTATTGTTGCATGCAGTAAGAAACCCAATTAACAGTCCCCCAAACCTTTTTCCTTCTTAGATCACAGCTGTCTTCCTCCTCCCTCTGCCTGTGAGACATTGTGTGGGGGTGGGAGTTCAGATGCAAGGACCAGAGGAGAGCAAGGGAAGGACAGAAACCTTTGATCTTGAAGGTAAATATTTCTGTTTAGAGCACAGAGGGCCTGTAGCTTGCCCAGCTCTTGTTAAAGACAGAAATGCTGGAACTGACAGAGAAAGTCTCATCACTTAATGGTACTGGCAAGTGTCCTCGCTGAGCAGCAGCACTTTGTCAACCCCAGCTCTGCAATAATGTGCATTTGCACATTTTATCTATGCATTTTATAGTAAGCAGTGGCAAAGGGAAAACATAACAGTGCTGACACCACTGGGCTGCCTGGGCCTGATCTATGTCCCAAGGTTTACAGTTTTTCTGGATCATTTACCATTTCCTTAAAATGTACAGGAACTACCCAGCACTGTGTTTTCAACATTTAATAAATCACTTCCCATAATCACCGTCAAGGTACTGCAGGCTTAGAGGGAGATACCTAATGGAAGAAAAGAATTCTTCTAGTTGTAAGAGGAGACACTTAACGTTTTAATGTAAAAATACTAATTATCAAGAAGATATGAGTAGGTTGTTTGACTGGCAGTGATGCTCTTTCTCCAAGGAATTGAAATAGGTCAAACAATACATTGACTAGAAACAATGGAAATAAGAAAGCTATTTTAACTCTAAGCTTCTGCATATTTCCAAGCCATGCAGTCTAAAATTTATTCATTACTTCATTTATAATTCTGGTATCCTTGTTGTGTGGACACACAAAGTCAGTCTATGAAACATTCACATTACTCTCCACATTCCCTTTCACAAAGAAACCCATATACTCTAAATTATGCTTTATTTTTGAAATCTCATTCCTCACTTTATTTGTTTTAATTCAGTCTTCCAGAACAGAAAGGGGATGGGCATGAGAAGGTAAAGTGTCTTTGCAATAGTTCCCTCATTCTGCACTGTTCTGCCCTTGTGTAGGATAACCTTACAGGGCCTCTCTCACTCTCTTCCTCAGGTAAGGAGAACAATTTTCCACCTGTTTTTGACGTGGCACTGTCAGAAGTTCACACACTGCAAATCCCCACAACAACAAACTGCTGGGCTTTATTGGGCAGCATTTTCCAGTAATTAGGTAAATCACATATAGCTTTTTAATTTACACACACACTGCTTCAGCACAGCCAAGAGTCAGTCAGCTGTAGTAAGAAGAGCTGGATAATGAGGTTCTCAGTGGGCTACTGCAGCTTCAGAAATCAGACTGGAGTCAACAAAACCCAAGCTGGACTGAGTTTGACCAGAGATGTCAAATGTATGTCTAATATCTTAACCTCTGTACAAATATTCTGCAATATTTTGGGGAATAATATAAACATGATTTTTTCTGTTCCATGAATCCTTGGCCTTTGACTCACATTCAAATCACATTTAGTTGCATCCCCCTCTGACCTTCAATTTCACACAAAATTCCGAGTTCGACATCCATGATACAAATCGAAGTCATCGCCTATTGAGGGAAACAGATTTTTCTGCTGAATTCCCTGCAACTGAGATGGTTATGTTGCTACAAAAGTTTAAAAACTGAAACTTGTTGGCTGGTTGCTTATTACTAAATAAAACACAGCCTTAGTGCAATAAATTGGTATTCATATTCTTGTTAATGGTGAAGCAAGGAGCAAGGGGAAGAGAAGACACGGAGTTTGGGACTACAAGGAGAGATGCTTTCATGAAGACAGAGTATAATGCACTCTGAAATTTCTCTTGGGACCATTGCTACTACAAGCAACATTCTGCTGGGGCTCCTGTTTTTCACCTCAGTCTCCACAAGTCACAACACTGTAAAGTTGCATTTGGAAGCACATAAATGCTCCTACATCCAATGTGCTCTACACTTCTAATTTTATAACTTCTCACCATACTCACCCTGAGCAAAGTAACACACACTCTTATACGTTACGAACTAAGTGCTTGATTATTGAGTTTCAGGAGATGTAATTATTAGTTAAAATCTGCATTTCCCACTTCAGTGTGTTTAATTCATTAATTTTAGTGTTAAATTAAAAGTTAAGATGTATTTTCTTCCTATGGTGGAGGTGGTTTAGAGCATGGCTCACTGGCAGGTAAGGGAAACATGCACACAGATCTTTTACATAATGCTATCAAGAAGATTATGAAACATCAGAAACTTAATTAACACCAAAGCTAGCCACCAAAAGGAAGTCCAACCTATTTGCCTTCCACATTTAATAATCTCTACAGCAGTTATATCCTTCCACAACCATCAAGAGAGTACATATAGATCAGTCCTGTAACAGTGACAGCAAGCTAGTAAATGATAAGTTATTGTCCTTCTCTACGTCTTAAGTTTTTCCAACTCCTTCTGAGACCTGAGCACCAGAAGCACACAAAGCACTCAAGCCTTAGCATCTACATTTACTCAATGACTTTTTAAAAAAATCTAACACCCCACCATCTTCTCCTTTCCTAATAATTCCCTCCCTGTTGCATACACAGAGCCCACAGCATTGCATACACACATCAAGGCACAATCAGCCCTGACTGGGGCCCAGTTCTGGTCACCATCAGGCACAGAACTTATCTGTCAGTGCCAGGCACCTGTGGGCTGACACTGGGGCACCCTGGGGTGCCTCTCACCAGCAATCCAGCCACCAGAGCTTTCTGGGGTTATTGGGTACCTCTGGACATCACAGCATCCATCCTTAGTCGTTTCTGAGTGACTGAAGCATCACTGCAGGCAAGCTGAGTGCTGTGCAGTAAACACACTCTGCTTTTTTCAGCAGAATCCGCTTGGTTTGCTGTGAGTTATGGTGTTTTGTTTTACATAACTGAATCAGCCTGTACAGCCCATCCTCCAACAAAACAGTTGTGAAGGCTCTGATTAAAAACATCCCAGTAATTACTTAACTCCACTGGAAATCATGAAGGAAAAATGCGTCCCTGAGAACTAAGACTAACTAGAATTTTCAACTTCTCAAAAACACTCTGGTTAATTTTCTATTCATTAATGACTAGGCAGACTTTGTAGGTCTTATGCTCTGTCTTTCCATCTTTAAACTTTTTTTTGGAAAAACTATCATATATTCTTTTAAATTAGAGCTTACAAAAACCCAAACCAACCAAGGCAATGCAGAAAAACCTACCTACCCTGTAATTTTATGTACCTAAGGAAGCAGTGTAATTGAGGGACAAATAAATTCAATGGTCAGTTTTCCCCTCCAGTGCTGCACAAACTCACAAAACACGAGGTCTGCAGGGTGGGCTGCTAGCAGGGTAAATTCAGTGCTGCACAAACCTCTATCTTCCTTCACACTTCAAGTTACAACAAAAACAGCATGACAGAACAAAGCCACTACTTGAATGTCAAAAAGGACAAAGGCAGTGTTAAAATAGCACCAACAAATTTGCACTGTAGCAACATTTCATGATATTCACAATTTTCCCCTACTCCGCATTAGGAAAGGAGAATGAAACATCTGTAGCAGCTCTTCTTGCTCTGAGAAGCATTAAAATGCATCCTCATCCTTCAGTCCTCTCCACTCCACAATTAACTGACTTAGATAACACAGACTAAGCACAATTGTAGTATTCATCTTGCAACAAAACTAGCCTTGAAATAGAAAACAGAAGTATTCCTCAGCTTTCCGACACTCCTGAATCAAATCCAGTTAACCCAGATTTTCTACCAGGGTTAGCTAACACAGAACATGAAATCTCACATACTGAAGTTGCATCCTTGTTTCATTACTCAGATTAAGCCAGTACATAATTGAAACTGAAATATCTCCTACCTTTACCCATGAGAAATTTGGGCAATATCTCAAGCCCTTTGTGTCTCACTGTACCGGTCTGATGGTCGCAAAGCAGTCAGCTTTGCACTGCTAAACAAAACAGCTTGAGGTTCAACAAATCAGCAGGGTTGACATCTGATGTAGCTCAAGTAAGGGGGAGGAGAGTCACTGCGACATGCCACTGACAACTTCATTTCCACTTCTGTGCAAATTAAATGTAGGCTGGGGCACAGAAATGGAACATAATTAGACATAAAAAGTAGGACTGCAGGCTCTGGTTGACTGAAGATACCAGTACAGGAAAGAAAAAGCCAATTAAACCAGTAGTTTAACTCACAAACTGCAGCATTAATAACCCTAATACAACTACAGAACAACAACCACAAAAGTCCAGTTCTGGAAATGCAACACTGAGCACCTCCAATTGCAGCCTAATGCCACTGTAAAACCTCTCCATTGGAAAATGCATCATACACACTGCTCTAGTGCCACCACACTGGAGAAAAACATATATACAAGCAACAGATATGACCACTGAAATATGAGAATGCAATACCAGCAATTAACAACTAGTTGAGAAAAGGTAACAGGAAGACTACATTATCTTCCTTCAATGGCTTCTAATTTTCAAAGCTGATATATACAACAACTGAATAACTGTTCTAACTTAGACCACTGATACATCTTTCAATCTGCTAACCAGAACAATAAGCACAGTATTTCACAATCATTATTGTGTTAGGCCATTTTTAATGACATTTTATAACTAGTAGGAGATTTATTGTCTACTCAGAAGCTGCCCACTAGGCAGCAAACTTATCACTACTGCAGCTGCCTCTGAATTTGTCATGTTACAAAGTAAAATCAGACAGTGATTTTGTGCCAGAAGATCTTTGGCAGCAGCAGCAGCAGCACCACAAATCCTAGTAATATCCTCTGGAAAGCACAACTGCTACTCTTGGAAGGGTGGAAAAGACCAAGAAAAAAAAAAATCAGCTGATAAATCAGATAAGCTAGTTTCAAAATGCTTCAGTAATCATTGTCACAAGTTCACAGGAGATGAACCCTATCACTAATCAATTCTAACAGCACCCCACTTCAGGTTTGTGGAAACAAGTCCAGGCAGAAATGCTCTTTACAGTATTCTGCTTCCTCCTCTTCCACTGATGGTTACCTATTGACTTGATTTCTCCAGTCATGTTGCTTTGTAAGTTGTTCTCATGTAATGTTGCCCAGGTCAGACCAACAAGTACATATATAGTTAAACATGTGAGGCTTTAAATAATGGGTAAAGTGGATTCAAACAATGGCTCTTGACACAATTAGCTCACCCAGTTAATCCAGGTTCAAATTGAGTGCTTAAGTGGGACAGCCAAGACACAACTGTCTGCTCACATTGAGATATATTTGCTTCTTAGCCATTCTTAAGAAAACATAAAGATAATTTCCTTTACAATCTACCCTACTGTTCTCTAAGTGAATCTCCCCAGAGCAATGACTGCTTTATTGGGGCAACTTCTGACCAATGATATCAGGAAAGGAAGTGGAATGAGAGCCTCAGTAAAAAAACACAAAGAATTAATCAATCAGGAGCTAAAGCATATTTTCTCCAAATATAAATGACATGGGCTAGCAGGTTGCAAAAGGGTCAAAAAATACAAGGCAGGAGAAGGAAAGTGAAAAAGACAACTAACAAACAAAAATTCAGGATGTCAAGAAAGCGCAACGAAAACCCGCACACACAAACAACCAACAGGTCCCATCAGGAAAAACACTGAGAATTAAAAAAAACCCCTCCCAATATCTATTCTCTGTGTAAGACTACATTTCACATAGCCAAGCTGTAACTTGGGTGAAGTCAAGGCTGAAGAAGCATCACTCATTAAACACTTCATAAATAGCAGGTATGTAGTTAATAATCCAGGATTTATTTACATGTTTCATGTATTCATTTCACAAATCATTTGAAAATTTTACTTAATCTGCTTTGAACTGGGGTATAAGCACACCACTGCTTCTTCTCCAACTAGACCAATATCAAACCAAGGTCACTGACATTGCTCCTTAAAAAGGGGAAAGTCTCCAACATCCAACCAAACACCTGAGCCTGGTTTGGAAGTACTCATTCAGATTGAAACTACAAGGTAGTTCATTTTCAATCTGGGATCTTTTTTTTTTCTTTAAAAGTTATTTTTACATTGCTTCAGCTTTCAATTTGTTTTTGCCAACAGTAAATTTAGACTGACTGCTCCAAAAAGCAGTGGAAAATGTGTGATGGTGTGGACCTAATTAAAACCTGAGCAAAAGCATGGAAAACTTGGGGACAGCACACCATCGAAGTTCTCTACCACAAAGAGCAAGTGGAAATCTTTGGCTTCAGTCATGGTTAGGCTGAATTAGCCATTTTTTGCACAGGGAAAAGCTTCATAAATGAAAAGGTTATTTAAATAGATCCCATGCCAGCCCCCTTGAATAGGCACTGGCACATATAAGAAAGACATACACCCACATCTAGGAGAAGGAGAGAGTCAGAATTTCTTTCCCTGAAGCTGATCTCATTTTTGCTGCAACAGCCTCTGTGGGGCACTGGAGGTTGGAGTGAGCTAGAACCTGCTAGAACAATTTTCAGACTATCTAGTTTGCATAAGCAATAAGATTGGCATCTGGTGGCTCTAAAAATAAACACAATTCAAGAAACAAAAAACAGTCCTGGGATGGTAGAATTAATGCTTCACATCCCTTTTGGCAGCTTGTATCTCTCCATTTGCCAGCTACTCTATTTTCTCCAGTTGAGTATGCTTCATGGTTATTCAGAAGATTTATGTATTTTCTTATGCTACTGCCTTAGTCATGTCAAACATGCAAGATGATACTTTCTGCTAATTCCCTTCCCACTAGGTGACAAGGACTTCAAAGACAGAACGAACATCTTGAGTCTTTATTATCCAACTTCCCACTTGTGCACACACTGCATGCAGAGTTGGTTTGAGGTGGCAACCTGATAGCAAAGCAAAACAAAGAGCACATCAGTTGTGTGCATCTTGTCCGTGCAGAGGAGCTGCTGGAGTTCAGCATCAAACCAAGGCAGCAGCACACCCTGCCACACACTCAATCATAAGGCTGGCAGGCTTATCTCTGAGCACAGGCCAGATCAGGATACTGCTGAAAATCTGGGCATGTTTTCATGGTATATCAAAGTTCCAATCAGAAGGAAATGGAGTACTGAGATCTGTACCACACCTGAACTGACTATTGGAAATGGAAAACTTACAGGGTCACCAAAAGCCAGTGAGGAAGCAAATCAGGACTTTCAGTCATCCCCTATGGCTGGGTACAGTCTCAGGGTATCAGACAAGCTCATGGATTAGTTCCATACACCATGGCTACTTAGATCAGTATCTGAATTGTGCTAGTATTTGGGATGCTCCAAGAAACAAATTCATGTTCCATGTATTGCAGCCATAATTACAGTAACACGGCCAATTGGTGCTCTTAATGATTGTTTCAGAAAATAAATAGATCACTGAGGCTGCAATTTTCCATGCCAACACAACTGCAGATGCATCACGAGGCCGTGGGTCTGAAACCCTCCCTTCACACACTCAGGGACTGCAGTGCCCCTCCACGTGCAGCAGGGCACTGTGACCACCTCTGGTGATTTTCCCAGGCTCTCATTCCATCACAGCATCACCAAACAGATGTGAGACTTCTGGGGAGAGTGAACAACCAGGCAAACAGCTGAGAGCTTGCACATTTATAAAACCCTGGCTGAAATTCAGCCTTCCAACAGCTGCAGCCATGCTCATGACATTTTGAGAAAACTGAACTTTACTCCTATGAAGATTTTGCTTTTGTGTGCAAGTTTTTGCTGCCCTATTTTAGGATTCAGGAAGGATTCAACACTTCACATCTCTCTCTCTCTCAGGGTAAAGCTTAATTTTTAATGAATTGTAATTAAGAACTGAAGCCCCACCCTCTGTCCACCCCCGCAGAGCTTATAACTCCAGCAACCATCTCTTCTATTCCCTCCCCTCCCACTTCAGCACTGGAGGCAGAATGCACAGAGTGGGACCCTCCCTTCTCTTCACAGAATTAGACAGACGAATACACTGGGAGCACATCAGGAAGCAATTCAGATCATGGCATTATTTCAAAAGCTGTGTACTTTGAACATTCCTTGAAATGCCAGAAGAAATTTGAGGATCTGTAATTTTTTTTTCAGTTTTCATATGTGGGACATATTTTACACAGGGAGAACTTTCAAGGGCTGAGGGTTTAGTGTTCTAAGCTATCCTAAAAATCAGAATAGCAAAAACCAGGACAGAATCTGCCCTAAAACCAGGAACAGTTAGAAGTCTCACATCGTAGATGTTAATATTCTCCATACTGCTGCCAGCTATATTTGATATTATTTGTCTAGCATCAGAGCTATGCAGAGCACTTCACAAAATGCAGGAAATGGAGATTTACTCCTAGGAAATTTGTCTTATGAGTTTTAAGAAAAAAACACACCATGGAAAGGGTCACAAACTAGAGAACTACTAAGGTAACCCTCCTCTCTGATTGTTATTCTAGTTTCCTTACAGATGGATTTCAACAAAGGCTTTATGGCTGAAGAATTAGATATGCAGTCATCGCAAACATCTAGGCTTTTAGTATAACGTTCATAATTATGACAGCAATGATTTTGAGAAAAATAACACGACCAAAACAAACAACAACTTCCCCCCCGCCCCTTTATTTTTTCCTGCAGACCCACAAATGGACTTAGAAACTTTTCCCCCTCCTCAGCTTTTAATTCCACTGTTTCCATACTGCTTTGATCTGGGCTTGTTGACAGACATGCACTTCCCAATGTCTAATTTTGCAAATATACTTCATTGCTTTATGTTCATCACTGAGTCTCCCCCTCACATAATTCTGGTGTACAGGAGTCTGGACGTACACAAACACTGCTTAGTTTCACCAGGACAGAGGCCAGAGCTAATAACATGCATGGGTTGTTGGCAGCAGTGAAAAAATGCAGACTGGTGAGTGCTCCTGTCTGTGCCTGCTCATGGAAACAGGCAGGTGCCACCAGGGATAACTCTGGATGATTGTGTGCAGGATTTGTGCTGGATAAGATGTCATTGATCTGATAATCTCATTCACCTGATTGTAAATCAAAATGCAGTCCTGTACATGTATGCGCTCATGTGGCTACACAGATGCACTCTGGCTTGCTTGTTTATAAATGTTTCAGATGTTTGGTGTAAGATTTATGGGGTGGGTTGCTGGTAAACAACTTTGGCATCTCATTTCAGTTTTATCTGGGGAAAGGCTATAACATGAAAAAGACTGAGAAATTATTCTGTGCTTCAGCAAGTATCTTAAAACTCTAATATACAGCAGCTCCCTCCCCCTGGAGCTTTGGGTACCCCTGGTGACACTGGGATTTCAACAACCACCAGTTCACTTTGACAGAGGTACTGGAAGAAACAGTAGAGCTACTTCGTTATTTTCAAACCCAGCAATAAACATGGAATGTTAAAGGCTTCAGCACATTAGTTGCTGATCTCAAATCTTTTTAATGATAGGAAACATTTTAAGATCCAATGTTTGTCACAGATAGAATATTCTCTGTGTTTATTTACTATGATCTAAAGCATCGTATTCCAGCACAGTTTATAAAACACTGCTGATAGCAGTTAAGATTCTCAGCTTGTTCCAGTTTAAGCAGAGGATGCAAACCTCCCCTAGGTTAGCACTACAGAAAGTTTTATTCCACTAGATGCAAGTTTCATTAGATATTCAGTGGGGGAAAAGCATCTTGAATAAATCTCTGTATCAGGACAGCTCTTTGGCCTCATTGACTGATACACCACAGGACTATGAAAGGAATGGAAGACATAACGAGAAAAATCCCTCTATTCAGCCCAAGTCCATTTAGAAAAGTAGGAATATAAATAACATCATTTTTCTGCCTTCTCCATCTTCACTTTGCCCCGGTTCTACGGAAAGCCTTCAAAATGATCTTTGAACACATCTTTTACAGAGGCTTCCATCTCTCCAAGCTCAAAAATAAACTTCTGCCACCCCAAAGGCACAGAAAAAACCTACAAAGCAGGATTGGAGGAGAAGAAAGTGCAGCCTATTTTTGAAGAGCAGATTTCCTTTGCTCAAACAGGATCACTTTTGAACAGACACAGCACTGACAGTGGCTTCTGGCAACCCCCAGCACAAGTAATATGAAATCACAACAAAAGTAGTTGTCTGGGGCTTTTTTGTCCCCTTTCTTCAAGAAAGTACACAGAAACAAATTTTGTCCTGAAAAAAGTAATCTAAAACAAAATAAAGAGGAGAAAAGGACCATTATTAACCCTTAAAAGAAATAAAAGCAAGCCACAGAGAAACAAAGTGATCCACTGGATGGGACACAGACTGTTTACAGCACAGCCAGGAACTAAACCTGAGTGCTTGAACCTTTCTACAGCCACTGTCTCTAATTTAATTTTCATTTTGACCAAAGTTTTCACAAATGAGGATGTGCACCCCAAACACCACGCTGAGATGGAGTTAGCAGCTTATAAAGTGAAAATGTAATGAATGAGCTGTTTCTCACTGTAAATCACAAAGTCACAGAATCCAACTTGGAAAGGGCCTTGGGAGGTTAGCCAGCCCAGCATCCTTCTCAAAGCCGGGCCAAACACTGAATTTAGATTGAATTGCTCAAGGCTTTGTGTTGAGAAGCCTAGAAAACCTCCAAGGACCTGTGTCTTCAATACAAAATTTAAATGAAATATGGCAAGAAGAAAATACCCTGAAGAGACATCCTATCACTCACCTTTTAAAGAAAGCAAGCATGATCATTCTGATCATAAATAATGCTATTTCACATTACCTCTTTAAAATACTTGACCTGGCTTAGGTGTGCAGCAAGTGAGGGTAAGCAGAAGCCAAAAAGGCAACACACAACTTCAAATTATAAATCCAACCTCTCTTCAGGTCTGACTTTTTTTTAATTTGAATTTAATGTAATGACACACGGTGTTAAAAATACAAAAACAGCCACACATCCTCTAACACCAAGGTTAAAACCAGTGTTCTTCAACAGAGACAGATGCTCTGTGTGAGTGTGCACATGAGACCCTCTCATCCCATAATGCCCCAAAACCACTCCAGGATACTCATACAACATAAGGTTTTCTAACCATTCTGTTTGGAAGCATTTGGAAAAGCAACTAACCAAAATAATAACCAGGGTGCAGAGTACTGTGAGGAAATTACTATGGAAAAACAGTTTATTTAACTCAAAATACCTTAAGCCTATCTACGCTCATTTAATATATTCAAGATGATGTACTCTAATATTTTGTGAGGCAAAGTTTTTCTACTACAAGACCTGCATCTACAATCTTTCTTCCCTTCTGTTTAAAAAAAAAAAAAAGTACTTTAAGAAATTTCTTTTCCAAGAAGTACAGTCTTGAAATAAGTCACTCTTAATGGTGGTGAACTGTAAATCTTAAAACAAATGACACATTTATTTCTGACAACACCCTCTAGCAATCATTGTCATTTATGACTTTTAAAGAGCACATGATGCTGCCTGTGCAAACATTATTTTTTTTCCTCTGATTGGTTTCAATAAAGTAATTTTTCCAGGCAGAACATTTGAATTACCATATATTGAAAAGCAGAATGTCTTACACACATCTGGTTTGGATTTGTGAAGTGGCTTGTTGTTCACACATTTTCAGCTGTGTGGAATCAAACCATGTTGATGAAGCAGTAAATATTTTTTTACTGAACACAATGAAAAATGAATCCCGAGAACAGTCCACTGTTAATTACTACAGGTACTCTGCCAAATATTTACTTGAAAAATCGTCAACAAACCAAGCTAAGAAAGCAGAACAGACACTGGCACAGTGACCCACGGGGTTCAAGCACAGACCCCAGAATCCTGCTGCACATCAGACTTTTTAGTTATCATCTGCAACAGGAACAGCATCCTGCTTTTCTTGGCTTCTGTCAGTCTAGTCTTTGGGCACCTGAAATGAAATCTACCCCTGATTTCCTGTGGACATACACTGGAAGCTGTGCTGACTAGCCATGGCCTCCGCTGAGGCCCCAGTTTACAGAGGTGCAAAACAGCTCTGCCAAATCCCTGGGGATGAAATGCTTTGTAATTCAGTTAGAACTAAAACAAAGCAACCAGTGTAGCCACTTGCCCACAGCCCTTACCCCTGAGCTCATTAAAAAGGTAATGAATTTAATCAGAAGATATGCAACAAGGTTATATGATAATAAATAGATGGGTGGGAAAACAAACAAACAAACAAAAAAAAACCAAAACCAAAACAAAACACAAAACAAAAAACACCCCAAAAAAACCAAAACAAGAAAACCTCAGATTCTTAAATGCTTTTCAGTAAACCAAAAAATGAACATTTTCTTGCTTCTCCTTTTAACCAGCTGCCATGCTATCCTCTCCAGACAATGCAGAAGCCTTGGTTTCTTTTTTTGTATCCCTCAGTTATCTATCTTCACATTCTGCATCTCACAGAGATCAGAATCTCTCCCAGAGGCTGTCCTCACTGTAGAGCTCTCAAAGACTGCTGTTCATCAGTCTAGTCCTGATTTCAACTGCTGATTCATCAGTATGTGCTCACCTCAAGGTGTCTACAAATGACACCTTGTTACATAGAGCAATTAACTTCCTTCAGTCGGGAAAAGCCTGCAGTTCAATCTTTAACAAAGCATCACACCTACAGACAGGTGACCTGCATGAACAGGACTGCTGGTTTCCCACACCTGAAACATGGGCTTCAGCAAGAGTAGGCAAGTGTCTCTGCATCCTGTGCTGGCATGGATTACAGAGGCTGTCAGCCTCTCCAAAATCCACAGCACGAGCCCCCCGAGTGTCCCCTCAAACTAAGGGCACAGTGCTTGGAGAATTACCCACTGTCTACAAACACTCACAGGGAAAGCTGCTGAACTGCATCTCTGAAACAGAGGGTATCATTTAGGAACTTAGGCCTGCACACGTTCATTTAAATGTTCTCATTTTAAAAATAAAATCACATGACATTCTATTCCAATGCATCTGTAGAGCCAGTGATTCATCTAATCAGTTTGCTCTTGTGAAGTCTGATTTACTGAGTCGCTCCAAGTACAAGGGCCTCTTAAACTGTTTTACTGAATTATTTCATGGCAGTTACATGAGGACAAGTTGATTTTTTTTTTCTGTTCAAAGGTAGAGCTCCTGAAAGTGTCATTTGTGTTAGGCCATGACCTAACTTTCATTGATCCACCACCAACATTGAAGTCTTAACCCTGAACGGTCTCTGGATTTGGGGAGGAGTGTGTTAATATTGCCTTTCTGGGAAAGGGATGAAGAAAAATCTGTATCAGCGTTCCTAAAAATAGCTAGCCAGTTCCTGACCCAGCATTCTGCCTTTGCATGACCAACGTTCAGGAAAGTTTTTGAACAACAAAAGTACAATTAAATTATATTAGTACTCATATTTAGATTGCATTTGCTGCTTTGATACTGTCACCTCTTCATCAGTTTGCTGCCTGTGGATTTGGCATTCAAGGTTTGCAGGTCTGCAGCATCTCCACCCAGACCATTCACAGGTTTGAAGACTCAGGGGAAGACTAGAACAGATTAACCTGTTCCAGGGCTGGGTCCAGCCTACAGATGATGCCTCTGCCTGCTCCCACTGCAGTGAGTGCTGAACTAATCAGTACATGATCTGCTGGCAACTTCTGCTCTCAGCAGCACCAACTCTGGTCAGCTAAGTGTGAAACTGTTCTCAGCTCCCAAACTGTACCCAGTTCTCAGGCTATTGCAGCCCATGGTGAGCTGCAGTGGTTAAGAGCAAGCTGTAAATGCAAGCCAGGTGAATTCATTCCTGCTCCCATCAGCTGTGAGAAGATGGCAGGACTGATTTCAATCAGCATTTTTAGGTGCAGGCTGTTTACATGACATACCTACAATTTCTAATGACGACCCAGCATTTTAGCACACAGCCCTCTTTTCCCTTCTCATCAAGAGGCTTAATGTAAAAAAGATTAAAAAGAGCAGGAACTGTGCAAGGTTTGTGATTTATTTTGCAGAGCAAATCACAGTGAGAAATGCAGTTATTTCATGTAACACCCAGCCACTGAACTACTGGAGTTAAGATGCCACATTTCAGCATGATATCCATTCATGAATTATGTGCTTTATGTTTGGTTAGAAACAATGAGAGGAAAAAACCCACAACACTGAAGGGGGAAGGGGAAGTAAAATTGGCCATGGAAATACACTTCAAAGCCCAGCCTGTCCCAGTCTTCAAGGATGCATATTCTGCAAGACTGCTCTCATGATGCAAAGGAGTTGCTTGCCTTAATGGTAAATCAATGTCAAAGCATCTGAATGCCTTGACACAATACATTTTAATCTAACTAGGGTTTAAATAGCAAGTAAATAGTAGGGCCTGCCCTTATTGTAATGGAACAATTACATAATGGAGATCTTTCAACTTCACACTCCCCAACAACTATGGCTTCTTCTAGTAATAACATAATCTTTATGCAAAATATTTTCAAAACTCACTTTTCCAGAAATGAAATTACTTGTCACGAAATAGAAGCAACAAACTGATACCAACTAACCTTTAATGAAAAGTCAGGCAATTCTGTCAGTCCATAACAGAAGTGCATGTCTGCAGGCAAGTGATACTCAGTTCAAACTTGCTGGTTTAGCCGAATATCCTAACAAAATGCTGTACAGCAAAATCACTGATTTATCTTGTTTGGATTTTTTGCAAAGTTGGTATTTTAGAATAATTTTTGTATTTGGTTTCATATTTGAACAATTCAGATAAACTACCAGTTCTCCTATGAAAGGAACACCTAAGAGCATTATGCAAAAACAATCTACCCCATGAGCACTAGGCAGCAACCCAGATAACATTTTTTTTTGAAATCTACAATGTCAATTGACATTTCTGTCAACATTTGACAATAATGTCAACAGTTCCAAGCCAGTCAATATACAAAGACAGGTTTTAGAAAGCACCCAGGATAACTAAATTTTACTTCCACTACTCAAAAGAGGGTTTGTGGTTTTTTTTCTTTTCACTTTGAAAAGCTTGGACCAAATCTTTGTTACTAGGTAAATGAATTTAGAAGTCAATTTCTCTGACTACACATGACTGAAATTTCATATTTTTTAGGATCCAAAACATGGTCAAAAAAGGAATTCTGGCACATATTTTTAATGGTTAAGCACTTGATAATGATCCTTTCCTAGGAACTGCATACAGGACTGAAAACAAAGCAGAATTCTGTACCACCCACTGGGAAATAGCAAACATCCAAGTAGCTCCTTCACACTGGAGGGAAGGTTTTCCAGTACACCAGTGTGCTGAGCTGAAAGTCTTCCAAGCTTCTTTTGACCTTACTTAGACTGTTTTAGACCCATTTTCCAGGTGAGATTCAGTTTCAGCCAGCCAGACTTGCAGATCTGTATTCCCGACATTCCTTACAGGCATCCCCAACAGCGCCCAGGAGCTGCAGCCAGTCCCTAAGGCCACTGTCCCTGCACAGCCACCTAAGGCCACTGTCCCTGCTCCCCAGGCAGCCTCAGCAGCCCCTGCACCAGGACATCTCCCTGCACACCCATGGCCACAGAGCAGCACCCACCCTGGGCATGTTAACCCTGCTCTGAGTGCACAGACGGGGTTTGCACAGCACCCAGGCACCCTCTGCAAAACAAGGCAGACACACGAACTAGGAACCTTCCAGTGAGGAGTCTCACGAAATCCAGACAGTATCTGTAGCCTTAAATGCCCCTTTAGGGACACAGAACAGGCACTGTGAAAATTCTGTACCTCTTAAAAAATATATATGCACATTGAGGACTCTCACCGACTTCTGAAGGCTTCTTCGCATGAATGAGATCCAAAAAAATGTACAAGTCCATAAATAAATTCAGCATAAATTGTAACTAAGATAGACATTGCATTAGTCAAATAACTTCATTAGGATCCAAGATACACTGTTCACATCCTTTAAGTCAACTGAAGTTACATATAAATCTGCTAGCAAAGTATCATTAAGGAAAAGTTGGCCTCTCTTTTGTCTTAAAAAGCTTTTTATACAAAAATCAAATTTATAAAAGAAGAGCCGTGGCTTCCTGATGTGTACTACCAAAACCAAAAATAAATAAACCAAGAAATTGCTGAAGAGTTATGTAAAAAAAAATGAGACTGTACTATTCACTCGAAAAAAGTTTAGTTACTGGACATTTATTTGGAAATACTTTACCAGTTGCTGAAAAAGAAGACAAGATAGAAGGTTGGTTAAAGAAATTACAAACTTATTTCCAAAGGAACGATTAATTTCCTTCCCAGAGTTTTCCAACTCATAAAATCAAATACTATTTTGATTTACTACTATTTACTACTTAGTTTTACGCCAGTCTGTCCCCAGATTTTATTACTACACTGGGCTACTCAAAATATACTTGATCACCATAAAATTTGCCTCACCACCATAAAAATACTCATCTCCATGTTTGAGCCTCCTTCTCCTGCACAGGACCTGCACCTCTGCACTCAGCACCTCCCCTGGTCAGCAGCATTCACTCCCCACAATTTCAGTCTGTGAGATTGTGCAGCTCAGTGTCCCTCGCTTTCCCCTCGATGCTTCCAAGGAGATAAACTTGCACTGTCCTTTCCTGCTGAGAGCTGGTTAACACAGCCCATCTCTTGTCTTGTGTTACAAAAGCCTGGCCTCAGTGATCCACACACCCCGACAGCACCACTCAGCCCTGCTTGTTTGGGAACACGGCCAAACAGCTGAAGAGGCAGAAAGAAAAACCCACAAACCATCAGCGCGTGCAAAACGCAGCAGCTATTTATTGCTCAGCAGCACAGGTCGTTCCAGCACCATTCTCCTGCACACAGTCTTCCCTCAAGCACTGACACACAGCTTGCCTCTTTCTTTCAGGGGGCTTTTTCTGCAGAAAAGCTCCCTGAGTCAGCAGTCGCTGCCTCTCCAGCCCCTGTGCCCATTTCCAGCACTCCCAGAACAAGGGACACGGATGCAGCAGCAGGAGCCTCACCAGAGAGGTCACATGCAAATCCTCAACAGGTGATAACAACATAGTGATGGTACAGGTGAAAAAAAAAAGGTCAATTTAATTCCTTTAACTTAGCTTCTCCACAAAACCTATGGGCAGGAAAGAAATCTGATGGTTTATAAAAGCAGTTAACACTGAACATACATGTAACCTGTGAAAATAAACTGATAGCTTTGTGGGCAAAACTGAGCTGCACCTAATGCCATAAAGATGCAGTTGTGACTTTGAATTTTGAGACAACATCATTAATGTTGGGCAGTCCAAACTCCTGCTTAAACAGGGGCAGCTTTGAACTTCAACAGGTTCCTCAGGAATTTGCTTGAGCACATCTCAAAGGTCTCGTGAGCAAGAATCCACAACCTCCCTGACAACACGTTCCAATGCTTTATAACCTGCAGAGTAAAGATCCTGTCCTTATACTCCATCACAGCCTCCCTGCCACCATTTCTGACCAGCCCATCTTGCTCTGCTGTGCACATCTGCCAGAGGTTGGTCCATCACACACACAGAACTCATCTGTCCTCACGGATTTTGGTCAGATTTCTGTTGGCCCATTCCTTCAGCCAGATTAGGTCCCAGTGAAGAACAGGGAGTAAGGTAATTCCAAAGGACACAGACAGTAGGATAAATATGATGGAGAGAAGAATCTGTACAATTTCTGAACACTTTGGGGGNGAAAAATCTCTGCCTTTGAAGCTGCAGAGAGGCCAAAAAGTAGCATTCCATTTGCTTTTCATCCAAGCTACTGACATGAGAATTGCAAGTTGGAGGAAAACCTTCATTTTTGTTTTCACAGGAAACTAAGGCTGCCCTCAGATGTACTGCAAACACATCACCCTACACTGCTCTTACCAAATGGATTTTGTTTTCAGCAGGATGAACACCAGAAAGCCCCACATGTGGCTGGGGGAGCAGGGTTGGGTAACATGCCACACGTGGCACAGAGAGCAGCACACCTGGGAGCACTGGGCTGGCAGGAGGGACCTGCTGGCTCTGCTCAGCTGCAACCAGGACTTGTGGAGACCCCATCTCCAGAGACAGATACTCACAAATGTGTTGGTCTGAACAACAGCTAGAAGTATTACTTCTTCGTAATTTTGGTCTCTTCCCACACCAGTCTATACACACAGGGATATTTTTTTTAAAAAAATTAATTTAAAATAAGCTTCAAGTCAATGGAAATTTTATGCACAAAATTTTGTCTTCTTCTTCTTCATATTACAAAATTAACAGATCAGATATTTTGCTCTCAACTACAACACTATAGTTGTTTTTAATACATTCAGAAAACATTAAACTTGTAATGTTTCTATTTATCAGTACTTAGTCCATTTAGTTTTTTCTAATGTAATTTCCTGTATTTATTTCTTCCAGTTTTGTAATACATAGGCATAGCTCCTCTGAACATTTAATAATAGCACAAATTCACATGCAGTAAGAAAATCCATTTTATTAAAAAATACATATGGTCTACTTAAAGGAACAATGATTTATTAGTCAGTAGTGTAACTGGAGATACTTCAGAGGATATTGATTATCATGGGTTTGCTCTGGGTGCTCTTGTAGCTGTGCAACAGCAGAGGCTGCATGGTGCCAGTGCCTTGCTAAGTCCTGTTGGGAGGACTCACTGAGCTCCCTGGAATGGGTTTCCCTTTCTCCCTTCAGACACATTGAACTTTCAGTAAAAGGAAAGATATAATAAGAACAAAGCACTCTGGAGAACATCAGAGAAGGATCTCTGAGACAGAGATGGCAGATAGCCACGCTGCAACCAGAATGTCTTGAAGGAAAAATGAACAAAGGCAGTCTGTAGTTAAAAAGGAAGCGATACTCCTGTCCTTCAGTAGCTGATCTTTAATTATCAGACACAGTCATTTATTGCTGGATGAGATTTACAGGCTTGTACTATGGTGTTAGTTTTCTACTCATCTCTACTATAGCTGGAGCTACAGTCCAAGAATAACCTCTAGGGCAATAAAGCAACCTTTTAAAGAAGTGCAGTCCCTGTCTACACACACGTACACGTAGAACTTTTTCTTCAACAAGTGGGAAGCAGAGACAGCTGCCCCCACTGTCAACCAAGGAGATGCTGAATTACTGTTCTGGAATCACAACTGCAGCTAAAATATCTGTTGCTGAGCCTTCTGAAGTTATGCCACCTTCTTAAATATTCCCCCCTCGTTCTGCTTGTCTTCCAGCCAACCCCAGCAATGTAAGCTGAAGCAGCACACAGGGCTCCACTCACCACTGATGGTTAAACTTCTACCAGGGACCGTAAGCACCCAACACACAGATCCCAAATCACACAACACAGAGATAAAAGGAATCAGAACCACATACTGACACCCTTAAAGTCTAAAAGTATCAGAATAATGCATTCTAACCTTTGTTTTAGTCCCACTACTGTAGCTCCATTCCTATCATTTTGTTATTTCAGTATGTCTATGAATAAAGCAGTCCCTCTACTCAGGCTGTCTTTCACCTACTAAAAAAGGAAGGGCAGCTTTGTGTCTTGCCCAAGGTCTCGCAGGCAGTTTCTGAAGAGACCTATGGCTCTGTACCAATGCCTTTTTTCCTTTCATTTCTGTGCATTTTATCCTTACAATAAGGCAATCACTACATACATTATTTAAGACTCAAAACAGGCTATGGCAAGCACTAAAACTTACCATGCGGACAGAAAAGTGCAATTATACAATTTAAGGACATGTCTAGCAGTACACTGATGTATTTCACTTAGTAACACTCAGAGGAAAAAAAAAAAGAGATATATATATATATATATATACACAGCTCTGAAACATCTGCTTAGCAAAGTCCCTGCCTTCTGTAAGCCCCATCTGGACTGCTGCAATATTACAATGTGGTGGTTGCTTACCATTAAAGGAGCTTTTAAGAAATATCTAGCAGCCTTCCTGCTTTCATCATGAGAACATTCCTAAGTCTCTTCTGATGTCTTTCTAATCTTCATAAACACAGTCAGAGCTGCACCTGAATCTGCTCTTGGTTGCAGACCTGAGTACCATGTTTAAAAAACAGGTGATGTGCATGAACCCTTTCTCCTGTAGCTTATCATCTTACAGACACAAAAAATCAGACTTCTGCAATGAAACACATAACAAGATACAACCTTCATCTTTACGTGACAGAAATCTTCAATCTATTGTTATTGCTGCAATGAGAACAAAAACATCCATGTTGATATACTACACACCACAAGATTACACTTCTTTCTGAAAATGCCAGTGCTGCTAAAAGTTGATATGCCTAAAAGGGCTGAGGAGCTCCTTGCTTACCCACTGAAATCTACACCACGAGAACTACAGCTGGAACCTCTGCTTAAAGAAGGCATTTATACACAGAACATAAGCAATGAGGATAAGGTTCTGAGGGAACAGACTGCACAGGTCACTGAACACTGCTGTAATACAGCACAGCAGCTGAACTGTTTGTCTTACACCTGGTGTGCACTCCAATCCCTGCAAGTATCACAGGGAAAATTCAGAATAGGTAAACTTAATAGTTTAAATCACTATCCCAGCCCTTCAACGATTCTACTAACTCCTGCAACTTCTCAATGCCACAGTTTTCAGAAAAAAATACATCCTTTGTACGTATTTCATGCTTCCTTCATGAAATTCTGACCCTTTTTGTTCCATTCTGGCATTCTCTCACACATACCCATCGTGCAGGGCGGGGTATGTATGAATCTGCACACTTTCAAATGCTTTGGGAAGAATTAATGGCCACTGTCTACCTGAGTATCTCCAGAGCTTTCCACATAGAGTCCCAAGCCCTCATCCTAGAGAAACTGAGGTGTTATGGTCTGGACAAGTGGTCCTCGTGGTGGGTGGGGAGCTGACCAAACGTGCCAGAGTGTGCTGGGAAATTGCTCCTTCTCACAGCGGGGTGCCCAGACATCCAGTGACATTCAGACCAGCACTATTTAATTTTTTCATCATCCATGATCATCTTCTTCCAGCTTCTTCCTGACATACTGGTGGTTTTGACGCAGAGCCTGAAGGCACCAAATTTAATTTTACTTCCTAAGAGATCTAGAAATACATGGCACATTGCCTCTCTCCGTTTCAAGGAAGACAAGCTCTGCCTTGCTTAGCTTCAGATGCTGCCACTGGTTTGCGATCAATATAAACGAGCACATCACTAATTCATTACAGCTGCATCTCTGGGACACACAGCCATGCTTCAAGATGCTGGAAGCGTGTTATCAAGAGATCTAAAAAGTCTTCTCCTCCAAGTGCTCTGACCTTGGCAAGGCCAGGACTGGTGCAGGTGCATTCCCCACACACACCCTGTACCTGCCCATTCCAGCTGACCTTGGCTGTACATTGGATGAGACCAGCACATCCCAAATACACAAAATGCAAGGGGTTAATTAACATTAAATATATGATATTGAGCAACAGAATGCATGTCAGAATCCATATAAATACTTAATCTGAAGAATTACTTAGAAAGTACATTTGTGCAGTAGTAAATAATTAATCCTCTCTGATCAATACCAAAATGACAGTAATTAGAGAAAATAAGACTGCACTGAAACCATTAAGACACTTTTTTGAAGCTGGGATGTTTTTGATGCAGTTATGTTCTTTATTTACTGTAAAGTTTTTCCAACAGGGACAGAAAACCTCATATTTTGGAGTGTTAAGACAGTCCAATGTTTATCTTAAGCAATGCTTCCAGAACTTCTAAAAATCAAAAAAAATTGCACTAAATTTCCTACAATTTATGCAGTCACTTACATCCTATGGTAGCATTCTCCATTACTATAGATCATCACAGTTTAAAATATTTGTGCTTTTGCCAATGTGTCACAAAATGCATATTTTTCTTTTTATTTCTTAGAACTGTACAGCAATCTGTTTAGCTGGGGCCTCAATGATTATAATTTCTACTTGTAACAAATAAGATGCACATAAGCAAACTATTCCAGCCTAAATCAAAACAACCCCAAAAAATGTTACCATTGAAATGTCATTTATCAGTTATCAGACTGATGTGCAAAACTGAATTAGTATTTGAAATACCAGTCTGTCCAAATAAGGAAGTGTTCTGATCTCACCATGGTTTTTCTGTAAATACCAATTTACATGCTGAAACTACACAGCAACAAAAGATGCAGTTAAGCTTTTCTCCTAAAGTTTGCATAAACATGCCAGCAAACTAAATATAAATCTAAGTCTGTTATTACAAGTATAGCCTTTAAAAACAAAAAAAGCATTGAAATTTTCCCTGAGCCTATTTGTGCATGTAAAGAATGATTTCATCCTAGTCCAGTGGAGTTTAAGAGCTTTCAAACTGCAGACGAGTTTCAGCATATACAAAGAGAACTTAAGATCTGAAGCTGGGCAAGCGACAGCACAGCAGAGGAGTCAGTGTACAGAGAAACCAGTGCAATTGTATTAAAAGGTAAAGCATTAAAAAAAAACCTGAGAAAATTTTAGTCCACTGAGATCTTATCCTTGTGGTCCCACTGTGTGAGTTTCAGTTCTCTAGCTACAAAATGAAGTGCTTACAATCCCACAAGAACTTATATTTGGGCTCAAGATTCCTTTGGTGTATAAAGCAAACAAAAGGCAGCATGTTGTGCACATCCTACATACAAAGGCAGTTGGAGATCCAATGATCTCAAACATTTATGTTGAGAACATTTCAAACATTTATGTCTGAAATTGAGGAGCTAGTCTGACACCTGAGGATACTGAGACAGCCAATGATTAAGCACATTTTTAAGGGGAAAACCAGCAAAACCTAAGCCATTCAAATATAATGCACATTATAGAATACATTTAGAGGGAAGAAACCAATAAAGACATTATATAGTGTTAGTAAAAAAGGTTTATTCTAGTTAATTGCTGTATGTTAACAGAAGTCATACATGGTTTTTACAGGGTAGTCTGTATCAACAGCCACACCAAAATTATTCTGAAGCAGTAAAGAATCTGAATTTCAACTGCTGTGCTGCAGTTACATGATGTGTAATCTGCACATTTTTCAAAGTGGAAAATAAATACAAGGTGATAATCAACTACAAAATAACTTGAGTCAAAGATAACACTGCTCTTTGTGTGCAACACCATAGGAAGAGACCACAAAACTGCATTTTTTTAATACCAGTACTGTATTTGCCATCACAGCTCTTATAGAGGCATAATATTAACACTGTGCAAAGAGCAATGAAAATATTTGCAGAGTAACCAGTACCAGAGATGTCAATGGTAAAGTAAAGAATGTCAGTGCAGACTGTTCTGAAAAATATGAATAAACAGAGAAGAAGAAAGATTGGTTTAAATAGCAATGGAGAAAAAATGGGCAGATAACGTGTGTCTGAATTGCAGCTCCCTGCAGGTACAGGGCTCCCTTCAGGAAATCCCCAAAAACAGGGTTTGGGATCCCATTGGCTGGCTAGCACAGCATGTGATACTCAATTCATCCAGTAACACCTGAGGCAAACAGCAGGATGGAAAGGCTGCAGCACAAAAATGAAACACCTCATATGGAAGTATTTTCCTCAGTCAAACACAAACATATCATCCACAAGGTTTCATAATGGAAATCTCCCTCCAAAAAACCCCCTCCAGCCTTACTACCCTGCACAGATACAATGCTTATGCTCTCCTGAAGCATTGCAGTGCTATCTACTTTTCCAGCAGAAGTTACCACTTCTACACTATGCACCACTACAAGGCCATCTCTTCCCTAAGACTGGAAAATTCCCTTTTAAAAAAAAAAAAATCTATGCAAAGGGAAAATTAACAGCTGCAGACACAGCTTAAGTACATTAAAGCACAGGAAGCACAGCCAAGAATCCCTCCCTTTCCAGCTCCTGCTTTCTTCATGCAGATTTCTCCCCTCCTCTTGCAGTACAGGGGAATCTATTTGGGTTTTGCTGCTGCTGTTCAATTAAAAGTCTAGCAATGCAAGTTATTTAAGTTGCTAATTAATTACTACTCTGTGCATGCTGTATTCTTTGTTTCCAGTACTGTTGTGCAGCTCTGCTTATTCCTTGAACCCATGTATCTACAATTACTGTTAATTTGAGGTGGGACATGAAAAGGTGTGGCTTCCCTGCTGGCCAGTTTTTCCTGATAACCTTTGCTGTGGTTGCTGCAGGGACTCAGAGCTCTCACCCTGCTGGCTCTGAACTTCTGAGGCTGCAGAGCTGGAGCAGCAGAAAAGGCAAATGTGCACAAAGGAGGGGCAGCAGCACAGGGACTTAAACACAGTCACATTGTGCCTGTTGTGACCCAGCAGAAAGAACAGCACAGTGCAGGTGACAAATGAGAGCAGCCTGTGCTGCCAGTGCAATCCAAGACAGATCTGTTAGAAACACAGAACACAGCAGGAGTGGTGCTGTCTGTGAGATATGGCTCCTCCAGAAAAGGGTCAATACTGATGAGGATGGAGATACAGGGGCAGCACAATACAGGGGGATATCTGGCTCCACACTATCAGCACTGACAATCTGACAGGGGCCAGCGAGGGGTGCCTTTATCAAAAGCAGACAGGTTGATACAAAATCACTCGGAAAACTGAGGAAGTTTTTCAAGCTAACAATGTTATTCTAATCCCTGAAGCGACTCCTCGGACACTGGTGCTTTTACTGCACTGCTGAACTAAAAGCAGTTGAAAAGGCTTTCTATCTTGTCATTCCACTAACATGTTTAAATACAAATTTAAGAAAAATCTGGGTCAAAAAGAAGCATTACACTATGTTAAGATAAAAGCTTTCATAGGTGAATAGCGATGGGAAAATGCCAAAAAGGGTTGAAGTACACAAACTTGGATCTCAATGCAAGGTTCAACAATTTGATTAGAACAATCTCAGTAAAGGTAGGAAGTAGATACCTTCATCCTGTTCAAGTGATTACTTTTGTATTTTCAAGCACATACTAACAACAACAACAATAACAGAAAAAGCCCAGTGATCTACTAATATTACTAAATTGTAAATCTCCTATTAATGTAATAGGTGCTAAAATGTAATGAGGAATATATATTCCCTTCTCTTCTGTGGGCTGTAGTGTGTTCACAGATAACTGTCAGCTGAAAGGAATTTAGTCAGACATTCATAAGAATAAGAGCTGGAAAGAAGCACTAGAGGACAAAAAATACATTTTTCCCCCAAGAAATTCAACAATACTCATGTTATTTTTAATAAAGGTTTGTCTGAATTTTTTTTTCAGACAGACATTATTGTGATGTTGTTACCACTCTGAAGCTCTAGGTTCCCACAGAGCTGCTGCCCAACTTGTTTCACTCCAATCTCTTATCTGAAGACAGACACACAACTTTCCATTTGTCCCTGGCTCAAAAGCACTTCATTTCCCTCCTAGCATTTCTCTCCAGTGTCTGTACCCTTTTGAATTGCAGTCCTGTCTTCTACAGCACACCATCCAACCCTGCTACTGGATGTAACAAATAATACTAGAGACAGGTTAGATCTCTAATTTTAGTACTACTTTAATTTTGATAACAAGTTAAGAACTATGCTACAATGTTTTTTCAATCAGTCTCATACCCACCTGCAAGTCATTTCACTTACACCATATTGACGACTTTGGTTCCTAGGACTAGAACACCCTCTTCAAACAGAAGTAGGAGTTTAAAATAGGAAAAATAATTAATTACTTTGACGCAGTATCATCAGATGGATCTCTTCAGAAAAAAAATAGCTGCGTTAAAGGAAACCAGGATGAAAAATCTTAGGTGATTAATACCCCTTTGTGGCAAGACAGATAGAGATAGTGCTTAGGGCAATCCTGCCTCCGACACAGTGCAGCTGTGTTAATTACCAAAGAGTGGGAACAGCCTTGCCCTCCCAGCTGTGGGTGTGATAAACAGTGAGTTAGCTGGGAGGGAGGCAGCTGGAGTCTGCCAGCTGTGCTGTGAGGAGAAAGGGACAGATAAGGTAAACCACTGTACGAGGGACAGACAGGGTTAGGTGGCCGTGCTGGGACAGAAAGGAGAGAGCTGGAACTGCAGAAGGAAGGAGAGAAGACTCCAGAGAAAAAGCCAGAGCTGTGGGGAGCTGCCCCTAGGATTGCTACATAGATAAGGTATTAAAGACTTGTAGGTAACATGGTCCTGATACCTGAAGCCCCCTGAAGTTTTTATTGAAGCACTTTGAGTGCAGTGGCTGTCTCGACTATGACACTCCTTGGACTACTTATCCCAGCACTTGGGTCTGCATGGATTTGTTTTCTATGCCATAAAAACAGTAACCTCCATCTTGAGTTTGAATTACAGTAGTTAAAAATATAAAAGTCTTTTTCTAGAACAATCTTCTTTCCTACACCGAAAGTGAGCACATACAAAGAGTGACAAGAATAGTGAGGTCAGCTTTTAATGTACCTTTGACTTCTACTGTTTGTATCTGTGTACATCTTGTATTTTACACTTTGTCCACTGCTTTATTTTCAAAGTATGAAACTCTCCTGTAAGTGCTCGTGACTGAGGGGTGGAGCTCCCAGTTCTGCAGGAGTAGCCCCCCATAACTGAGCCAGGTAAAGCTGGAGAGGAACACTGCAAACACCTGCTCAAGGCAGCACCAGAAACAGCAGTGGAGTGATGCTGTGAGTAATTCAGGAGCATGGATGATGGTTCTGCCCTCCTGAACAGAAGGAAGGGCTGTACACACCTCTCGTGTGTCAAACGAGCTACACAGAGGGGCTTGTGCTGTTAAACAGCCAACAGGACCTTCTGCTCCTCCAAGTCTGTTCCCCTGACCCTCCAAGGCTCATCTTCAATCCTGCACCTCCTCCTCCACTCGAGTGGGAATATCTGAGACCAGCTGGGAACCTCACTGACACAGGAAATGTGCTTTTCCCCACAGCAAAAGGACTGTGCTGCTGTGCTGCTGCCTGTGTCTCAAATAACACAGGTACCATGTTCATTCTCATCTCATTAGTCCCTCACTCCACATGTTCCTCTGATAAAAACAAAGCAAAGCAATGTGGTTCCCCTGAAAAAGAAAAACCTTTTTCTTCCCTACAACAGTGCTACGCTTTTTTCTTCATAAGCCCATTTTATCAGCTATTTCTACTGTATTTCTCTGCAATGGTGTTCTGAGCTGGGCAGATACTCCATTTGTCTCTGCACCAACTGAAAATTCAGGGGAAATTTGCCCACATGAAAAAAGAACACATCAAAAAATGAAATGCAGGTAAGTATTTTAACCTAGAGTATATAAATCTTATTTTTCTAGTTCTTGCTCTATTCATATTTTTTAAGGAAGAAAATAAAGAGACTCTGCTCCACAATCTCGTGCATCACTCAGAAGGCAGTACTGCTACACAGGAACAGCAGATTTCTCCTCTAATGACAGGACTTCTTTATACCTACAAATGACACCGGAAGATCAGAGACATGATTTTACCACAAATATTCCAGTTGGTTTTGAGCTAGATTTTAAAACTGTGTCACACCCCCCCAGAAGGGTTAACAGGGGAAGTAAAATTGAAACCCAGTGGCTCAGAAGCAAGAACTAAAATACCCCAACATACAAGTTAACAAAATCAAACTGAATAATCGTTTATTGCTGCTGAAATATGCTCAAGGTCAAGATCAAAAAGAATTCAGAAAACAGGAAGCTTATCCAATTTTCTACGCTTCAGGCTTGGAATGAATCTGTGACTTGGAGAATGCATTATGCAGTGCTTGTTAGCATCAAATGAGAATGTGACACCTTGTCTGCAACCTTATCATCTTAATATTATATTGGATAAAGTGAATTAATAGAAATTACTCTGCAGATCTCTTTGCAAGTGAGCTTTTTTCCCACCCTGTCCCCTTTGAGAAGTGTCAAAACTCTAGAGATAACTTTTTCTAGATATCAAGTTTTCTGATTATCTAAAGATAACTTGAAAACTTTTTTCCCTTTGATATTCAAGGCGAAAAAAACCCAAACCAACCAAACAGTCCCCAAACAAACAAACCCCAACATCCAAAAAAACCCACAAACCACTGCATGTTCCTAATAAGCATTTTAATTCAATTGCATCTTTTTGCTTTTTTCAAACACAAGACATCCAAACTTCTTGTCATAAATGTTGAAACACAACCTTTTAAAGCTTTTTAAAAAGCGTTCTCCATTGTCCTTCCTCCCCATCAAAACCCCATGTAATTTAATGAGACATTAAGGCTCCAGAGGAATGTTTTTTTCTGGGCATAACAGGAGTACAATTTGCAACCAGCTCTGACAAAAGACAGTAATCTCTTCCCTCCTGTTGGCACTCTAACAGCAACAAAGCAAAACATGGCTTTTGTAGCCAGACAGCAAATACAGCTTGTCAAAAATCTACTCATCTCTCTTCCTTTCAAAGAAGCATCAGCTTCACAAATCACCTGTTATTACAAAAATTAAATGCTTGTTTGGCCATAAAAATGCTCTGTCTGACACATCAAATGTGCTGTTAGGTTACTACTGCTTCTGTTTGGTTATACTTATCACTATTTATCAGGTGAATTCACTCACCTGAATTTGACATCAACAGACACCCCGAGCTCAGGGCTCAGCCATAGCTGATAATTAATGGTGCTGCTTGCATACAAGTTCAGGAATATGTATCCACTATTTGCCACATAGCTGACATAAGTACATGATCTTCTGATAAACATTTGCAGCAGAAAGCCTACTGCTCAATTAAGACAAGCAAATTAGCATCTAAAATTCACTGTACAACTGGCATTTTATGATAGTGTAAACCCCTTGGAAAGTCAGGAAATCAGTGTAACACCCAGCACCTGGCACTGTGCAGGATGTACAACACTGAGAATGCTTCACCTCCACAAACTGCCTCAGCAGCCTTCACATCTCACTTGGTGTCAGAACAGAGAAAGAAGATGAAATCAGACTGGTCTTCATAGAACAGCAAAATTACAGACTAATACAGAACAGCATCAGTCCCAGTGAGGGATCTGGGAGGGATATTTAAGTTCCCTCTTGCAGGCACAACGAGTATCAAACATTAAATCTCTCAGGCTCTAGGATTTATTACTTCAAATCATGCAGACCCATGGAAAGGAACAGACTTCCTGTTTTCTCATTATCTATAAATTTCCTCACCACTGCAGAGAAGCCATCAGACAAAAAGTCTCTTACATTGTTGAACAAAAATGTGAAGGGTTAGGTGAGAACTGTAGATAACGTAAACCTGACTTCATTATTTCAAGCATCTCATCAAGTAAACCAAACCAGATACCAATTTCACAAGTGATAAAGTAGGAGTCTCACAAATGCCAACAAATAATAATGCACTAAAAAGACTGAGGAGAACAAAATAAAAAATAAAACCCCTGCAAAAAAAGAAACTGAACTCAAGAAAATGGTCAAAATTACAAAACTGAAAGACATGATGAAAAGAACATATTAGCAGCTGGAGACAAAGAAAAGATGTCTGTGACCATGTCAGTGGTCAGCTCAAACAAAGCTAAACCACACCTGAGCTGTATCCAAAGGCAGCTTCTCCCTTCAGGGGTAGACAATAATCTCTCTGTGTGGCTCTTGATGCTGTGGCATTGCTAACAAATATATGGAACACTGAGGAAACAAAGACTTTGAGAAGATATTTTGGGGTTTTTTATAAACTAGCTCTTTCAGTTGGTACTCAGCTCTCTTCAGGTCAAGGCTGGAAAGAAATGGTGAAGTGCTTTACCCATGATGGCATTTATGAGCTTTTCAGCAGAGGATCAGCAGCAACAAAACCAAGAGCCAGAACTAGAAATAAAGGTGGTTGAGGAGCCTAAACACAAGCAAATACTGACATCAACCATTTCTGCAGGGTTCTGGTAAAGGGGTCCAATAATTGATATATTTACATTTAGAGAGAGATAAATTGTGCTTATGTGGTTTAAGAAAGAATTTCGAGGCAATATGGACTTTGCTGGCCTAATTCCTAATCTTTTGACTAAGGGATATTCTTCTTTAAATATTACATATCTATGGAAAGGGGACATTCAATTTTTCCCCACAAGTCTCAAACATACCTTGTCAGTAAATAAAGTTATTTCAGCACATATTACTCAGCTCCATGTCTTAGAGAAATTGAGGAAATTCACTATCATGACATAAAATCCTTTCACAGCTATTCATGACTACACAGCACTGGAGAAAAGGTGAGAGATCATGATAAATCATCACTGCTAACACAACAAACAAAGAACTCTGCACAAGATGTTTAGAGAAAAAAAAATAAAGATCTGAATACAAATTTAAAATACTCCATTTTATCAATTCCTATGGCATTCCATCTAACAGAAGACAGTATCTACCAGTATCTGCCAGATTCTACCAGTTACTATTACAGGTTAAAATACACAAATAAGCTCAAAAAAAAAAAAAATCAGTACAAAGAAATGGAAGCATAACTACTTTTAACCTTATAAATTGTTTAAAAAATTTGTCTGACTCCATTCTTCACAGCAAGGAGCAATGAATAACACTGCAGAGGCCATGCCTATAGCACCACCTCAATCTGCAGTCCATGCCACACCTCACTAATTATTTCAATAGGAGCTATACTCAAATTTTCATATATGAAGTATTCAAAGAGAGTTCATTTAATTGATGAAATACAGACTTAACCACATGCGTATGTCTGAAATTAGTGTTTTGCTATGTGAAGTGATAGTTTTCTCCTGACCCTATTGCTCACTATCTTCAAAAACCATCAAAATTTATTTATTTAGAAATAAGTTTTTTTCTCCTTAGTTTGGTGTTTTATCTATTTTAAATCCTGTTAATTTTTTTTTTTCTCCTTCCTGCTTTCCTTCTCAAACAGAAGGTGAATAAGGCATCTATCACAGGATTTTGGACTTGAGCCAAATTGACATCTCAGCCATCAACCACAGACAATCTCCACATCATTCAAATTAAAATTTCACAGACAAATTGGATGACTTGGCAGTTCTTACTGCTACAACTTTAGCTCCATATCACAGTGAAAACTGAGACACCGAATGACAACTTTCAATTATTAATTCTTCATACTTAATAAAATTCACATTAGCTTTTTCTGTCCGTATCAACAAGTCATCACTAGATTACATGTAATATCATTTAAGAATCTTCTTTAGAACATACACACATGGAAATGAAATGACCACAGAAGAGTGACCCCAGAGCTCACAAAACAAGGGTGCTGCCCGTTTTCCCAAAGGAGTGTCCACCCACTGCAAGGATTTAGCTTTGCAGTACAGATGAACGTTCCCCCTCTGTGTCTGAGCTCTGAGCAGCACCTTCAGGGTTTGGTTCCAAATGTTTCCAGCCTGATAACCTGTTTTGGATCCTGTCCCTGCTTGACCCAGGACACAGCTGTCTGCAGCCCTGCTCTG
Source organism: Illadopsis cleaveri (assembly GCA_013399915.1). NCBI lineage: Eukaryota > Metazoa > Chordata > Aves > Passeriformes > Timaliidae > Illadopsis > Illadopsis cleaveri. Next base: position 202,537 of record VXBB01013590.1, on the reverse strand, counting down.
CAGGTAAGGTGTGTCCTGTGCTGATGCTCAACAACTCAACTGAAAATGCCTTCTTCAAAGATTGTAACACAGTTTTAGCAGTTCCCTGCACTTCTTCTGAGTTTTTTTCCCCTCCACTCCTGCCTTTTCAATCTCACTTTTACTCTTGCATACACTTTAATTAAACTCACTGAGCTTTTGAAGCTTTCTATTAAATAAAGGCATATCCTGCACACCAGGTGGGCAATTACAAGCACTCACTGCTCTGGGCTGCCGGTGAATTTTTCAAATTAACTCACCTAGCTCTTAGAAGAGCAGAAACACATCATTAGGCAACATTCAAAGGAGGCATTAGGGAAAGTGAGACGACTGCATTTCACTTATTTTTAAGACGTAAACAAAACTGATGATACAGCCACTTATGAGGGAACACGTGAACCAGGCAAACACCAGTAAGACACGTGGAAGAAGTTCTCAGGACTGCAGGATTTTGACTGTTGCATTTAAAGAATTACCACTTTCCTGCTTCTTGCCAGAATTTTTTGGCAACTCTATGACAGAGTCAAATGCAACACTACCAAACCGAGGTAACTCAAACGAAACCACTATTTTGAGTCAGCTGTTTTCATTTACACTCTGCACATTATGAGAGCATTTATCAACTACTGCATAGGTAATAAATCAGAAATAAACCAACCAAATAATAACAAATACTGTGTAATATCAGTCAGCCATTGGGTCAACACGACAGGCAGAAAATCTGCTTGAACAGAATTCACTAAACAACACTGAGCTGCAAGCTGCTTATTTACAGTTTGTCCAAGGAAAAAAAACAAAGGATTTGCAGCATTTTTCCTTAAACGTCTTATTAAACCCAGTATAAATCTACTGATGTGGAGCATTGACCAACAGTTAAGTGATACCACTTCTGGAAGAGAGACAAAATTCATGGCAATTCCATCTGTTTCTTTACCCCTGCCAGACTGACCAGACCATGCACAAGACTGTTAGAAACCAAGGGCAGAAGTCCAGAGCCATGGCAACCAACATCCCTGGACAAGCTCCCAAAACAAGCCAGAAGTGGTAAAAGTTGACATGATAAAACACATTGCAGCTCCTGAGACCTACAATCCTGCCCAGATGTGCATTCCTGCTGAGACTGGGCAGGAACACAGAAGTCCCAGTGAAACAACTGCTCTGTTGGCTGCTCTAAACGACCACTTTCAAACTCAAATACACAACTTCCAAGGATGTGTGCAATATAAGGGTATTTTACTGAGGGCAATTCAGCCAAAGGAAAAGAAGATGGGAAAGCAATAAATGAACCCACCCAGCTGTACAGAACTCAAGAAGCAGAGGAGGGCCAAGCTGGTAAAGCAGCAATGGAGCTGTTCCCCATCTGCCCCTCTGGAGATCTGCTCAGCCTTGTTACTGGGTGACCCCACAAACTGGCAAGAGAACCAAATGTGTGCAAACCAGAGTCCACTCAGACCATCCCAAGCCCTGTACCTGGAAACAGCTTCTCAAATGGCACAGCAGAACCTCCTGCCTTCCCTTCCCCTTGCCTTCAGAGATCACATAATCAATAAAATATGATGATCAACATGGATTGCAATGGCAAAATTGGCTTTTAATGGCAATCAACCTGAGTTATAGCTGGCTGCTCCAAATTCAGCAGTGACACAGTACAGCTCTGGTTTCTCCAGACACACTGACTTTTATTAGCAATGTTACATCCTTAAAGTGGAGAGCAGTCCTTCCCAAGCTACTGCTGTTATTTTAAATACCTCTCACACTGTGAACAAATTTACTTACCAATACTCTCAAAGCAGTTCTCTAAATCTCAGATCACTAAATTAAGCAGTCATTCAAGCAGCTTATGTCATTAATCATGAGAAGGCAAAGATCTTATGATTTACAGTCAAAACCAAAACTAATTTTCTCTCAAAGGCCAAAACAATTCACTTGAACATCCTTAAAGGAAACATAAGAATGAGACAGTTCATAATAGCTTCAGACAAACCCAGTGGGTTCAAATTATTGCATTTGGCTCACGACTGCTTTTTTTTTTTTCTTTTCTAACTTCTCCTTAATTGGAAAATTAAGGAACAAGTCTTGAGAAAGCATAAATTTTTAATGTTTTGTGATTCTCCTGGTTGTTCAGAACACACCTCTCCCCATACATCTCCCACACCTTATTTTGTTTTCTCCTTTAAAAAGGCTTCCATACATGCAAAAAAGTCCTGCAAAAGCCCCCAAAATTTATAGAAAATCTGGTTGAGCTTATTTGTGCCTATTTAGTCTGTGTAGGCAACATCACGAATGGCCAACAAGATAACTTCTAAAAGACTAGAACTTGTACTAGTCCCACAGGTAACCTCCTGTTACATCATCCTTTCAGCTACATTGTCTCATCCTGAATGTTTATCACAAGCCTTTCTAATCCATGTCTGTCTATGTGGTCTCCCTGAGTTTCCTAGATACTGAATTTATGGTAAAAAAACCCAAAATCTGGATCTCTGAAATAGAAATTAGCTTTGTCAAACACCACGAAACTCACAGTCCCACTGTTACTGACAGAACAGGTTCTCTGTGGGTCTCCCACATGGAACTCTCATTGAACCTGGTGTAAATGTAAGTTCCAGAAATCACTGAGAAGTTCAAAACTGTACCTACAAATCATTCCACACCTACTAATAATTTTCTGGCAGACACCTCCCCAGAATAAGTTGACAAAAATTATGTCTTGGTTAGGACATGTTGAAGATCTGTAAACCTTCTACATCACTGAATTCTCTCAAGAGAAATATGATGATACTCAAAACACCTTCTAGATTACCTTCAACATCTACCATGTGATCTGGATTACATTCAATACCAATCCTGATACATTTTAACTTGCCTTTGCTGCATACTCTCATCTGAGCAAATTAAAAATAACCATGTAATATTCATAAGGTAATAAGCACAAAGAATCTCATAAGAATGTGTTAACTGGGATATAGATGATCCATGATCCCCTAAAACTACATTATACTCTATATCACACGTGATTTACAGCAAGTACTTCTACAGTAAAATGCATTTTTCCTTAACATTTGTCTCTTTGAAAGCCTACACAGAAATGGCAACACCAATTAATATTTTATAACATTATGCTTAATAATAATAACAGTCTTCTAAACTAACATATAGAAAAATCAAAATTTCAAATTGCTTTTCAAGAAAGTTTAACGAGTTAGGAGTCACATGATTTTGTGACACAGGCACATTGATAAATGATGCACATTCTTAAAATGTGTTTTTAAAGCACTGGCAATCCAGCCATGGCTTGCTGTTACAACAGGTTCACCTGCCCCTTTCAGGCCAGCAGCAGCAGCCTGTATCCTATTTCAGATCAGGGTTTCTGTAAGCCAACTGCCCTATGAGCTCTGCTGAACCTTTTAATTGCCAGACCCCATGACTTCAAAGGAACATAAACTGCTCCCAGGGGAACTTTGGAAGCTGCACTGGTATGTGCTGAATCTCCCCAAACTGACAGGGGGTGATGAGTCACCTCAGCACTAACCCTCACATCACTGAAGTGTCCTCAAAGGAAAGGTGAGGCAGCACACCAACACTCTCCAATGGCAGAGCTGGGCTGAATTCCTGACAGGTGAACAGATTTATTTATATGTGTGCACCTGTGGGGGCACACAGGTACAGACACCAAATCACCTGTGGCAGCAGAAAGGTGTCCTTTCAACAGTGTTTCATACTACATTTACAGTGTGACATTGGGTTGATTCACAAAAGAAGCAAGGAACTCATGGATGGTGCCAAATGGACTGGTTTATTTTTAACCATCTCTAGTAAGAGCCTCAACTCAAACTTAATTATTTCCTGCTCAATTTTCTAAAATTTTTGTTCAGCACATACATTAGTGTTGAATTCTTTGTTTCAATTCTAATCCTTTTTGCTCTATTTCACAAGTATGTGCAAATAGAATTTTAGCATTGTTTTCCTAATGATTGTAGCCACTGATTCCAAGGAAGGACCACACTTCACTAGGCATATTTCTATTTTATGTGAAAAAACTTCTGGGAAATTCTTTTCTTTGTGACTTACTTCATACATTCCAAGGTTTGTAATTTGCAACCCTTAGCCATTACATCTAATATCTAACACAACAACTTCAAGAGTACCTTGATCTATTTGGTACAGTGACCACAGAAAAATGTTTAGGTGACATATCTTGAGTAATGAACCCACAACCAACACACTTTAGGGGACAAAAAAAGCATAAAAACATACAGCCTTTTAAAATTACAGTAGAAGTTCTGGAAGCCTCACTTGTGTGATGACATCAAGGGTAGAAACTACTCCCATTGCAACACAGAACAGAGAGGTCACTTAGTCCTGAAGGTACTTTTGTACAAAGATCTGAAGCTTTATAGACTAGGAATTTTGTAATTCTGAAAATAAAGGTTATATTTGATTGTCACTAAATAAAACAAAATCACGGCTGAAATGAGTTCTCATGGGGACATTAAGAAGAGCAAATCACCCCTGAAAATTTCCTCCAGCTCTTATTCTTCATAGATTTAGAAAGAGACTCAAAACAAGCATATCTAAAAAGAAGTCAAACATGACCTGGAAGCAGCTTGGATGTTTCTCACAGAGAACATACAAAAGGCCAGAGAAAACCCTTTGTCTCATATTTACTGCAGAATATAGAGACCTAAAGTATTTCTACTGCTTTTATGAAGCATGTAACCTGAAACTTTCATCTAGCTACAGTCTTTAGGCTACACACTGTGGTAAGATTAAAAAAAAGGGTGGTCTGGATGAAAATGGATTGCTTTTGCTTGCAGCCATATTTATTATATCATTCATTATAGTGAATGAAAGCTAGAACATATTGACATTTCTGGCAGAAAGCTTCAGAAAAAAAAAGCTGAAGAAAATGGGAGACTTTTCACTCTATTAGCTGAGGACAGCACATAAAGAAACAAGAATCTTCACTAAAGCACAACATAATGAAGCAATTTTAAGGCAATTACTTTGCATCAGAAAAATATTCCTTGTTGTGCAAGAAATCCAAGGAAGGCTTGTTCCTTCTCTCACTTGAGAAGATAAACGAGATCCTGGAAATTAAAGAAGCAAAATCAGAGTGTGGCACTATGAGAAGGAATTCTTTACACTTCTTCATAACCAGGTAGGAGCAAACAACTGTACCTGAACTAGCAGGAAACAGGATTGATGGTTTGACAAGCTGCCTTTCCTGAAAATGACAATGCAACTGGAAATTGATTCTCCCTCAGTTAAACAACGTCACTTCTGAGCTCTCTTGCACTGCAGAGGACATGGAACTAGAGGAGCAGGAGGTGCACTGAGGAGGCAGCACACCCAGCTCTACTAACCTGATACTAAGGGAACTGAAAATTCAGCCAAACTGCACAGGGTGATTGAAAAACAAACAGCTTTGATCTAATATTGCCATTATCTAATATTGCAAACATCCATCTCTCAATCACATACACGGTTGTTTTAGGACCATAAAAACAATTTAAATATAATTACAATGAATGTTCAAGTCTTCTAATTTAATAAGGCTATATCTGGTTTTACTACATCAAATTTCTTTTAATGTTTTATTATATAAAAGCAATTAGGAATCTACAAGCAATACAGTAGGGGGAAATTTATCAGAAAAGATGTATTTGGTTAGAAGCCTTCTTACAGTGACACCACTCATAATTCTTATATTGAGCAACACCTGCCTTTGCCAACTTTTAGGATAGGCATAGTCACTTTTGCTCAATAATAACAGCAGAAAGAAAATTATCATGGAGTATTTTGAAAATTGAGTACCCATGCTACAAGCCCTCAAACTGAGCACAAAGAAGTTAAGAGCAAAGCTGCAGGGGGAGACATCCTTCACCATGAAAATCCAAGGAGAACAGCTCTACTCATCAAGTCTGACATACAGCCCAGGGATGACGTGGGCACTGAAGGGGAATGCCTAAGGATTGCCTGGAGTGTTCCTCCTAACTAAGCTGTATATAATTCCAGGTTTAAACTTCAAGCATTTAAAAAGTCCCTTGGTCCAATAGGGTGTTATGTCGGGGAAAAACCCAAGGAAATCCAGTGCACATGAAGGCAGAAGTGCCTGTGCCCACAGACAGGTCTGGGAGGACCATGGCCACTGCCCAAGCTCTGCCCTCTGACACTTCCCTCACTCTGAGTGAGGGTGCCCAAGGCCATTTAACAGCATCTTACTTTCACACACATCCTGTTGAGAGTTCTGCTGCTGCACTCCTGTAGCTGAGGTGATTTTCCTCTTTACACATACCCTCTTCAGGCAATCACAGAATGATTAGGTTTGAAGAGACCTCCAAGATCATCAAGCCCAACCCATGTCCTAACACCTCAACTAGACCATGGCACTGAGTGCCACGTCCAGTCTGTCTTTAACCACATCCAGGGATGCTGACTCCACCACCTCCATCCAGCAATGCTGACTCTACCACCTCCCCAGGCAGATCATTCCACTATTTTATTATGCTTTTCGTGAAAAACTTTTTCCTAATATCCAACCTAATGACAAGCTCTGGCTGAAAACTCCATCCCAGTGTCACAGACCTTTGCAGATGGGGACACACAGCATTTGCACTCTCTCTGCTTTAACCCCCCTCCTCAGCCATGCAATGCAGTGCCCCATCTAACCCAGCACGGGGTAAACCCCAGGCAGGACACACCATCCCACACCAGCTCCCTCCCTGGGGCTGCTCTCCCCTCAGGCACTCAGAGCTTTGCCAGGCTGATCCCCCGTGCCCAGGACTGGCACACAAGCTGGTTCCAGTGTGAAATGGGACTGTCCAAGCACAGTAGGCAATGTGACCCCACTGGCAAGTCCAACTGGACTTGGGCTCGTTGATGACAAACAATTGAAATTCAAGCTGGATTTAACAGCCACTTAAAGCCTAAGCTGCCAAGAACCTCAACACTTTGCGTGGTAAAGCAGACACTGAGTGACAGGAAGGAAGTTTCATTGGTCTACAAGCCCCTAAACACTAACTCAAGAGTCAGGCCAGAGCAGACTTTGCAAAAACTAATCCCAAGCTTCACAGTTAAAGAAATGAAGAAGCTCCCACTGCTTGGGCAGGCTGTGGGAGATGTCAGGTGCCTTCCCCATGAGAGGGAGACACAGGAGCACAATTCCTGACCTAAAAGGCATGGTCACTGTGCAAGAGAGACCCAAATGACACACATCGCCACCATCTGTAGGGGCTTTGGGGAAAAGAGGAATGGAAAATGTTAGAGGACATTGTATAAATTATTTCCCCGGTCCCTGCCTCTCTATCACTCTCTTCTTCCAATGAAACATGCACATTTCAATGCTGGAAATAATTTCCTCTGCATGTGTTTCTTTCATCAGCCTGGCACACACGGTAAGATAATGAGAATGAATACATTTTCCTCCTGCCAGATGTGATCTGGAGTCAGAAACACCCCAGCTATAAATGAGTTCTACCAGCTCCACAGGAATCCTTTATTTTATCTTTAAGTGACTTAAATAATCTGAAAATTATCTGCATCCACAAATTTTCAATCACTGAATGGTTGGAGGCTAATTGGAGAATTATCTTTCCAGCAGGGAAGTATTCACGCTTATTTTGCATGGCAGGTCCTGCTCACTGTTAAAGTAATGTTTGCTTATTTGTTCTAACAAAGTACACTAATAAATGCATGGGTTTTGAAAGAGTAGATAAAACCCCTTGGAAACAGAATCCTTCCAGTGGTGCACCTACATCCTCATGGCACCAAATGCTGACAGCTGAAGTGCTGGGACACATTCAGTTTGCCATCCCTACAAATAACCCTGTCCTTCCCCACAGCCCTCAGACACACACAGACCAAGACATTTATTAAATATGTTTTCTTAGCTTTTTCCCAGACAGACATTTTTGTTCTTTGCAAGCATTCTCTTATTACTCATTCATATTGGCACTTTTTTTCCTTATTTGATTAAAACTCTTTGAGGATAATACGCTGTGGTTTTAAGTCATCTGATTTGTCAGGCAAAACAAAAATTGCCACCAAAAAAGCATTAACTCCAAACTCTAAGCTTCAGCAGAACCCAGAAAGGGTGACAAGATCCTGCCCAGGTCACTTCTGCAGATCTCCAGATCCTGACTTGAGTGGGAATTTTCCCCAACAGAGAGCCTGAAATTGCCTTGCAAAATTGTACTGGAAACCTGAGCCAGGTTATGTTTACACTCACAGCAGCACAGACAGACCTCAGGATCTCATGAGCCACTGCATCTCAACACAAAACAGACTCCCCCACCAAACAAAACAAACAAACCAATCCCCACAACCCCAATGTATAAGGTATTATTCTCTATGTCACACTTCAAAGACACTAACTCAGAAAAGCATTCAATTTTATCTTCTGAGATCAGATTTCAGAAGCTTGGCTTCACTCTCTGCCCAAGAAGGAGCTTCATGTGATCTAAGATGGCATTCTCTAAAAGGAAAAAATGACAGAATTAGTTTCATGTACCTTCTCTCATAAATGCAGATCAAAAATCATGAGGAAGGTGATCACAGTTGGGAATTGCAAGATTTTAAATAAGGTAACATTTGGTTTCATTTAGCAAATAGAAAAACATCTGTCAAAAATATGGACAACATTATAGTAGAGTACAAGGAAAAAGTTTGATACTGACAAAAATTACCTCAGAACATAATGATGAGAGAAACCTGTGTTTGTCTGTGCTTGTCTGAAGTCACAGCTATTAGCAGCACTGTTAATTGCATGAGAACACCCCTTTCAGCTGTGGTGTCAATGTAGTCTCAGAAACACATTCAGCCCAAGGAGAAGCCTGGAACCCCCTGGAGTCAGGCCAGGTGTGTTTAGGGCTGAACAGAGGGGATGTCTCCCTGCTTTGGACATGGGGGAGAGCTGGTGATTTGCTGCCCCTCCATACTGGACCAGATGAAAACATTCAGAATACATCAAAGATGAGACAGGCCCACAGTGCAGCTATGCACAAAGATTTGCAAAAGCTCTGTACAACACATCTAGCAAAACACACCCTGCCCACTAGAAGCAAACTGACAAATAAGCAAATGTCACAGGCATTCTCAGGCTGTCATTCAATTAATGCTTTCAATGACAACTATTAAAAAAGATGTACAAAGGTAACAATATTAGTAATCTCAAACTTTGTATCAGCATTTTTACAGCTCAATTCATACAGTATGTATCAGTCCTCAGGTACTGTTGTGTCTACTGGATTTCTTTCTGACGCTATTTGAATGAAAGGTTACACTTTACTATGTAGAAAAAAATAATTGCCAAAAGGAGTGGAACTTTTCAATGGACTAGAGACAAGATGATGAATGAATTTGCTCTGTAAATAGTCTAATCCAGTGACTGACTACACTGCTTGTTGCCTCCTGCAACCACACCACGTGGCAGAAAAACACAGTACCTTTTGCCAATGGCCAAAGGCAGCTGTGGCTCCTTTCACATAGACTTAAGACAGCGTTTAAGTAGGAACATCTAGCCTATGTCAGCATGTTAAATGACCTAGTCTTTCATGGATGCTTTGTACCAACAGCTAAACCATTAACCTATAGAGGGAAAAAACAGAATTTGATGGATTTTTAAATATTGCTTGTACATAGACACTCTCTAATGATTTTGAAACTAAGTAAGAGAAAATGTTGAGAGGCTTTGGCACGACTCAGCAATTCCCAGCACGTAGTGCATTCTCCATTGCACTACAATATAACTTTTTAAACAGTTATCTTAATTATATTCACATTTCTATTGAGTTCAGGGAGAAACAGATGTGCCATGGCTCCTACTGTAAAATGAAAAAAAATCAGTTTATCTGTTTGTAGTATATACGAAAATAAGTCAAAGTTAATGATGCCTAAAGGTTATTGCCTATTTTCTGCTTTACTACAAAAGGCCTTAGAAATCAGCAGGGTCCATCAATCACTCGACTATTCTGCACATCTTGTCATTACACTTAGAATTTCTTGCCCCTCTTTGGGGTTTAAGAACCTGCTCATCACTGCTAATGCTTTGCATATGTTACAGACATAAGACTGTGAGACAAAAACCCACAGGCACAGAACTGAAATTCCCCTCAGCCTGCACCTCCTCCTTGTGTAAAGTCAGTAACGCCATTCAGTCCTTCCTTGCTTTTATCAAGAGTAAGTTTTGCTTCTCCACCACCTTCCAGGTCCCAATTTAAAAATCAATGAGACTTCAAAAGAAATGAATACATTTTCTTGAAGGTGTGCACAGTTTTTCCAGAGCATGGATCAAAGCTGGAGTAAATTTCTATAAACTCTTCTCATTATTTTTGGAGCATTCACCAACTCTTTCAAGCATACTGGGGATTTCAAATTGGCCAGCAGGATATGTCAGCTGATCCAATTTCCATGGTTCCACAGACAAATTTACCTTCTTTTTTTCAGGTAAATGATTATGCAACAGCAGTCTGTCATCAGCCCCTGCTCCCCACTTTTTAAGTGTAAATGCATACATTGCAAATGAAAGACTCTCAAGTTTTGAGCTAATCAGACTGCACTACAAATAAGCATTTGAAGAGTATGAATTCAGGCCAGTCCTTCCCTAACACATATTCTCACAGACTGCTGCTGCACAGCTCTGTTCCCACTCAGTGAGGCCACACAAGAGAAAGGCATCAATGTGCAGAGGTAAGTCTAACAGTCAAAGGGATCAAACACCAGATAAGATCAATAATAATTGTACATTAATTGATCATTCTAGAACAGTGAAAAAAGGGACAGCACATCTCAGGTTACTGACAGGAGTTGGAGATAGGCCTTTCCCTTTCTCATTTATACGTAAGGCTAGACACCATATTCTCAGTAAACATACTTGCATATGCATCCCTTCTACACAACCCAAAACTGCCAGAGACAGAATGCTGACTAGTCATTCAGGTAAAATTCCTCTGCACAAAAAATTCAGTGGCTCCAATAATTTCTTCAAATGAGGCAGCTGATGGTAACTTCAGAGAACAATGCCAAGTGGCTAACAGGAAGATCAAAGCATTTTACTGTCTGCATTGAGAAGATTACACTGTTAGACTAAAAGCAATACAGACAAAGTCTGATGAAAGAATAATCCATTTTCTTTTGGAACTGAGCAGCTTGGACATTAAAGTATTTGGACAATTTTACATTAGAACTCCATACCAGAACCAGCAGTCTCAGTTCTAACATTTACAGTCCTTCCTTTCCTTAGTTCAGAAAAATATTTCTAAATAAATGGATGTAGTATTATTGCATAGCCAAAAATAAATTGGTAGCAGAAGTAGTTAATTGCTTTTTGCACTGTTAGACCACTCTGGCAGGACATACAGGGTGGAATCAAATTTTCTCCCCTTTTCCCACACAAAACAGGAAGCAGATTTTCATCTGTTGGTCCAGATTTGCACCCCTTTGCCTAATAAATGGAGTAATTTGCCAGAACAGAATCAGGTTTGTCACATCTGTGAACAGAAACACTTATCCTGACTTTAGAAAACTGGCCAGTTCATTGGACAATAAACACTGCACTTGCTGGTACTTGCACACATTTATAACACAAGCACTGAAGCCAGAGAAAAGGAAAAAAAAAAAAGGCATTAAATTACAGGCTTTTCAGAAGATGGTCAGCTAAGCAGGGAAGGTGAGAGGTTCCTGCAGTTTCACACCAAAAGCACTGAAAGAAAGGTGAAAGACACCTGAATAACATGACATTGCCCAAACCTTCCAATATGAAAAGCTTGTTCTTGCATCTCTGGAAGGTTCAAAATGCACACATCCTTATATACGCTCACTTATATGTCCTAATAGAATTCTTAACCTCCTTTTTTCCAAAGTTCAACTGTAAATATTTCTGTGTTTCATTGTGATGTGATGGAATGGAACCTCACAGAGAAAGTAACAATATTCTTGCTCCATAAAACATGGTTTGGAAACTGTGCTGAAGGATATTCTGTAAATGCATGCAGGCTGCCTGTTCTAACCAACTGAAGACAGTACAATTCACACATAATTGCCCAGCTCATTACATCAAATCTTGTAAATATTTCATTACACTGCTGTACAAAAAATGGTCTTTGAATCTGCCACTGCTGCACATTCTGCACCTCCTCAGCCATTACACTGGGCAGAGGTGAGTGCCACCACCCACAGCAGAGAACACGGGATCAGCAGCAGTGCAGCAAGGAAAAAGCAAGGAACTACAGAGGATTTATACTGGCCACCTTCTCTGCATGGCAGCCAAAAAATTTAAGTGTATCTCATTAAAGTTTTACTCCTTTAGCAGAACCCCTGCCCCACAAAAGAATGTGTAAAAATGGGCAACAGATGAAGCATGGAAGCAGCTATAGCAGGAACCTGCCACATAGGCCACACGTTTCAGGTGGAAAAACACTTTATTGGGATTCTGCCTGAAAATACCAGCACTTCCATTCCACACAGTAAACATAGCTCTCAGCTTCCCTGGCTCCTCAAGTCTCCTATGGAAAGCAAACCACAACTGAGACACTGCCCAGAGATACTGAATCCTTTTGTGTTTGATTTCAGCCCACTCACTACAGTGTAAGGCAGTCAGAATTTACACCAGACCCTCCTTCCACACTCCATTCACAACCTCACTTCATTAATTTGTCTTCCCCCCTTCTCTCCCCGAGTTAGCTAAAAAGCTTTTAAAATTTGTAGCTCAAAATGATTTAGGTATTCCCTTTCTTGTGCACACTGAATGATGCAATCTGCTGGAAAAAGACAACTGGCAGGTTTGCAAAGAACCACATCTGTAATGCTGTGCTTTTGTTAACTAGTACTGGAAGCTTGGGTGGGTTTAACTTGTAACCAGTGAAGCCAGAGCAGGAAAATGAGGATTAAAACCAAATCTGAAAAGCACCTTGACCGAATCTCTCTTCTGCCCAGCCTTGACTTCATTCCTGATCCCCTAAGCAATGCAGGGAATGCCACCTCTAAAGCCCACCCACTACCAGAACCCTGGCATGCAAGCCCATTTCACAGCTGAAGCAGCCAATATTTCAGGTATCATTTGCATTTACTAACAAATTGTTTGTACTGCTTACATGTGAAACATTGCTGTATTTTTTATATAAATGTTTTAAATATAGAACTAGTCTTCAAAAATAAGTATTTGTGGAAAAATATTAAAGGTAATAAATAGCTGTGATATTTGAAATGAGGACAGAGCTATGAAACTAAACCAAGGACCCAGGCATCCATATTTCTTAAAAGCACAATTTTCCAGTTCAGAAGTAAGATGTAGCCCTGTAAAGAAAAGCTACACAGTAAACCACTAAACCCTTTGGAAGAAAAACAAATAAAACCCACCATCTGTGTTAAGTATACACTCATTACTGCTCACAGGATAAAGAATCTACAAGCAGAAATGTTACCTCCTCACTTACTACTGGAAAAGAGATTGGTCTTTGGTTTATTAAATCAATGACAGTGGGTACCACAAGAAGATCTAGCATATTTACTAAGAAAATTTCTGAATATACTGAAAAAAAATTGTTATTTGTCTTAGTTGGCCTTCATGCCCTGAAAATGAGTGGCATAATTCCATGAGCCAGTACTTTATCTGTTCTCTTAGGACAGATTTATTAATGGGAATAATACCTGGGGAAAAAAATTGTCAGCAGCAGAAACAACTGAAGAGCACAGCTGGTATTGCTGGAGAGATTGCACAAGAACTTTCATTTCAGATGTAGATAGGCAGAACTCTCAGTACTAAAATCAAACCAAACCCCAAAGCACACATTTGGTGCTACTGCTTGATTATTTCCTGGATTCAAGATGCATTTTCTTGCATTTTGATGTTTCTGTGGCTGAAGTGTGACCGTATTTTTAGCATCACTATTTGTGGCACAGAATCCCTGTTTATGGCAGACACTTAAATTTACTGTCACTGTGGCTGATGTTGAACCTATTACGTGTGATCACTTAACATCACCCAGCTAGTGGTGAGCAAGACTGGGAAAATTCTTCTACCTTGCTCATGTTTCCATAGATTTTCCTAAGTATGCACCTTGGTAACCAATGGAGCAGCCAGCCCAGTGTTTATTAGCAAAACACATGATGCTGTTATTGAAGAAAAATGTTTTGAACTGGGAATATTAACTTCCGTAAGTTCTGCTCCTGTCATAATCTTGAATGTGTATTTAAAAAATGTGAAAATGTAGAGACCACCCACTTATTTCATCCAGCACTGCATGAGGATCAGGCATAAAAAGCTCCTCCATCTTCTACAGTCCCTTGTAATAGGCCATTTACATCCACGTATATTTTATATGAATATATATTACATGTTCTCATAAGAACTCTGGGGTCCTTTGATACCTATAAATAAATAGAGGAAGGATTATTTTAATGAGGAAATCACAGGCACATCTATGAAGCTCAGAAAGACATATGGCAACACCAGCTGAACTCCAGATGAGGGTACAGAGTATGTATATAAGCCTCAGCAGCATGGGCCAACTTCCAAACTATTTTGATGAAAAACTAATTTTAAACAAAACCTGATTTGTGCTATTTATTTGGCATTGACAGCTCCACAAAAGTGATGCTTCTTTTCAGTGACATTAACCAGAGGTTTTCTTTTTCTTTTAATTAATTGAAGAAAGTTGGATGACGTTTTTCACTTATGTCTAAGCTGTTACATCAGCAGCTCACTCGCTCTCTGCTTACCAAAGAAAACCACCTCAAAGACAAAGATGTGAACCACCACTTAAGCACAGGGTGAGTGCTGGAGAACACAACCCATTTCATGCAGGCAGCACCTCAGATTTCATTAACCAGCAGCACTGACATGCAAGTGCCATGCACCAGCTGGGCCAGAAACATCTCTGGACTGAAGGCAAATCACACTCCTTCTCAGGAAAAGCACAGGTGAGTATCAGATGGGCTGCTCCTGGTGGTGTGCAAAGAGCTGCACAGCTCCTCCAGGGTGTGCTGGACAGCACAGACACCACTTTAGATCATGATAAAATCCCTCCATCATAAACAAGAAGCAACACTAACAGGTACTTGTTAGCACTGAATCACCTCTCCTCACTGCAATGTTTCTCTTTATTGCAGTATAATTTTAATTAGCACTTACAAGACAGGCCTGTGAGATCTGGTGAAGCATGGGGCACACACCATGGCATCCATTCAAGGCATCCATTTCTGTCTGTTTAATAACCATGGTGACATGCTGAACACTACCCAGGATATCAGACATTCATTAGGATCTGATGGTTGCTCTCTAGGAGGTGATTTTATATTTTTGTATTACTTAAGTATATGCTGTGGAGTTAACCGATTTTAAATACTCATAAACACAGGGAAGATTAAGTTTTATCCGTGTTTGAGTTTCACAAGCTTTTAGGGTTTGAAAAACTCCAAACTCTGGATAAAACTTGTGCTTTTTATTGATGCTCTCTGTCCTTGCTTGATCCCCAACAATCTCCCCAAACACAGCTGGTGTTCAAACCACCAGCTCAAATAAGGGAGAGGGGAGAAGGATAAATCATTACACAACTGAATTTCTTATGCAAACTCTGAATCCTAGAAAAAGAAGACAAACTCCAACCCGTGTCTGCCACTGTGGATAATAAAAGCAGATCTTACAAAGGCTTTGCTGGTAGGAGAGGATCCCTAATTTATTCCCAAGAGTATTTTAATCTAGCCAACCTCAAACAAAACAAGAAGCACAGAAGGAATTGCAGCTCTGAAATGTTTTTCTCCAAGTGTTTCCCAGGATTACTCTGCTTTAACCACTCTTGCTGAAGGTTGTACCTCACATCAAAACCAGCTCTTAGTTTGCTAGTTTGATCCTCTAAAGCCTTTCCAATTACTCATTTCCCTTGACTTCTCAACTACCACAGAGGAACAGAAAGGGCTGAACAGAGCAGGAAAGAAAAAAGAGAGGACAGAGAAATTCAGTTTGTCAAACCTACTTTCACAAAATGAGAACATTAGTACTGCACTGTATTGGAAATATTTCGGCAGCTTCTCGTTAAAAGCTTTAATGTAAAAATGTTTTCAAAAACACCTTAAAAAGAATATTTATAAAACTATTGATCAATCTTTCTGCTTCATCCCTCAAAGCACACATATTTTTATGGGACACTATTCAAAGAAAATCTTGAGTCACATAGAGTGAAACTTGTACTACAAACATTTTTCCAGATTTTAATTCCACAGTTAAGCAAAATAAATTTTAAATTCAGACTGTGATAATGAAGAAAAATGGACATGACCAAATAACTTGCTGAGCCTCATATTTTTCTCTACAAGCACAGGCAATTTGTTCTGCTCAGGATTAAATGCACACCTGAAAAATTTTCACATCTGAAGAAACTACCTTGAGAAGAAATATAGAAGGCCATGAACTTCTTATAGGAAACTGTAAAAACACTCTCTCTTCTCTCTAAACCCAAAAAACATTGGAACCTTACTTTGTTTGAACAAAGGATAGCTTTTCCCTAGCATTCAGTTCCACTAAAGATATGATTTTATCCCTGTTTCATGTAGAAATGGACATTCTTTAAATTCAGAAAAAGCTGCAGAGAATGAGCTGCAGCTCAAAAATAAACCCCACCTATTTCCCAGGATTACTCCATTCCAGGGACTGTAGCTGAGGGCTGCACATTAGCTAAAAGCCAGCCCTTAGTTTGCAAGCATGGTCCATACATTTCCATTTTCCCCAACCTCCAGGTGTCCATGCACAAAACTCCATCCCTGATCCACATAGGAGAGTTTTCTCTCACTGTGAATTCTGTAAAGCTCATTACAAACATGTTACAGCTGTGCTGAGGCAGGGAGGGAACAGCTTTACCCACAGCTACAAAGGATGGTACAAATGCTGGTCACACATCTTTGTGTTCACTGATCACACAAACTGAAGCACGCTGGGCAGAAGCCACAGAGCAGTCCTGGAGATGGGAGACTCTGGTTCATGAAAGTTAGAGGAGCTGCACAGCTTTCACCAACACTACACACAGATTCAGGCTCTGCACAGACAGTTTCCTCACTGTTTTATATACTTTGGAAAGGGATACTATGGTAATACTTATGAAGAATTCAACACAATAAAGAGATTAAAATATTTTCCTAGCAGTTTACTAAGTTTTATAAATAGCAACACCCACAGGTTTCTATATTTTACAAACACTGATATTTATCCATCATAGTAAGAATAATTCAGTCTCAGTGATCTCATGAGCCACATTTAGCTGATATTACACAAATTACAAGCAGCCCTGTGCACCACCACCCAGCAGGACACAGCAGATCTCCTATTTTTCTAGCCTGCTATCAAAAGCAACCCTGCAGTAGTTCTGCAGTGTCCCCTCAGTCACGTTTGGCATTTTTACAGCTTCTCTGCTGCTGGCACACAAAGGCAGAGCCAAGGGACAGGTAAGAAGGCAGAACACAGCCATCAGTCTTTGCTATACCTGAAACCTTGGCAGCAAAGGCAGAGGCAGCAGCTTCCTCTGCCCAGGCACCACACACACATTCCACACCGAGTTTCCTCCCCACTGCTACTGCCAGGGAATACAATTTGCTTCTGGAACAATCTACAGCTCATAAATGACACTGCATTACGTGGTTTGCACCAAATGCTTGATTTTTCCTGCTGTCATCTCTCATGCACTATAACCCCTCCCAGCTCAGCACCATATTCACATTCACCACGTTACATACAAAAAAATCAACATCTGTTGCCATTACAACGATTTAGTCAGACCTGATCTCAGCATAAAAGATCCACAAGGAAAGAAGACTGAAGGACAAATAAAGCATCATAACACGTAGTCTGTGGGTCACTGTGTGAGCACAGCTATAACAAGAAAATAAATCACAAAACCACAACACAAAATAGCACTTACTTACACCAGGATCCACACAGTGCTCTTCTTTCCTCCTCAAACTGCAATGGAGCCAGGGCTGCTATGGCAGATCCAACACCATCAGTAATCTCACAGGTACTTCTAAATTGCCAAATTCACCTTTCTGAGGGTGGAAGTACTCAGATCACACTGCCTGTCCTGAGCCTTTCCCTGGGGTCAGGACTTGGAGTCACCAGCACCCCCAGTCATCCAACTTTTAACTTTTCTTGAAGAGAAGCCAATATTCCCCACTTTTCCTTCAGAGGAGAGGCAGCAACTTCCTCACACCTGCCCTCAGGTGTTCTCAATCTCCTGGCACCGCCCCCAGGCTGCCCCCAAGGCCAGGGAACAAAGGTAATTAAAGTCATTAACAGCTCCAGCCACAGCTGTGTCAGACACTGGCTCCAAACGCTCACACATTTAAACACCCCACACACACCTGGGGGGCAAGGTTAGCTCTCACTGGGGTTACAGGAGAGACCACCTGGAGCACAAAGACTGGCATTTTAATTTGGAACAGGGGATTTACCCTTCAAGGTTACACCCTACAGTTGGAGAGCAAGTGGGAAGGAAATATATCTGCATAGTAATATTTTATTAATGATACTTAGCTGAAACACATCAAAGCCTTCCTTCCTGGAGGCTTAGTGTGTTCTTACACACCCAAGCAGGCAGGAAAAGCTGTGTCAGTGAGGAGAAGGCACTCTATGCTCAGCCTTCTTGCATCAAAAAAATAAAATGGATATTAGTATTAAAGCTTTCATCTCACTAGACATCCTGGAGAAGAGCCTATAGAGCAAAAGCTTTGACAAATCTCACTGATTGCTCACGTTTCCAGTACATTTTGAATGTAGGAAAAACTCCCTGAAGAAAAGACCTTTCCAGAGGAAAAGTATGGGAGAGAAGCAGCAGCAAGAAGCCATGTGCTGCCTGTAGGGATTAATTAGCTGTGAGGAGTGCTGGGAGTCTGCTCTGGGGGACCTGAGGCAGGTTATCCTCACCCTGGGAGCCTGCTCT
>VXBB01013590.1:167351-183529 GCA_013399915.1 Illadopsis cleaveri | reverse complement strand
GAGCCTGCTCTGGGGGACCTGAGACAGGTTATCCTCACCCTGGGAGTCTGCTCTGAGGGACCTGGGGGCAGGTTATCCTCACCCTGGGAGTCTGCTCTGGGGGACCCGAGGGCAGGTTATCCTCACCCTGGGAGTCTGCTCCGGGGGGACCTGAGGGCAGGTTATCCTCACCCAGCAACATCCTCCCTGTGCTGGGGGAACAAAGCACCTCTCACCACTCACACACAGCCTCCTGGGACTCACTCACAGCAAATAAATGCCAATAAAGTTTAAAAAATTGTATAAATTAAGCAATAAAAGTAACACGTTCAGACCCAATTGTGGATTATTTAGTAAACTATTTTGCAAATATCTAAATGTTTTCATCTAAACAAACAATTTGAATATAAGCTTCCATTTTAAATCACATGATTCCACCACATCTATGAAGCTGGGAGACAAATTTCAAAGGGAATATATGTATCTATAGGCAGCATTTGATTTTCTCTTTAAAATTAATCAGTTAACAAATTTAATATATTCCCTGCCTCTATATTTATAGCCAAAAATTTAAATTACATAGTTATGATATTCTTGCTCATCAGAAACAAGCAGGATTAAAAGATTTTTTACTGCAGACAAACGAACATGAAATTCAAAAGATCATGTTGTTTTTCTAAATATTGGGGGACATAAATTTATACACAAATATTTCTTTAAAGCAAATAGATTTAATCTTCTCTCAAGACTCAGGATATTCTGTAAAAAATTACTGATGGTTTTAACAGCCAATCTGATTGTTTTCCAAGTTCCCAGAATACCAAAGCTGTAAATGCACAATAATATTCTGGGAGATTTTCAAATGGAAGGGAAAACCACTCCTGAGCCTTCATGTTATTGCTCTGACCTGCCTGGTCTCAGAAACCATTCTAACTTCAAGAATGTTTGGAATTACCATTTTTCCTCACTGCATATCCTGTCCTGTACAGAGTACAATACCTGGAGACTTTAATGCTCTTACACCTTTCAATCCCTTCAAAAATAGGAGGAGCTCCTTTTTAAAGTTCCAGAAAGGAACATCCTGGGAACAGTCTGCATGAGAATTTGCTTCCTTTCTGCTGCAAATCACCAGATCACATTACTCTTTAAAGGACAGAGAGGAAAAAAAACCCAAAGGCATAAAAAATAAAGATATGAGGACTCCAAGATATTGCCCTCATGATTAGTCTGCTGGGCTCTGTCAGCCTGCAAGTTTCTAACATGAAATTCTGCCAATGAGTTTGCTGGAGTAAAGGATTTAAAGTTTATGCAACTGCTCTTTACCTCAATGATAAGTAAGATCCAACAATTAAGACTATTTATGTGCTGCCCATCAAAAATGTAACAGGAATCAAAGATGAGCAAATATATCATACCCTGAAAGTGCTCAACAGAGGTGGGAGAAGGAAGCAAAGAAAATAATGAGCAAAGATATTAACATATAATCAAACTGTTATCATCAGTTGGGATTATTCATGTACTCATGTTAAACTGAGTTCTACCAGAGTTCTAGAAAATTAAACTTTACAAATGCACATAAAAATCTTGGCTGTAGTCATTATTCAATCTTCAAAAATTAATAAAAGTTCAGAATTAATTTTCGTATTTCCAGGTTTCTATATTCATACAAGTATTGGAATGAATTTATTCATCAGAAGTGTTCTAATATTTGTTCTTTTAATAATAGTTGATTAATTCTGGCACAGCAGTTTTCAACTGGGCTTTCATTCCAAGTTATGTGGCTGACTCATGTTTATCATGTACAGAACAGTTAATGTTGTAAGTAGCACAACTAAACATTAATAACATGACTGGTTACAAAATCTTTATATATTTTGAACCCATCCAGCATTCCTGCATTTAAACTAGCTGTTACCATTTGTAAACTAAACAGCACTTTGGTCTGTACTTCCCCTGTTAGCTCAGTAAATTAATGCTTGCAGGGCAATTAAAAGTCTCAAATAATCTGGAAGCACCAAGTCCTACTGAAAATGCAGCAATATATTAAATGGGTGGGTTTTCTCCAAGGAATCAAATAGTGAAATTGCTGGTTTGCAGAAGTTCAGGCAGGATTATTTTGTCATCTCTGACAGAATCAGCAAATGCAGCTTTGCCTTCAGCATTTGGTGTTTACATGGACCTCCTGATAAAGGCAGGGAAATGTCAGGTGAGCACTGACATGACCAATGTCACATTTCAGCCTTATTAACACTGTTATTTTCCACACTTTTTCAGAACACGACAGAAAACCCATTCACATCAGAAGGTGAGAATATTAAACAAGTTATGTGTTTTTTTCTAAAAGACATGCACTATTTAACAAAACAATAGATGTAAAGTGTATTTTCTTCATATACTAACTATACCTACAATCTGGAAACACAGATGTAACAGATGCAGAAATATGATCTGCAGAAACAGAAATACAATTTGGGAATAAAGGTTTATGCAGGTATTTTTGTAATGAAATAGCAGTTTAAAAGAAGGAGCCAAAGCAGAGACACGCAGTGAAGCTGAGGATGTGTGAAGCAAACAAACTCAGCAGTTGTAACAAGCAAGGGAAAGGTTTCAAAGCTTCTGTGCTTGCAGACACCACTCTGTCCCCAGTCAGAAAGAGAAATAAGAACTGCCCCCTTGCCATGTCCGTGTGGAACACACTGCAGACAGCTGTGCACAGTTACACAGCTAATGAACACACCATGCCAACAGCACAGGAGGGGAAAGCATCTGCACACCCACAACAACCCTTTAAATCACAGATTTTTCTCCTGTCCAAAGCCAACAGGTTCACATTCATCTGTGCCTGCAATGGACACGTACATCTGAACTTACTGTATTCAACTTCCTGAAACAGGAGAATGTTTTGAAAAATACTTTAGGTTACCTTAACAGGACAAGTTGTGGAATGTTTTACCACATAGAAGACTTGCCAAGAAAATGTAAGCAGCAAAATATGAAACTGCTTTGCCTTAAATATAATATTTGACAACAAGAGCTGCAATTACTAATCAAAGACATCAGAGACAAAACACATACACTCCAAAAGTGTTTAAATGTAAATTACTCCTTCAAAAAGACACAGCTTCATGCAATGTAATTAGATTCCTACCAATTATAGCATTAGAAGATTAATAGTAAAATACAAAACGTAAGTAGGAATGGGAACATACAGGACACAACAGGAACTTTTTTTTTTTTTATTTCGCCAGAAATGCCATTTTTTATTTATGTTAATCATTAACCAGGCAGACAGAAAAAAGAGACAAGATGGGGCTGTAACACTGAGATCTTCTTCTTCGTCACTTCTCTTTGTTTCTGTCATGCTATCTTCCTGATATCAAAACCTGTTTCTCAGAGTTAACTTCCAGCCCTTGCTCTTTCTCAGCCCCATCTTCCTCTTCTCCATCTTGATTTAATTCAATTTAATTTGATTTAAGAAAATTAAATAATGGCGTTTGGCTTTCCAGGTTACATGCTCTTGCAGCAGGTTTGACAGTTTTAAACGAATCATGGAGGGAATCCTGGCACAACTTTCCTGTAGTGGAGATGGGGGAGACTGACTTAAAATGGATGCAAATAAATGAAGTCCAAGCCCTAGGAATCTCTATTTCAGCACTTCTCCATTCACAGGCGAAATGTAAGACAATGTTAATTAGTGACTTTTTCTCTTCATATATCACATTACACTTCAATCAAAGATAGATTTTGAAGTTTGTGGTCTGACAGTACAGTAAATCTGGCTTTAAATTTGACAGTGCTGGATCAAAATCAATACAGTCATAGAGGATAAAAATGCTGATCCAGCACAGGCTCCACCTGCTCACTCAAAATCACTCCGAGCACTCAGAGAGTGCTAACCATACCAACCACTCTTCTGCTGAATGAGATGTCTCAGAAGCACTTCTCTACAGACAAGAAAGACATCACAGAATCAATCCTGTGACTAACCACGGTGACAAGAACTCCACAGATCCCTTGCTCTGTAATCTGCCAGACCATTCCATTTCCCACTCGATCACTCTGAGATAACTTTGTGCAGCAGTGCATGATTAAATTCCATGGAGCAGCCTGTGCCCAGGCTGGACAGAAACACAGATGCTTCTGGGCTAAGAAAGCAGCACCCAGGTCTTCAGGGGCCAGGAGTGCAAATAAACTGTGTGACTGTGTGTGAGGAGTGCTACCGGCTCCAGAAACTGGATGAACTCCAGATTGTCTCATTAGTGACAGTTCTGTCTTTTAGGCAAATTCCTGTTTCCAGCAACTTCTGCACTTTCTGCCCTGGAGCTGAGCTATCAAACCCAAACCCTAATTCCCTCCTCTGGAAGTGGACTGAAGGGCTGTGTGCCTCCAAGATACAGGAGAACACGAGCCCAATGGCTCCTGTTCTTTAAACAACTTCAAGAAATAACTGAACTAAAAGCTGTATCTGGAACAACCCCAAGAGGACACCATGTTTACATTGCCCCACAAAGAAACAGGACACAAGAAGGGCCAAATCTGCACAAAAATAAACAAGAAAACTAAAAGTAAGTTTATTTGAGAGAGAAGCTGAATAAAATTTTAAGTGTTAGAATATGAAACTTCTTTTTGAGAGTGACAACACTATGGAAACTGAACCCTGTAAAAAGTATGAATTTTGCTTTTAAATTGCTTTCTACTGTCTCAATTTATAAACACTTAGAATCTATAGCTTGGCAACATAATTCAGTTTTATCTAATATCATTTTCCCATCATCTGTCTCCAAATAAATATCTCAAATAATATGTAAGCAGTTTTACCTAGAATAAAAGTCTGTAACATTAGAAGTCTGTAATACTGTTACAACATGGAAGTGGCATTTAGTATATGCAACCAGAAAACAGAATGTGATTCAGTAAGAATTAATATCCTAAACTGATGCACAATGAAAACACATTTTCCATCAAATCTGTTTAATGCAGCCTGTTCTCTCCAGCACACCAAGGCAGCAGAGGCAGCTGGGATCCTGTGGGGAAGGAGCCCACAAAGCCATTACAGATTTTTGCCTATCCGTACTCCAGCATAAGGAATTAAAAGTACTGATATATTGTTTCATCCCCCAATTTATTTATTTTTTTTTTTTAATTCTTATAAAGATGATCAGATGCCTTCAAAATTTGCAGCTACTGCTTCCCTGCCTTCCACCTTCTCCCCCAACCAGGCAGAAACCAGCAGACAGCCTCTGACGCAAGTTACACCTGGGGAAGGGCTGGGAAGGGTTTCAAGTTGGTGAAATACAACAGACTCTACTACTGGTGCTTGGCCAGTGGGAATTCCCAGTGTTCAACCAGGGAGCTCGAGTCCCTTGTTTTACCTCAGCCAAGCAAAAAACCCCTCTGGGGATATGTTTTGCATTTAGTGAAAAAAGAGTTTTGTTTTAGGATTGAGAGCAGAACTGTTATGAACAGCTGTTCATAAATAAAGGTAAGTAAAAATGCAAAACTCAAGATTATCATACCCTTGTGGGGTTGATGTTAAGATCCAGGCTTTGAAGAACATTCACACATGGATTCCAGGAATTCCTGGTTTGGGTTTAGGTCTCTCTTTAATCCCCATAGTTTATAACCTGTATCTTACAGATTAAACTAGAACTATGTCAAGAATAAAAACAAACAAAAAATTATAGCTCTCATGCCATTCTAGTTCTTTCCTCACTATAAATGGACAAAAAATGCTCTGTGTACCAAATATTACATAAGAGGCAATACATTTCAATAAAGCAAACAGATATTTTTTGAAGATCAAGTGTAAGATTGGCCATATTACACTTAAATCTTCAAAGAAGCAAAGAAATTATCCTTAACAAGCTAGTAATAAGCCTGACACGTGAAGAAGTGCTGAATCATTTAATGAAATATGTTGAAAATTTTATATAAGACATCAATTAATTCCTTTTTTCCCAAACATAAAAAAGATTATAACTCAAAGCTCAAAGTGATTTTAAGCAGTACCTTTTCTGAATTCTTCACTCTTCCCCATAAAAAAGTGTGTTTGGTTGGTTTTCTTCCAACCAAAAGGAAGCACCAATCATATTTTGAAAAAGTTCTTACTGGGAAAAACAAGCTGGCGGGAAATGTAGTTAGTTAGACTCCTGCAGGGTCGGGTTCTGAGTCTAGGATCAGGATGTCAGCAAGCCCAATTTTACCTCATCAGCAATTTGGATTTCTACAGGCAGAGTACAAATACTCTTACCAAAATCCAGACCAAAACAACTAGGTAAGAGAATTAAGAATAATGTATTCGAACCTCACAAACACACAACATTTTAAAATTAATGTTTAACTTTTTTTTTGAGAATCTGAGAGGTAATTCTGGAAAATACAGTAGTGTGAGGTAACCCACAGCACTAAAACATTTGGTAATTTCATTCCTGCTCAAGAAAGCACACAAACATGTGTTTAGCTTTAATCACAGATCACCTTACTGCTTTCATCTGGACATAACCATTAACCATAAACACGTGCTTAAACGCCTCACTGGAAAGGGATGAGACTACCCACACTGCTAAAGTTAATTTGGTGCTTCTGTGCTGCAGTGAGTGGCCCCTTGGCAGGAGCTGCAGTGCCCTGCAGCACAGGCTGCACCGCTGCCCTCCTGCCCGCTCACCGCGCACGGGGCGGCTCACGTCACACCGTGCACTGCTGCTCTGTGCACCTCAGAGACTTCACCCTGCTGGCAGCTGCTAACTTTGTCCCAAGGAAAAACTTATCAAGAAAGTTTCTTCTCAAAACAATCTTGGCAAACAACTCTCCTCTCTCAAAGCAGTCTTTCTCCAGGTGGTGTTTTGCTGGTTTTCTGTCCCGGAACTGAGCCTGGGTTGCGGCGGTGGGAGTGACGAATCGTGACTACTAAACTACCAGGGAAAGGCTCTGTTTTGAGAAAGGACAGTTGTTGGCCAATGTTTTGAGAAAAAACTTTACTGAGAAATTTTTCTTTGGGAAAAAGTTAGCAGCTGCTAGCAGGCTAAAATCTCTCAGGCCCATAGTTCTCCAGTGAGACTTGGCCAAAACTTCTGTAACAAACTACAGCCGGCGAGTTCAGCCAATTCCAAGAAACTTTCTAACGCCGAAAATTAGTTTTTCTTCCAGTAAAACCACTGATAAACGTAGAAGAAGCTTCCGCAAAGGATGTTGGGATAAGAGGCGGCTCTTCAAAATGCTGTTTATTGTATCAAAGGCGTTACAGCATTCCTGGTCCTGCAGCTACAGCTTAGGCCAAGCCTGAAGCCCAGTTAGTTCTGGTTACAACGTATTATATAGTTTTCTTTGATGAGCACCCTAATACATAAAAACCAATCAGCATCATGCACAATACCTTTACTACTACCTCCAGCCTATCATAACTACTATCATTATCATATTATGTTACAGTTTAAGCTTAAAGTTGTTTTTCTGTTTCCTTGCAGTGGAAAATTCTTAGACCTTTTTTCTACCTGGTAAAAACATGTTTTTTGTTTGCATATGGTGTCTTTTGCTTTTTTTGAGACCTCTTTGTGCTTGCTAAAAACATCATCTTTCTTTGTGGTCAACATATCCTTTGCTCTAGCCATAAAACCTCCTTCCAACTTGACTTAACCTTTGCCTTCTTAGTTGTCCAGTAACAACTGGCTCAGCAATCCTTCATTTAGACATCTTTTATTCTTCTATATCAAAACTTGCTTCCATCTCTATTCCACTTTCAGGTTCCACATTCAAAGAGCCTTCTGCTAAGCATTCATACCTGTAAAACTTTCCTGTAAACTTTCATCTTTTCCAACAAAGTTAATAGTTATTGCCAAGCCCACTTGTCAAGTGCTCAGATTAAAGCCTGGCTATTAACAAGCCTCAATCAGCAGTGGTGAGGGCTGCAGAACCACACTTTTGGTATATACAAAGACTATCTTCTGTAAAATATTGAGCTTATTTTTGCACAGAGCCTCAAGCTATGGTACTGGAGATGCATTCTGTGTGTCAACTCTCCCTCTCTTAACATACCACATTTATGGCCTGTATGACTGCAATGTCTAACTGCCTTCCCAGAAATTGGAAGATAAAAGTAAACCAGACAGAGCTCACAGCAGCAAGCTGAAATCCATTTCCAGGGAATTAAATTCAGTTCAGAACACATACCAAATATCAAGCCCTTCTTCTTGGAATAAAAACCATGCCACAAAAGGCCCAAACAAATTCCTTCCAAATCGCCCACAGTTTCAGAGGCAGTCATGTCAAATTGTTTAATCCAGTAAAAAGCTGGTAGCCAGCACCGAGGCAGACTAACAAGCATATGAGTACTTTCAGAAAACAGGATCTGTGAAACTAACAGGGATCAGCAGTGTAACCCAGCTGTTTGGTTTGCAGCACTCACAGAGCAGTGCATTCAGCATATAAGCCACTTGTCACAGCTGCTCGTGCATATTTATGAGGCACTCCTGCTAACGGGATTGCTGTGCTGGATTGCCACGCCACACTGACTGTCAGGATGGGGTTCTTTCCATATCTGGGCAAGGAAACTGCCTTTGAGAAATGCTTGTTATGAAAAGGAGCATAACCCGTCCCAAGGAACAATAACTCTGGACTATGTCCATCACTGGGAAAAGACTTCACCTACTGCCTGCCACTCTTCTGTCACAGCTCCTGAAAAATCCTCTACCCACCTCATAACACTTCTGCAATTAAAGCACCTGTCACTTTGCAGTCTCAAAACACAGAACAAGAGTTTAAATATGTGCCTTAAAAAATAATGCATCTCAAGTGGCTGATTTACTTACATTAAACTGAAAATATTTTTTAGCCTCTACATTGACATGACTGGTAAATAATTCTGGCTTCATAGACATGTACAGATGCCTTAACCTCCCTAAAAATCCCAAAATTACTTTCTATTGAAACAGTGTGATTATGTGCAATAAATGTAGGTATTTCAATCAATTAGTAAAGAAATAATTATTTTTCTGAAACTAACTGAAATGGCCCAAATCTACTGACAAGGAGGTGAATTACTCTTTGTAAATTTTAAGATCTAGAATGAATCTAATGTAATTTGTCATTACCAAATGTGTTAAACCTGTCAGGAACAGAATATATGGTTTTTTCCACTGAGTTCATAAAACAAAAATATTTGTTAACGTTTGGAACAAAAAATAAGAAGGGCAGATAGATTCACTGGAATAAAGTAACAGCTCTGTGACTCCAGGCTCACTTAGGAGATTTCAAAACCTTAAACTGAAGCACAGATTGATCATCATGAAAATTAAACACAGTTTACTTTGACTAGCATCACAACTCCTATAAAATACTTTCACCAATTTCTATTTTGCTAAATAAATTAGCTGTATTAGCTGCCATACAAACAGCCAATATTTCATTTGAAAACATACAGGTTCCTCCAGATCTGTCCAAACTTATTTCTAAAAGCCACTAAAAATCTAGGGAAGAGACTGTAAAGGCTGGCTTATAGGACTAGACATCCAGAAAAGAGCCCAGCCCTGCCTTGTAAGTGGGAAGGTGAGTCCTGGTTGTCGCTGCCAAAGGCTGCACTCGATGATCTTGGAGGACTTTTCCAGCCTTAACAATTCTGTGATTCTGGGATAAGCATTAATTCAGTTCTGAATCAGTCAGGTGGAAAAGGGAAAGTATAGTGTTGTTTTGACCTTCCAGATGAAAAGATTAAGGGTGAAAAACTAGTTGTGTTTCACATGTTTAAAAAAAAAATAATGCTTCAGGGGAATAATAAAAAAAAAATTAATAAAAAGCTGCAACTGAACAACAAGATAAAAAGACTTTGATGGGAGTAGGGAAGTAACTGGAAACTACTGGAAGTTTGGACAGAGGGAAAGGAAACACCCAACACAAAAACAAGCCCTTTGATAAAGGGTGCATGTTGGAAAAAGACAAAACTCATACTTTTTTCATTACCATCTAATCCTCACCTCTCTAGGGCAGCCCACACCCCCATGCCCAGGAGCAGCACCCCAGTGCACGGTGCTGGCTGGTTCCTGCTGCCTTACAGCCTGAGCTTTAGCAGGCTGATGGCTCCATGTCACCTCCTGCATGTTTTCACAGAGCACACAGATCCTGGGGAATACTGACAGCGTTTGCTGCACACATCTGTTTTTCCCAGCCAGAACAGCTCTCTGTTTGTCAGGCACTCTGCACCTGCCTCGTACCACCACTCACAATATTGCTACCTCCAAATGCTTTTCTCATGTTTGCTTCCTCCTGCTCTTTAAAACTGCAAGTGATGAAACAGCACTGCCACATTTCAGACATCTCCTCAAACACCACCAAGTGTGTGTCTCCTCGTGCTGACAATCCCAAATGGACCACAGCTCCAGGAGCAGGTAAGATGCTTTTGCAGTACATCTACATGGTAACTCAATCACCACCATCCTTCAGCCAAACAAACAAACTCTTAAGATAAAAGCCTTGCTCCAGTCTTTTGGCCTTTCTTATCAAGTAATCCAGAAAGACAGGACATGAAGTATTCACCACAATTATTCAATCTGGCTGACTTAGATGAGCAGTGAAATTCAAACCTCTACATCGAATGCATTATGTTCTTTAACTCCAGCTTTTAATTCTGTTCACTTGATAACCAGGGCCATTCAGAGCTCCACTGCAGGCTCTGTGGTATGTTTTATTTGTTCTTCAGTGATACCCCAAACCACTGAATGTGGGGGGAGGGAGGGATGTTGCCAGTGAAGAGAGTGCTACAAACTTTATTTTCCTCTCAAGCATCAATACTTGTGAATAAAATTAAGGACACACAATGACCATAATCTCCTTTGCAGCCTCTGCCCTTATTTTCTAACATGTTTTTTCCACAACAAATTAAGCACCAAGATGCTGAAACCTTCATCCCTTTGCATTTCATAAACAAACTCTTTCAAAAAATGTGGTTTGTTTTCAAATTAGATACCACATTCTTACCAATTAGCTGCTTTACTCAACTCATGCTTTTGTATATAGATACTCACAAGCAGCCTAAAAGATGAAGATTTTTGTACATGATAAGAATGTACAGGAGACTTTGATCTCCAGCCAGCAGTCACAAGCATTGGACCATGCCTGCATGGAGAGCAATTATCAGAAGCAGGTGCTATCAAGTTCTTTTGTTTCTCTAAATAAAACCCTCCATGGGTAGAATCAGCAAATCACAACTGATAAAGAGGACACAACCAATTTCCCCTGAAATACCTTAGGTTTACAGTCTAAACAATTCCTGGATCATTTGACAGCCAACATATATAAAAAAGCAAAACCTACAGAAAAGCAATGATGACTTTTTTCCTTTACTTTTCAATTCCATCATCTTTAAGTACAAAGGAAGGATTTAAAATATTATGCTAGCTGAAATAGTTTACACAAAACACAAACATCTAGAGAAAAAATAACAAGCCTATCAAAATCTTAAAAGCAGAGAAAGAAACAAGATTACCCACACAGAAGAAATCCTGAATTTCTATGTTTATCTGGGGATCAAAAAAAAAAAAATTGTATTTTTATATCTTTTCTAACATCAAAAACATTCCCAGGCTTCTAAAGTTTTCTCTGTGAGGGAAGGAAGCTGCAGGGCAGGTGGGTGACACTGAACCATGAGCTGCACACCTGGGAGCTCCGGGGGCCACAGCAGCAGATGTGCAACAATTACAAAAGCAAACTCACAGAGTGAAAGGGGTGTCACAGGGATTGAAAACCCACTTTCTCTCAATACAGGGAATTGTAAACCGTCTTTACTGGATGGAGAAACACACCACTCTAGTCTCTGTGCAATCCTTCCCTTTTCTTAATGCTTCAAGTGTTTCCCACTGGGGAGAACAGGTCAGAAGGGAACGTCCATCAGAACGTTAATTCATGGGAATTCTCGTGAGGAAGAGCCTGATATCTCATTGTTTACACGAACTAATGGAAACATGTGAAACAACTTATGAGATTCTACGTTTAATTCAGTCTGTAAAAGGTATTAGCTAACCTAAATAATGAAATCATCTTTAGAAACTAAAAAGCAGTTAAGGTAAGACTGTGAAACTGGTAAAAGAGCTGCTTCCTTCAGACCTGAGAGATCAATCTAAGTAATTTTCCTTGGTTAAATAATCACAAGAAAACAAAACCACAACAACAGTACAAGAGAACATATGTTTAACTTTCAGGTGCAGAAAAAAAGCAGATTAATTTGGCATGACAGAAACATAAATCTCAGGAAAAGCACAATTTACTTGATAATTCTATTATTCCAGTTGACAGAGCTTTTGAACATGAAAATAGTTCTTAACAGGTTTGCAAATCTCTGAGAAATTATTCAAATAAAGGCTCTGGAAGTCTCTCACATCACCTCTTTTTGAGAAGTTTTTGCTCTTTTTCTTTTAATATGGTAAATTATACTTGGCGCAATGACCTGTTTTAGTTTGTTATAGCATAAATTGAATCTTCTGTGCTACCTAGCACTGTACATGACACTGAAGTGCAGTCAAAATTCAGGTCTCTGAATGAATTTTTCCCTTAAAAACGTCTTTCAGCTCAGATGACTGGGAACACAAATATGGGCTCTCCGTCACTTTGCTGTACTAAGTATTCATCTTCAATGCTGGTGTCAGCACTATTGCAGTTTTACTGCTTGGTGATTTCTTTTGTATGCAAATCTTCAGAATAATGAACCAGAAGTTGCTTGAAAAAGTCTCCAGCAGGTATTAATTGTGTTTATCCTGACTTGGCATGTTTTGTCAAGACTTGGAAGGTAGCAGGTACTGCCTTAACAGTTCAAACTAAAATCTCCAAGTATTTTAAAATACATGCACCTTCACAAGCACTGTCCTATGTTAGACACTGCAGAGTGTAACACAGCAGACAAACCTATGCATAAAATGCAGCACCTTGAGTGAACAGATATTTTTCTTGAAGCCACCAGTCACCAGTCTGCTTCTGTAGCTTGATTATAAAGGTCTGTGCTTGCCATCCAATCTGGCCTGGCAATAGGAACCTTGGCTGGCACACAGAAATATTCCCCCTCCCGCAAGCAGACAGTCCCATTGCTGTCTTCATGAATTTTTGAAATTGGTGATCCCCTCCTAGAGCTGAAGTAATTTTTGGCTCATGTCTTCAAAGCCTACCTCTACACAAGACAGGTGAGACACTAATGTTCTGTGGGACTGAGCTGGAACTACCTCAAATGGCTTTGTCAGAGGCTAGAGATCCTTTATGTTCTACTGATAAACCACAGTTTACTGAAACACCTCCTTGTTTAAATATTGCCACTGCTCATGGAACCTCTACCGTGTTAACACAACCCCTGCAATACAAGTGCTCCTCCCGAGCTGCTCCTGATTGAACTCATTCCCACAGTGTGAGGATGTAGGAAGCATGCACGGGAATTGCCAACCCACTGCTGAAATGCAAAAGTCTCTCAGGTGAAACAAAGCAATTACTTAGGAGTGCCCAACTCACTCAATTTATCAAAGCTAATTATTTGAAGTATTAACTGATGTTTCACAAGGTAATTCATAGATCTTTCAGAGGTGTAATTAAAACTGGAGCTCTGAGCTGGGTGAGAATATCAAGGCCATGCCCTGCCCTTGTCCCTGAGCTTTCTTGGCAGCAAACAGGCCCACTGAAATGCAGTAACACACTGAATCTAGGGAACGTGTCTTCTAAAGACTGGATGCACAGCCTCTTGAATCCATTCATAGTTTGCTTATCCCAATGAAATTAGATATTGTCAGCAAAACAAACGAGAATTTTCAGCTTATTTACTTAAAACATAAGGGAGTCATTCCTAGGAAGGTTTCCATAGGAACCACCACTACCAAAGATTGAGAAGAAAGGCGTTGGTTGGGCTCCCTCCCTAAGAAACTGGAATTAGCCACACTGCTGTGGCCAGCAGGAGACTGCTCAGCCCTGCTGGCTTCCTCACTGATGCTCTGCTGAGAGCCTGCCTGCAATTGCACCTGAAGGAAGGACGGACTGCTGCCTCATGAGCACGTACAAACATGAATTCACTACAGTTAGGGTGGGTGTTTTTGTTGTGGAGAAGGTTTATCTGGACAGTAAAGAATAATCAACAGCCAAGTACTAGATTGAGACTCCACAGCTGATCTGAGCAGGGAGCAAGAGATTAGAGTGGTGCTCAATATTTCCCAGCTGGACTAGGGTATTATACACATTAGCTCCTGTTGTTCAATACCACTAAAGCCCATGCAGCATTATATTATTTCTGATTTGTTGCATGTAAGCTTGAGCACAGTCTCTGATAATAAAAGGACAAGTCACTAATCTCTGCATCACACAGTTGCTATCATCTGACAATTTTATATTCATACTTTATTGACTCCTGTGAAAGAAATATTCTCTGCTGATTTTTAAGTTACATACAAATAAGAAATGGCTCAGCCTTATCTCTGCCTTTGGCTGGATACAGCAAAAGTATCAAGATTTTTTTCTTTAAGAATGATAGTACAAAGCAGTGTGCTGACAAAGTGATTTAGCTGTGCTTAAAACCAGATAGTAAATCCAGTTTATGACAAAATTGAAGTAATAAGTTCATCTTATCTACTAGCATAAAGAGAGAAACCACGTGACTGGAAGGACACGATTTTGGAGAATGATCCAGAATTTGAGGTATGATGCAGCATCTTACGTATGATTTTATTATTTCTTAAAGACATACTCTTACTTTGTTCTGTCATCAACACTTCAAAAGAAGTCAATCATTAAACATGTGCCCCTGTGTCTCAAGAACAAATGAAACAAAAAGCAGAAGGAGCTATCTGTGAAGCACTAACTTCCTCTGTTACACCAACACTGTGTGAGATATCAGGAAAAACAGTACTGAAACCATTTGACCACAGTGCCAGAGAACAGAATCCAGCCTCATGTAATACAGTATTTTTCTACAGAAAAATGCCTGGTCCTGCAAAGTGTCCTGCAAATGACCTGTATCTTTGTTAGTATCTCCATATCTCCTGAAGATAAATTTCAAACCTCCCCTCAGTACTACAACAGTCAAGTTTCCCAGTAAGCTTACAAGTGAAATATCCAGAATTTAAAACCCTCGAGGGCCCCAGCTGCTTTCCATCATTGTGCTGGAAAATACTGCACAAATCTGCTCCAGCACAGCTTTAAATATCAGCTAATAGTTCCTCATGCATCTTTCTCTTGAATCCCTTTTCATTTGTTCTTCTGACAGAAACAGGCACATCATCCTCTGGGCACACGGGCACTTCCAGGACTGTTAAAGGATTCAGCCCTGTCCATCTTCCTCTACAATTATACTATAAATCTCTTCTTGTATCATTATACAGAGATCAAGCACTCAAGGAACAATCCTCTTACTATAGGTCATACATTAATATCCAGATCCTGTTCTAATTACTGTGATGTCAACCCAATGCATAATTCACACGGTGAAGAAACAAGAGTCTGGCCAGGGCAGTGGTATTTATTCCCTCGCTGATTCAGAATTAACTCCAGAGTGGTTCTTTCATTTGTGCTCATCAAGAGTCAGGGAAGTTCAGGACCAAATCAATAAAAAAAACATGTCCTGCCTCTACAGCCTGGGTAGAAATAGCCACATCAATACAGAAAATCAATTCATTTTTCTGTAGCTGCATAGGATTAGTATCAAGGAAGACAAGACACATTTGACTTTTAAAGTAAGTTTAGAAAAGGCCCAAAAAACCACCTATAAATCTATCATTTATGAAAAAAAAAAAAAAATAGCATGTCTCCACTCAGAGCTAAGTTTTTCTAAGTACTAGACAATGCTCATTTTTAGACAGACTTGAAAATCTCAGACCTCCTCACTTCTGTTACTTTGATGTATTTTTATTACTACAACCATATAGACTGCAAAACAACTTCCATACTGTCCTAGGCTTTGTAACAAAAAAAAATGTTTATTCTATTCCATCTGTTGAAACCTGGTTGAGGAAATTTTTCTTTCTCTGTTGTAACTCCAGAAGGGAGGGGGTAACTGCCTTCTCTGATAACAACTGTTAAAACTGGGTGGGGCATTGTTTCTTATCTCTGTTCACTCTTCCACTACCCCCATGGAAATGGACCCCCCTGTTAATGGGCCATTACGGGTCACCAATGACATCACACATGACATCATCACAGTGCTCCTTATCTCCTGTTAATGGGCCATCAAGGCTCACCAATGACATCACACA
>VXBB01013590.1:154092-167292 GCA_013399915.1 Illadopsis cleaveri | reverse complement strand
TAATAATTTGGAAAAGAAAACGAAAGAAAGCTTACATTCCAAGAGAGACTCCAATCTTCCCTGGCAGATACGTGTCTGTCTAAACCGAGACGCATGCCATCTCCGTTTGCTGAAACCAACAGCAATCAGTACCTTCCTGCTTTACAGACATTCAAGTCAACCCTACCTGCAAGCCAAGCCCAAGCTAAAACAGCATTCATAGAACACAGGACAGGGTCTGCAAGCAGAGCCCACCTCCCCCCAGAGGGGTGTCACTGGGAGCTGTGCCTGCTGCCAGCACAGCCAGCCCTCCAGCCCACCAGTGCCTGCTGCCAGCCAGCTGGAAGTCTGCCACTCCTGAGAAAGGAACTTCCAGGTGACTTAGGGAGCCCTCCCATCACAGAGCCTACTGCTTGTAGTGCTGTTTCCAGGGGATCCCTCTGTAGCAGTGCTTAGGCAGGAGAGAGAAAGCTTGGAGCTTCCCAGTGGAAACAGGCAAACAGTGAAAGCACTGTCAATGCACCCGTCTTTAAAAAAGCGACGTTCTGCCTGAATTAAGCAGCCCTGCTCACCTGGCCAGGAAAAATTCTAAGGAGAATTTTTGGCGTGGCAAGAAAAAACACTAACAGGAGGAGAAAAATACTCCTTAGCTTTTAAATGTCCCCATTTCAGTAAGAAGTTCTTAACTGTACTCGACTCTGTTCTAGCCACACAGTAGAATATTCCATCTACAAGAAAGCTTGAACATTAAAGAACAATCAGCATATGGCAGCAAGGCTGAAGTGACTGAGGAGATGGCAGATGCCACACTCCAGGCTGGGCTGTGAATGGAACACACCAACACAAACGGCCTGGACCTGCTGAGCTCACACACAGCACAACCCTTCTGGGCATCACCAGGGCAGAAATGAGGCTCTGCCCATCCAGGCTTCTTCCTAATTACTGAAATAACTGACTGCCACAGGATGTCACATTTCAATTAGCTGCAATGTCTTATTCTTTGGGGTTGGATTTTTTCTTTCCCTCCACAGAAAAGTTCCAAGGTCCTTCACTTTTCTCCCCATGCCATTCCCAACTCAGAAATTTTCTTTTCAGGGACTTCTCACACACATGTCCCAAATCCTCCCCTCCATTCACCCCTTCCACAAGCAAATTTTTTTTAATTATATTTACCTCATACCACAACACAGTCACCCTGCAGCCTATCTATTTTGTGAACATTACTGGAAAAACGAGCATATTTGTTAACTGGAGGATCTTAATTAGCACTGTTTTCTAGAAGGACTCTATCCAGTACTATGTCCAAAGATGTGAACAGCAGTTGCCACTGAAACCCTCTATTTCTGGAAATTCTGCTTGACGATCTTTTAAAGTATCTAAATGATACATATACCATAGGATCATAAAATATAAAATACATTAGGAAGTATGCTATAATTCTAATTTGAAATTATAGCAAAATATATGTAATTTGATCTAATGTGTTTTACTACACCTTGGAGGTGTGACCTACTACACAATTTGAACTATCCAGTCCAAAAGCAAAAGGCAGCTTTCAATGCACACTAATCTGATGTGCCTTTTTTACAAATGTTGCATATTGCTAAAAAAACCCCACCAAACCACCAATATTGGTGTTAAGGATTTCTCACCGTGTTAGCAGAATGTCACGAGTTTTGTCATCCTGCACTGCAATGGAAGATATTGTTATTTAGTCACACTGCAGCTCCCAGAATAACCTGGTCATATGCTTGCTAAGCAAGAAGAATAAGCAAAGCAGACCTTGTAACAAAGGATGTGCTCTTTCATTTCACCAAATTCAGTGATAACATGAACTAGATTCAGGCAGTCAGAAGACTACAATAAATGGAGAAAAGTATGAGCTGAGTCAGCAGGCTGTGATAGGCACTGACTGGACAGGACAGTAATTAGTTCAATGCAGGGGCTTAAAAGATTTATGGAATCAAAGAAGAGAGGAGGTTAAAAAAGAGATGGTCCTAAGCTGAAGACAAGGAGCAACACAAGGACCTAAGAAAAAACAGAACACAACCCTCAAGATCTGATAACCTAACTTAATTGTGGGTTAGTCTGTGATTTGTAGCAGACATTTGAATTAATGTAGGTATTCTGCAATTGGTGATCAAGTCATACATCAAATGCATTTGCGTTTTGAAGCATCACAGTAAACTGAAATAGTTCTTTGCCCTCTCTGGAGTTATTTCCTTGCCCACTTCCTTAAAAACCAAGTAGTGAGCAGGCTGAAACCCTCTGACAGCTGGCTGGCCAGACTGACAAGTGCAGTGGCCCCTGGCTGATGTGCAGTGTGTAAATCCCCACACATGGTGGGGTAACAATGCACTGACTGCACCAACCCACTCAGGTTCTCAGTGAGCAACACACCTCACAACACAGACAATGCTGCTCTGTGTTCTAAGGATTTTCAGGTAGCTTCACCCCTAGATTCAACCCTGGGCAAAGAATATAAAAGACAGATTTCAAGTAAGTCAGTGCAGCTTGGCTGAAATAAACCCAAAGACCTAATTTTCAACTTTTACAATAAAATTACACCAGAAATACCAGCAAAAGATATTCTATCACCATTCTCCACTTAAAGAAAAGTAACAGAAATTACAGATGTCTAACACTCATAACAGGGAAGCAAGAATTGCATTTTTAGCAGTGGGAAATGAAACCTATCTATTCACCACTCCTTTTACATTTTTAAAGAAACTATGTAATAGCCATCTCGTCAGCTTTGTTCCTACTTGCTCACAGCCATCTTTCACTTTGAGTAAGAGCTAAGATCAGCAACCCATAGGCAACTACCCCCAGCAATTTCAGAACAATTTTTTTAATTGTTGTAGGATGTTCATGAAGCACAGCATTCACAAAACACCTATCCTACAATTTTCCTCTAATCTGTAAATGTAATCAACAAAATTTCAATTAATTGGTACTTAGTGCAGGGCTTTGTTTGTTGAAGAAACTACTCTCCTAAGCTCCTCATCTCATTATTCTCAGAAAGGGCTTGTAGTGTCAATATTTAATGTCAGGGAGAAAGAGATGGAGTTATAAAATAACCACCACTTCATTAGTCATTCCATGAGTATTTGAAATGAAGACATAGCAATGTACATGGTAAATTATGAACAGAACAACTGCACTGCATCCCCTGCATTAGAATGGTTTTTGCTGTGAAAACAAGTTTGTTTTCACCTCTGGCAAGCACACTTCAAAACTGGCTGGGATCAAAGACAGAAGTGTGTATAGCAGTGGTATCTTGTCTTCCCAATCTCCCACAGGTAACAACAACACAGAACAAATACTAAACCTTTCTAATATCTTCATTTTATAGGAATAAAATAGCAGGCCTCAAACACCTTATCATAATGCTCTAAAAGGTAATAAATAACAAAAAAAAAGAAGATGGACAAGTATGAGTTCCAGGTTAAATTTCTAGAAATATAAAATCAACACATTGTAGCATTTCCTATTTTAAGTATTCTACTTTCCTGACCTGCTGATGTATTTTGAATGAATGCTGAGGGTTTTTTGGAAAGGTTACAGATGCTCCACGGGCTATGAATAAAAAAGATGACTGCATTCTACAAAGCCACTGATGCATGAACGGTCAAAACAATTCTCAATGAACTGAAGCTACAGCAACTCTTCCAAGGAAATCCTGTAGTTGTTATTATCAGCATGCCCCAAAACACTAGCACTAGGGGAGCTCTAAGAGGGCCAAACTGCACCTACTTTTTATCTACAAGTCAATTAACCACAGACAATCTTTCCAAATGCTGTGACACTGAGGAGTAAGGCTGACTCAAAAGATGGTTTATTCATGGAACACAAGGCCTAATTATTAAGTCTACCAAATTATTAAGTCTACCAAAACTCAGGTCATCTGAGCCTTGTACAGATGCTACTACTCAAAGTCAACTAAATCTTTTCAGAAAATTGTAAAATGTGATGAAACAATTGACTGTAGATGGATCAGCTAAGCAAAAATGGCTTTGTGAATAACAATATTTATTTAGATTGATAGCAGTAGGCTTGAAAGGTATATGGTCCAATTACTGCCTACTCGATTTATGCAGCTGTAACTCTTGCCCACATTTTAACTTGGCACATACAAAATCCAAAATTCAGTGTTTTCACTGGTAGCAAACATTTTACCAGATGGTTACTTAATCAAATGTAGTTCTTTGGTAATTCGGGAACTTTGAACTGCTAGCATATTTTTAAAACATTGATGTATTTATAAATCTAAAAGCAGTTTCAGCTCTTTTTATAAATTTATAAAGTCCTATACATGTATAATAAATACTTGAACAGAATTCCCAGTTTCAAAGAGAGTAGATCTAATATATTTTGGTTTAGAACTTCTCCCTCTGCGCTGGAGGATTTGCAAGTCTGAGAACATTAGAAAGAAGTGGTTTTCATTCTGTCATCATTGGAACACGACTAAGAACATAACGATTGTCTACAGACCTAATTTCAATGAGTCGAGCTTGGGAGCACACAAAGATCTACACAATTTGTACACCAGAGAAGTCCATCAGAGCAAGCAAGAAACTCCAGGCAGTCACCTGCCAGCCACAAGGCCTCCTGCTCACTGCTGGCTTACACCACAGTCAGCTTCCATCCCGAGAGTCTCAAATGTGGGACTGGAAATTAATTTTTAGCTGAATACTCCAGGTGGACCCCCTCTGACAGAGATTCTGATCCAGTCAGAACTGAACTCATCCATCTCATTAGGTCTGTCTGACATGGCTCATGCTGGGACACTGAAAAGCTGAACAACATAAGGCTCATCACAAAAATTACCAGGCTGCCAAGACAAAGGATTTGCCATGTCCAGACACGTCCATTCATTTGTAATAGCTTCCCAGAGCTTTTAAAGTGATTTTCTTCTCTACAGAGCTCAGAATCATCAAATACTCAAAGGACAGGAATAGAGTGGATTATCAGCGAAGCTACTTTGATGCATATTATCCGTACATAATGGTTTGGGGTTTTTTTCAAATCTAGGCTTCTCTGTGCAGTGTGATTAATTAAACAGAGCCAAGCTCTGGTCTACAGTCTAGTTTGAAAAGGCATGACTTCATAGGATGGATGTGTATCAATGTATTTGTCCCACCAGGTTAAAATTTGTGCCTTTTATTTGTTATGCACTCCACCCTTAGTTATTGAGAAAAAGGTGCAGAAAAAAGGAGTTTAAAAACCCTGAAAAGATGATTTCCATACAGGACCAGTGAAGGTTAATTACACAGGCAGGGATAAGCAGCATCACTTGGGCTCTGTCAGTTTGAGAAGACACAGCTGAGAAAAAACAGGGACCACCCAACAACAACAAACTAAAAGCAATAATGCTCTTCCCAACGGTGTCAGCAGGTTTCAAGTCACAGTTTGAAAGCATGAAACTCACATTAAACAGAATTTGTACACTTGCTTGCCACAACAGAGTCTTAAGCCAACCTCCAACACACTCTTTATTGTGCTCTAGGAAGGAAATCTAATTTTCCATTTCAGTCTGCATATCAATACTCTCTTCCTGTGGTAAGCCTAGGTCCCTTATTCCCACGCCATATGGCAAATCAAATTCACAACTGAAAGTCAAGCAATCACCATCAACTGACTGTAGGCAGACTTTAAAATAGAAAATTCCTGTTTTCCTATACAGGCCTCTGCATTCTCTCTGCTAAAATATTTATTAATTTGAGCTAATATTAATTATTAATTGAGCTCCAAATGTGTTCCTTTTCCAGTAACAGTTGAGCTTCAGTTTAAACCACATTCTGTAAATGTTTTATTGATCAAATACTTGTTCTCTTTAGGAACATCCTCACTGATATGACAGAAATAGAAGTTCAGAAAATCCTTTAGAATGCCAAAATTTGAAAAAACTTCATTTAACTACTTACTTTTCAGCAGTCTGAAATACAAACACAAAAACGATTTTCAGGTACATTAAGCCAAGGAAATTGTCCTTCTCAACACCTGAATTAGAAGCCACATTATATATTCAAGATGGACTTTTTGACTGCCCTTTGTTTCCCTTAAAATTCTATATAAAAAAGGATAACATGTACATTTATCTATTCTTAGTGTCTTCACTCTCTCTTTTCCATGGAAGGACAGAAACAGGACAAATCTGCAGGAACAGACAGCAAATGTTTCTTTCATCTTTCTCTGTCTGCTCTCTCCTCACCCTCTGCATGCCAACAGACATTTGTACCCAGAAGAGAACACACAGGGAGATGCCCAAATATTTTTTTGGCAGATGTCAATATTTACTGCTATCATCAAATGATATAGCTTTATTTACAAATTACTTACAAATATTGCTGATAGGAAGTAGAAAATAACTTTTTCTTTTTCCCTCTTTGCTTGTGCATGCACAAACTTTTACTTTCCCTTTTGTAAACTCCCTTTTCTCAATCTTTGAGCTGTCTTCCACCTTATTTTCTCGCCCCTGCCCAGCTGTGAAGGCTTGCTGGGCACCAGGCATCCAGCCAAAGTCAACCAACCACATTCCCTAAATCCCAGATATCACTATTACTGATGTTACTGTTCTTTATAGCCAGGTACAATTTAAGAGATGTCTGGCACAATCAAAAGTATTTTGCTAA
Source organism: Illadopsis cleaveri (assembly GCA_013399915.1). Classification (NCBI taxonomy): domain Eukaryota; kingdom Metazoa; phylum Chordata; class Aves; order Passeriformes; family Timaliidae; genus Illadopsis; species Illadopsis cleaveri. The sequence continues at coordinate 160,678 of VXBB01013590.1, read as the reverse complement.
GAGATTTACAAAAACATAACTGAAAATATTATCACTTACGACATGGGCATGTGCAATGAATACCTATCTTTGGTCATTCATTGTGAGTTATAATGTTCTATTCCCCCACAGCTGTTATTTCCCACTAAATGTGCCTGAGTTTCTCTCAGTTTGCCCATGTGGGATGATAGTAAGATATAACAAAGGAGTTATCAAGGTGTTCAGGTTTCTAGCAGCAGTTGGAAGATTCCTATGCCTGCAAGGTACCATCTTCAGAGCAGGCATGCAGCAAAACAGAGTCTGGGCACTGAAACCTGAGCTTGGAAGGTGCACACCCACATGACTGAGCCCAGGCCATGGAGATACATATATTTTTTTCCATTGATATATTAATTTGTATTTTTGAATACAAGTCTCTCAATTTGTTGTATGTTAATAATACAAGCCTCACTTTTTTCACGGATGATAAATTACAGTCAAACATCTCTCAGTTTCAATTTCATTCTCATGACACGCCTGTGGCCACACAAAGCAATTTTTCTGGTTTCCTCAGAGCTGTGTCCAGCCCTTCCTTAGCTTTGCAGCATACTGAATGATAAATGCTGTATTTACCAAATGCTAATATGGAAATTAGAGAGAGACTCTTCTAGAGTTGAAAGGGAATAGGAATATTCTGTGCAGGAAGCTGAATCATTAGGCCTTAAGAGCTAATGGCCCCAGGAACACAAAACAGCTTATTTATGCATTAAAGATGCAATGTATTTACATTTTTCCAGTTCATGAGTTTTATGATGATTTCCCTGCCTGCACTTTGCTTCCTTTATAGTTTGTAGAAAATGGACATGTTCTTCACATTTGGATAAGTATGAAAAAGAAAACACACTAGCATGAAAAAAACCCATATATTTTGGTTGTAAAAAAAATCTGAATTTGACAAATTGGTTTTAAGGTATTTCTATGAAAAATCCTACTTTTTTAAATCAAGGGCTGGAGTGATATTATGCTGAGCTGTCCTGTCTTCATACAAATGTTTCAAATGTTTCAAAATGCAGTGCAAAATGATGGCCCACTTTGTTGTCATTTTCTGTGAAGGTTTTTAAAATAACAAATTACAACTTTTTTTTCAGTATTCTTTCTAAACTTGGCTTTTCACTTTTTCCTCTTCAAAGCATTGAGTGCTTTGATGGCAGAGGCAGGACAGAAGGCTTACAACCATCACACAATTTATTTCAATGCCAAGTTACTAATGCATTTACAGTAAGTACAAATGCAAATCTGACAGCAACAATTGCACAATCACAGAATTCAATAATGTGATGTTCAAAATGACATCTGTTACATAGGACTGACATGGAATTCACCTGAATTCCAGTTAGCTACATTGATTGGGGTTGTTTTTTAAAAATTCAGAGTTGTTTTTCTAGATGACAGGTAGTCATTTGAAAAATCAGCATTCTTACACACAGAAGAAATATCCACCACCTTCAAACAGTGGTGGTACTTGAGAAAACTTCATAGGTTAATTTAAGGATTTGCAGGAGATAAAGCTCTGGGTTTTTTCCTTGGGCTTAAAGCATTGTCACAGTTTACCAGGTGTTATTTCATTAATGTCTTATCACTGGAAAAGAGAGCTTTATGTACAAAAATACATGGCTTATCCACAGACAAAATGTAATGAAACTCAGTGGAAGAGCTAATGCCTTCCCCAAATGCATTTTCAGCAGCTACGATTGCACCAGCAATTCAGGGAGGTTTCATTAAGAAAGATTTATCATTATGATCTGATCATATGGCCAGGAATTTGCTGTGGGCTCCATGTACATTGAACAGGATGGTCTGCAGGACAAATGAACAACTGCAGAAATGGTTCTACAACAATTTCCTTTTAGCCCACTGTCCCAGCTGCTGAACACTGTGTCAAATTTCAGCTTTCTAGATGCAATTTCAACAAACTGGGTGCAAAAACCAAACATATCTAGTGTTTGACTAGTGGTAGAGTTAAAAGAGAATAAAAAACATGAACAAAGTAGAAAAAAGCAATTCCCTCCCACGTTTGCTTTTAAGAAGAGAAAACGCCTCTTGTCTTTTAAGAAGCCTGGAGATTCCAATCTGAAAGGTGGTAACACTACATAGGAATTAAGTTTAGGAGGAAATGGCTGTCTAGTCAATGCTGTGGCTGCTGATCTGAAAACTCTCAGCAAATTTTCAACATATTATTCCCTGTGTTCCTGATACAATCAGCTCTACTGATGCCAGTGCAGCTTCTGAAGCTGGACACCTTCACAGGCCACTGGAGGGGATGAGATTCAGCAGCCAAAGGAAAGATGATCACTGTTTTGAAAGGACATTGTACTGTACCTCACGAGGGTAAATACAAACTCCTGGCAGCTGGTGAAAGAAATACAAACTGATCACGGCAAGGCAAAAATCTTCTCATCCAAGAGCTGCAGAGCTGCAGCTGCTCCAGTATAGAACCAGTAAAAAATCAAGTCCTTCACCAAGACAAAAGGAGGAAACACCCTGTTAGTTAACTTCAACTAAAAGTTCTGGAGTGTTATGCTTTTAGTAGAGAACTTTAAATTACTGAATACATCCTCAGGTCAGTTACTCTCCTGCCACAAAAGACAAAGCCACAGAAGCAGAAAATGCACTCAACTGCCTTTGCACCACCCTTGTGCCATGTTGTAGTTCCCAAACGTGATTCTTATTTGTGTAAGCAAACTGTAATTGTTTTCTTTTCCCTTTCAACGGGAACAGAATTAGACCCAAAGCCACTCAATTATATATGTTCCCCATGCTTCATTTTTCCACTAACCATTTGTGATGAGCTGCCAGTGTGCAAGTGCCCCATCTGTGCCTGAAGCAATTTCAGATCATACAACTCCTGCACAGCAACAACTTAAGACCCGCAAGAGAAAGCTTACTGCTCTCATTATTTTAACTTTTCCAGAAGAGGTCACATAGCAGGTAAATCTTGCAATGATTCCGCAGGCAGCCAAAGGATGTATCTCCCCACATAAAACAGATCTAGGCCTCTATCAAATAAATAATTTTTTGTGCAAAATACAAGTAAAAAATCCTTTTTTTTTCACTACAGCTATGTCTCTGAAAAGCCCTATTACTTTGCTTCACTGTTGGCAATGGAGAAGGAAGTCCATTATTAGTGGTTTCCAAAATGTTGTTAACAAGACTGGAATATTATTCATGCAAGTAATTTTCATTTCTGAAAATATCTTTACTCCATTAAGAGTATTTTCCCTTTTAGTTCCCCTGATGGCCAAAGCCACCAGTAAAGGATGGAACCAGTTGAGGAAGAAGCAACTGCTTCTCTCTTGCTGATCAGACAACAAATTGGAGCCAGTCAAGTTTCCACTGAAGCATCAGACTGCTGACACAAAGAACAGCACAGTTAACTACTGATTCTTGTCAGTCATGAGACAACTCTTCCTGAAAACGTGTTTGAGGCTTCACTTTACTAAACCAAAGAAATGCTACAAGAGTGTTTAGAAAGGTACACAACATTAGGCTTGGAATGATAAGCAGATTTATTTTTATCTGAAGTATGTAAGTGAACAGTCCATGATGAGAGAATCGAATTTCACAGCTAATAGGTTCACTGATTACAATGAATTGTCAGTATTTAGTTAAAACACCTCCACTCAGCCAAGAATGTCATTATTTCTGATGGAAGTTGGAACATTTCATTGCACATTGTCTCAGCTGTCATCACATCTTTGGCACAGAAATTTCTTCTCTTAAATCAATTGCGTTTGCACTGGAATTCTGTTGTGCGTGTAAGAATATTAGAAAATTTACAGAAGTGTTAATCTGCAAAGCTTGGTTCTGCAATTTTAAGAAACCATAAGGGACAGACAGTTCCTTAAAAGACTTGCCTTTTCCAAACATCTGGTGGTGTCTGGCAGGTAGGCTTCATTTATTAGGCAGCTCCTGCTGCCAGATTCTTCCAATAGGTTTCAAACAAATGCACAACTAACAGAAAACATTTGCATGTACACAAATCCTACAGAAAGCTTCTCAGAATGGCAATTTTTTAATTAAATATTTGTATTTCTCTGAAACATCTATGCTTACTTTATCTGATGACAACACTAAACACTGAAACTAAAGATGGCATAAAAAATCTTTGGTTTAACTACAAAAACAATTCCCAGAGACAGCAAGTTAGTGTGACTGGTCTTTAAGAAAATTAAAATCCCCATTTTTAGCGTGTTTTTGCCTAATAGCAGCAACTGAGAAATTTCAAATGCTCTGTATTATTGGAATCATTGAGAAATGACAGTTACTAGGCCAGGTTGTACAGTATGAACCCTGGCACAGCCTCCCAGAAAGCACCCCCTATAAAACCATGCAGACTTTCAGATTTCCAGTCTGGCTAACATGGAGTGGAGAACAAAGTGGAGTATTTTCTCCCATGGTATGATTTAACACTAATGTGTGCACTAGCATGAACGAATAATATGCTGGAGAACAACAGAGCAGGAATTTCTGTTCTGTAACAGTGGTAAAATCAGTTTTCTGGCTTTCATTCCTGTTGTCAGAGGATATACCTGTTTGCAAATCAGTACTGTTAACAAGATTTATCTTGAACCTGATTTAAGGTCAAAATATGCAGGGACAGGCCAACAATACTGTAAAGTAGTCATAATTCATTTCTAGATCCAAGCTCCTCACCTGCTCTCTTTCAAACTGAAATAAACCAGCTAAAACGAACATAAACATCCATGGTCACAATTCCTTTTCTAAAGGAGATTAAATCCGCACCTGGAATTGAGGTTTTACTCATTTTACATACTGTAAAATAACAGGTGATCAAAGCCTGAAGTCCACATGAGAGAAAGATGCAGCACTGAAAGTGCACTGGGATTGAAGAAGGATATGCAGGATGAAAAAGGCACAAAACTCTCCCCTGCTTGCCACATAATCCTCACAAATCTAACCTGTGTTCACACGTTCTTGCTGATGGCTCTCCTGCATCCACTGGCAGATACTCTCTCTAGTGTGGAGTAGCCAGCCCACTTTAAGATACAAAATCTTATCATGACTATTAAATGGAATCAAATAGTGCATCTAGATGGCTTAATAATACAAGTAAATCGATGGGTAATAAGAATTCAAATTTTTTGTGTGTGTGAATTTTATATTTATATGTAAAAGTAAAAAAAAAAAAAAGAAAACAAATGAGTAGGCTACAATAACTGATCACAGGATTTGGGAATTACCATTTTCTAATCTAAACGAGGCTATCTTTCATTTAAATTAGAAGATCAGAGATGAGAATTATTGGAATGTTCTTTCTGAACATTTACAGGCCAGCTGCAGATGGGGACTGTTTTTCATTCACACTGTCACACTGGGAAAAAAAAAACAAAAAAAACAACAAAAACTTTAACACTGCTGTCGTAACTCCTGAACATTTGTCTGTTTGGTTTATTAAGTTAGAAGTTACTGTCTGTGATATAACCAAACAAACAGCTACTGACGCTGGAACAGCTCTTTCAATTAGCATTGTCACACAAACAAGAACATTTGCGCCGTGAATGAGTAAGCGGCTGGTGCAGGCAGGAGGAGCGGCTGCTGTCTGGGGGAGACTGAAGAACGACTGCGACATTAGGATGCCGCGGCTGATGCCAGCTCCCCCCACTCACACACCCCTCCCAAGACTGCATTGCGTATGCTCTCACAGACCCGGCACAGGCTGCCAGCCGGCCGGGAGGGCAGGGAGGGCCGGGAGGGCAGGGAGGGCGGTGTGCCGGCGGGCTGCGGGCGGCTGGNCCGTGTGGGGCCCTCGCAGGAACACCAGCATGGGAGGGTTCCCCGGGCTGGCACCACCAGGAATCCCCAGACTGGCATGCCCGGCCGTACGTGGCACTCCGGGAAAGCTGTGGTGCTGGGCAGGTGCCACAGCCAGCCTGTGAGGACTGCCAAACCTGCCAGAGGTTTAATGTCGGTGGGAAGGTAGGGTGTTTATCCCTGAGTACATCTTCCCTTCCTTGAGTCCCCAGGTGTTAAAGAAGTTCCCAGTCCGACCAGTCCCTCCGGCAGTCACACTCCCAGCTCCAGGGACTCTCACAGCCCGGACACAAGCCCCTTCCCAGCAGGGCTCCGCTGACCCCAGAGGTCCCTGGGGAGTCCCTGCACTCCCCCCACACACACCCAGACCAGGCTTCCTCACCAGTTCCAGCCCAGGCTTCCCACAGCAGTCTAACATACCCTTCCTTCCTCCGTAAGGCAAATTATTTATGGTGCAAGAACAGAGAAACTGTTCAAGCTGGTGCCTCTGAGGAGGCACCCAAACAAAGGAACCTCTGGGTTTTTATCCCCTCACAGTCCAAGCAGGTCAAAGTCTTGCTCTTCTTCTCCAGTCCTGGNCTCCCCCAGGCCTCCTGCACAGCCCTGTCAGCCTCCCCGGCACCGGGACATCCTGTGGGGTCACTCGTTCCCCATGGAGACAAGGAGGAAGGGCATGGCATTAGCCAGGCACCCTGCGGGGCCCTGGCAGGAACATCATCAGCATGGGAGAGTTCCCAGTGCTGGGGCAGGAACATCAGCATCGGAGGGTTCCCCGTGTGGGGCCCTCGCAGGAACA
>VXBB01013590.1:103429-153664 GCA_013399915.1 Illadopsis cleaveri | reverse complement strand
AGCCCAGGCTTCCCACAGCAGTCTAACATACCCTTCCTTCCTCCGTAAGGGAAATTATTTATGGTGCAAGAACAGAGAAACTGTTCAAGCTGGTGCTCCCGAGGAGGCACCCAAACAAAGGAACCTCTGGGTTTTTATCCCCTCACAGTCCAAGCAGGTCAAAGTCTTGCTCTTCTTCTCCAGTCCTGGCCTCCTGCAGCTGTGTCGCTCACCTGGCCCTGCCACAGGTCCCTGTGCCTTTTGTCATGCCAAGGGTCGGCAGTTCAGAGACTCTTGCCTTGGCTCCCACCACCCAGAGCTCCATCTGCAGCTTGCCAACAGAGCCACCAAATGTATCCCTCAACAAAAGTGGCAAGCACGTGCATGAAAACCCCACAAAAATCATAGTGGAAGACCATAAGATCTTCACCAGGCATACATTTAGAACTGTCTGTAAACTGGAATGCTAAACCTACTTCTGGTGCATCCAGGGAAGCAGCCTCGATAATTAGATTACTGATTTATGGGAGGTCAAATTTGAAGCTGGCATAATTTAAAGCCCCCAGCTAGGATACTTTAGGTGACTAAGTGAGCAAATGACACCAGATCTGATTAGGAGGTATTAACACTCAACGAGCTGTGCAAGAACAGTGGTGTTTTCTAGTGTCATGCCTCAGAGCACTGCACATTTACTTGCAGTAATAATGGGACCACATTTTCACTCCTTATTGTCTGTACTGTCACCATGCTGGGATACCACTGGTATGGTCCCAGAAACTGGTGGACTTGTCCACAAACTGGTCCCACTCATTTTTAAGCTATTAAATGCAATGAAATTTTTCATAAGATCCTGTTATCAGTTTCTTACCAAAGACTAAGTTCACAGCATAAATACATATACCTAATTGACCTCAATAATGTTCATGCTATTCAGATTCTTATCCAGTACTTGTTATTGAAGACCTTTCAACGTGCATGGAAAGGAGTTTTCTATCCAAACAATTTTACTGTCTTTATACTGCTTTTCTCCCTTGAATTTCTGAAAGAATTCAGTTGAATCCAACTCACCTAAACAGCATGTGAAGGAACCAAGACCACCATCTGTAAGCACTAGGAGCTTGATGATTTAGTTTGGTGTGAGGTTGAACTTTTTTGCTTCATTCTGTTTTCAATTCCTTTTCTTTTGTTTGTTTCCAGCAATCAGAAAATTAGCACAGATACAGTGTTTGCTTAGACTAGATTCTAGGACTGCCTTGTAAGACTGAGCACAGAGCTATCCTAAATCTTTTCCAAGAGGAAATGAATATATTTGCTACAGCAAATGTAATTTGACGTATTTTGTTAAGTCTTGGGGCTATTTTCCTATAACATCTTGTTTGTCAGCAACACATGCAAAACTCCAGTGGTACAGCTTTGAATCTCTTTGTAAATAATGACACTGAGGAAAAGCAACTACATTGAGTTTCAAAGGAAGGAGACTGCTTATCAGAGAGAGAAAAAAAAAACAAAACAGAGGAAAAAGTTTTAGTTCCACTTACTACACATGAAAATGGATTACAGAAGCATAAGTCTGTGTTAAGACTGTGCAAAGTTTTCATTAATGTGATTATATCCCTCACTATGGGAAGAAACATGGTCATTTAAGAGAAGCCAATTTGTGTTTTTCCCTGAAGACTGTACAAAGCCCATGTGGCATCTGCCCACTGCTCTGCGTGACTTCTGGAACATTTCAAATCATTGTCCTGAACAGCCTACTGAAGTGAGCACACAGTCATTGGATTTAACTCCAACTTCCACTTCTTTACTAAACTGTGGAGTGTAAAACCACACACTACCAATTAGTGACAATAGACGTGACTAAAATTTAAAAAAAGCTTACAAGAAGTGGCCTTTAGATAACAAAAACTGTTTGAAATATCTGAGTCAGATGGAACAGATGAGATGACTTTTCTGTGCCCCTTTTCTGCCCACTTGCTGTATATGCATTACTGAGCTGCCATCATTAATTCAATTTGTGCATACAAGAACAAAAATCAAAAAGTCCTAGTTATTAACAAATTCCCTCCTCAAAAGCTCCAGTCCTCTTTCCACATGCCAGAAAATTACTTGAGTATATCTATCCTTCAGTAACTCTTCTTCCCGCCTACAAAAATCTTCTCAGGCTTTCATCAAAAAAGTTCCAGTGCATTTTCCAGTCAGGTCTCTAACGGGCACGTGGACACAGAAAGTAAATCCTGCAAGGCATGGAACAGACTCCTATCCACCACACCTTCCTCCACTAAACTTCACTGGCAATGGAAGACCTCTAGATGCAAAACACATGAAAGAGCATGTTCTGATTTTCCTGGGTGTCCCTTTCTAATTCTAGGCTGATATAACTGTACAAATACAGGCTGTTAGCTCTAGCTGTAAATATTCTTACTAGCTGGAAGAGTCTGGCCTAGTGCAAGAAAAGCTGTTTATTGTTTCTTCACCTACCCTGGCAGCTCTGCCAAATTACTTGCACTCAGGGTATCTGCAGATAGGTGTGAAAGCAATTACAGAGATACCTAGTCTATTTTTGCCTCTTTTCTCTCCTCAAAATTTACCCATTTCAAAAACCTAAGTAAAGGCTTGGAACAAGTAATGTTCTGGGCTTCAAAACACATCTCATTTTCTCTATCAGTGACACAGAAGTTGCAAGAAATCTGGTGTCCCTCAAGAATAGCAACAGATGAAACTATAATTTTTGCCACATTTCATCCCATCGTTATTTCTTTCTCAAGAATGACAAGAAGGGATTTCCTTCTGATTTGTCAGAAGATTGCTTCTTGCAGTCTTTAGAAAACCAGCAGATATTTTGTTGAAAACACTTGGTGCAGAGCAGACCTGAGGACCATATGGTTTATTGCCAAAGATTCTCTCTGACACATCCTCCTCAAATGTCAGTGCTGTTATTCTGTGGCAGGGATCAATAATCCCTGTGTGGAGGGAGATCTCTTCCCATCGAGGCACAAGTGCTTAAGGATCTATGATCAGCTGCAAGGAGAACAAGGGCTGGACAAAGCTGTTCTGGCAGGTCTGGAATCCAATAATGAAACTCCCCTGGAAGCAGCTGCCAGCCCTTTAATGGAACTCACAGCAGTGACACTGCAGAGTGCCCCCACATCCACAGACATTACAGGTGCCACAGCTCTGAAGCATCCTTAAGTGCTTCCTGCAGGTCATCACCCAGATTTTACAGAGAACCCACAAGATGTTTCTCAATCTGAACCTGAAAATGGGGCGTCTGCAGCTCTGCAGGACACCTGATAACCCTGAGGGGAACACCACTGCTTTGTTATGGGGGAGATGATTCTCCTGGTCACACCTGGCTTTCCTGACATGAAGATTATTTTATCCTCTCTTCAGCTGTATCTTCTTGCTTGCAAATGAGCACAGGGAAACTCCAAACATCACAATTAAACAACACCGACTGCAAAATCCAAATACTGCCAACTGCTTCAGAAGTCAGTTTTGCTTCTCAGCCCACAGAGCCTGGGGTTGCTAGAGGTATATTTTTTCATGCATTTCTTAACAAACATTTTTTACTAGGAAGACTTAATTTGATTAAATGAACTTCTTTATGGTATAAGGTTGGTTTGGTAAATAGCTTGCTTCTACATTTTCAAAGTAAAGCTAGACCACATGAATTCTGAACTTAATTCAAACTTCAAAGCCTTTCAAATTTTAAGGAAAAAGAATAGTTTAAATTTAAATAAGAAATATGAAATATATATTTACACAAGCAAACACACCAACTGCATTTTTAAGACCATTATTTTTTCTTTATAATGTTCAGGAATATAAACTTTTTCAGGATTGGCCCTTCATGAGAATACAGTTTCCTGAAATACTGAGAATTCACATGAAGTGAGAATGCCATTCTTTACTCAATTCATATTAACAGAAGTTAATATTGAAATACAATCACGATTGTCAGAAACATGTGAATGTTAACTTTTATGTGGCTGGTGATAGCTATAAACATTTAAACACTTATCTTCCTCAATGCCTCTGAAAAGCAGTACTTGTCCTGGTTTACAACTCTATTAATTTGAAATGATACTCCCCTATATTTAACATTGACTGTTAGCTTGTTTTTCTGCCTGTACTTTTCTTTGTAACAGTTCAAGGAAAAATGAATGCTTTGTGCAGGTATCACCATACTCACCTTTCTATGAAAAATAAACAAATAACAAAAAAACAAAACCACCAAAAAACAAAAGAACACCTCTTCCAATATTCAACCCAATAACAAAACCTGTTTTCCTGTGAAAACACCACGGTGAGTTCTTGCAGGAATCAAAGGTCAGCAAAAAATGAGAAACAAATCCTTTAAATGCCTTCCAAGTTGTCAGAGCTTTTGGTTTGAATCTATCAAAAAACAAAATATTGTATACATTGATACAAAGCTGATTAGCTTTGGCTTTCAAGATTTACCTTGCATAAATGTGTCATCTGCTACAACATGCAAATCCAATATAATAAGCCTGAAACACATTAACGGGAGCACGACAGGATTGGTGTTACTCTGCCTTCTGCAGAACAAGTTTGCAGAACTCCGTAAAGCACATTAACTGCAAATGTATGACCCAAAGGTGGAGGTTTCTCCTTATTGCTGGCTATCCCAACAGCAATCCTTCAAAAAGCAATTTAGGAATACAAGGAGTTAGTGCACATCTGGGCACTTAGTTCCTTATCTGCCATGAAGGAGGGAAAGCTGGGATGGGAGGGACAGGCTCTCCTTTCTCCCTGACCATCAGCAGGGCACTGAGGTGCTGTGCAGCTGTCCTGCCGTGTGTCACCACTGAGGNGCGTGTGTCACCACTGAGGGGCTGTGCTGCTGTCCTGCCGTGTGTCCCCACTGAGGTGCTGTGCAGCTGTCCTGCCGTGTGTCACCACTGAAGTGCTGTGCAGCTGTCCTGCCGTGTGTCACCACTGAGGTGCTGTGCAGCTGTCCAGCCGTGTGTCACCACTGAGGTGCTGTGCAGCTGTCCTGCCGTGTGTCACACACCTGCAGGAAGGGCCAGGTGGCAGCTGTGCACAGACAGCTCAGCAGATGCCCCCAGAGCAGACCAGGGAGTCTGCTGCAAACACCAGCAGAAAGTTCAGTTGTCCTTGAGAGGAACCAGCACAAACCCCAGAGTACAGGGAAAGACAACAAAAGGAACGCTCTCTTCAGATCTGCCTATTGAATTACTTTGTTTCATATCTCAATAATAAAATAAGCCCCGAAAATTATCTCTCTCTTGATTAATATTCTCCTCCATTTCTCTTGTAAATGAAATGAGACAGTTCATCTTCTGAAGATGAATTAGATGAAGCAATTCCTGCTCTACCATCACGCCATGCACTTTAAAACCCCTCTCATGCAACAATTACTGTCTCCTAGATCAGTGGGACTCGTGGAAATGATCTAGTAATGTCTTCAATAATACTTCCTTTAACTGACAATCATGTTATTAAAAAAAACATTCTAGACCGGTTTACTAAATAAGTAAATCAGGAACCAGTCTAAACAAAAATAGCCACAGTAATATAATTCAAGAATACTATTATGAAAAAAAGAAAAAAAGACTGGTGTTTTTCTCTGACTCCACGCTGCATGAGAATTGGCAAAGCACTCACAAGAAACGCAGAATGACCTCACAAACCTTGGGGAATTAAGAAGAGAAATTTGCCTGCCCAAGCAAGCACTTGACATTCAAAAATAACCTCCTGAAACATAACCAGTGTGCAAGAGTTCAGCCAACTAATGGGTTTTAACTAGGCAAAACCAGGCCATCTGTATGGTGAGATTGACAGCTTTGGCTCCACGCTTCATCTTTTAAATGCCACCTACACCTCAGCTGGGGCAGGCACATCAATAGCACCATTGATTTTTTTCTCACTTCAGCGAAATTACTCATTTTCTGCAGTTGCAATGTTACTGAAAAATAAAGCAACTATTTGAACACTTGAGAGCTCAGTGCTCTTTACAGTGCATGTCTTGCCTACACCTCTGTGTGTGGCTAAAGCTTTACTGATATCTGTGCATGGCTCCTTTCCCTGTCCTCTAATGAAATTATCCTGCAGAAAAACCCCAATGTGACAAATAACAATTATCTTCTTTATAAATCGAGGAGAACATTTCTGATGGACTGATTTTTTTTTTCCTTCCTGAACATTTTTTTTAAACAGTAGAGAAAACACTGGATAAAAGAAAATAGTATGTGGGGTTTTTCATTGATTTTGTTTGCGTGTTTAAAGGTTGGTCAAGAATCTCCAGGGCATTTTATAAGGCACAGTTCATATCAGCACAGTTATTTCTTGTGTGCCTTCCATAACACAAGCAAAATAAGTTTTAAATAATTTCTTCTTTGGTCTTACTAGATGACAGGAATCATACTTACAACAGTAAGCAATAACTTAGGATTTCAATATCAGTAACTGCTTTTTAGGAGTAATCCTAATCTTACCTGCAGTGGTTAATTGCTGAAGTATGACTGATCCTTAACAACTGCCTCTGCATTAAATTCAATTTCCACAGGTAAACCTCACTTCTGCCTTTTCTTACAAGAAGAAGTAAAATTGTCAAGTCTTTATTATTACAACATTTGGAATCTACCCATACATCTTCCACAGACCTTTTATGGTGTTTCTGATGAATAAGACTTTGCAGACTAACTTTACACAGGACCAAAATATTCATAATTGTCAAAACTGTTGATATTGAAAGCTTATACTGTACACAAGAAAGAATATATGCCCTAACAATGTCTGTTGAAGCATTATCTTCATTTATATTTAATTTGTATTACCACCTTCTACATTCTTTTATTTTTTTTTCATTTAGCTGGGAGTTTTTGAGATCAATGTCAAATCAAAAATGGACATTTACTAAATGCGAGCAGGTCACAGATAAAGCCAGAACATTTTGCAGAAAAACTGCATCAAGGTGCACAGAAATACATGGGTTTATCAGCACTCACAGCAATTGCAAAGAAGAAACTGTCTAGGATGTGTATGACCTGAAAAAGAAAATTCATTATAAAGGCTTTGCACATTTTTACATGGTACGAAACTTTCTCCCTAAAGCTAACAGTAACAGTTTGAAGGGAATTACAGGATATAGTAGAAGTCTTAAGATCACAGAATTTTTCAAATGCTGCCTTTGGAAATAATACCTTGTACGTATAATTACTTACAGTTGGAATGCCACAAGTTCACGTAGCTTTTTTCTTTAAAAAAATTTGCATCTATTAATTTTGTTTGTGCCACCATTAACATGACAGCATTCCTTCTTTCTTGGGTCTGCAGAACAGAGCTCCTGTAGTATTACAGCACCTGCTGCTCCCAGGGACAGCAACCCTTCATGGTTCTGGGAGCTCTGGCTGCTCCAGAGCAGATGGAGCACTCAGCTCCCTTCTCTGTCTGACCTGATCTCTGCCTCAAGGAAAACCTCCCAGCCTGTATGGCTGCTGACATCAAAGGTCCTGTCATTTCTTTGAAAGTAGTCTTAAACTCTCTTTATTGAGAAATGGACTATTAGCAATCTAGTATAACAATTCTTAGGTTATTTCAACAATTCTTGTCAAAAGGAAACTGCATTCCAGACTGATTTCAGTATGAGGCTTTTTCAGTACTTTCATCCAAAGTCCTTCCCTTATTAGACTGCTTGTCCTGTTAACTGTTTACAATTCATCTGCACTGAAGGCATCCTTTGCTGTACATTCCCATCCCAGTACTGAGAAAAGCTGCACCCAAGCCTTTCCAGACCTTACTGACATTTCAGTTATTCATACAATGCAAAGGGAGTTATTCAGATTAGTCAGGAGACAAACGAATTGCTGGCTCTAAACGTACAGACTTCTGCAAGCTATATACACAGAGATTTCTATCTGTCTGTAGAAATACCAAGGATTTATTTGTTCCAAAGGCTTGCAAATCTTGATTACCCTGACTCTGCCACAGGGGCTGGACATGTGTGAGGATTTGTAGTCTATCCTCAGTGAACACGAAGCTAACTAAAGCAGCTTAGACAAGATCTTTGCTTTGATGGCAGAGAAATAATCTTGGATGCCACACAGCGTATGCAACCTCGGATCACTACAGGGATCTCATCACCCTACTCCTTTCATCATCTGCATGTTTCAGCTGCAGCCAGCCTTCCTCCTCCACTGCAGTGTCATCCTACAGCACACACAGCCAGTGCCGCTGCTTGGAACAGGCACCCTCAGATCTCTCACTCATCTCTGCCTCCTCAAACAAAGCTGTGCAAATCATCCCTCTAAATCCTCCCTGATCTCCTCGTGGTGATCTGGCTCCCCAGAGCTGTTCAGACATATGGGCAGCAATCAGGCCACATCCAAGCTCACATTTACCAGCAATGTTTGGAACAGCTCAGTGTCCCCCTTCTGCCTGTCATTTTCATTTATACATATGCAGCTGTAATTGCCTGTAATTTCAATCTATACATGTCATTCCCTTGAGACTTTATTACCCTGCTGAAGTGGAAATTCCTATCTGTATACATTAGAAAAATAACACTGGGACAGAAAATGTGAAAATCCCTGACAATGAATCTTTCACATCACTTGCAAGAAATACCATAACTCATAGAACAAAATGAAAATATATTATGTTGAAGCAAGAAAGTACCTATAAAATTAGAAGGGAGATTCTCAGATTTCAGGTGCCTCCATTAAGGAACAATGTTTCATGAACTAAACAGATTTATAATATTTTTAACGCATTTCTAGAAATTTTCATTGTATGAGCAAGATACTTAAAAACACATTTAAGAAAAAATACCTTGTAGGAAAGTGATTTCTGATTTGGTCACTTCTAGAAGCTGCAGCACTTGTTCTAGTTGATTTCCACTAACTTTATTGCCAGTCAATGAGAACTGCACGACAAAATCCAAAGAGAAAACCATAGTTCTGACAGAGCAGAGTAATTAGTGCCTGAAACCAAGGCAGGCAGGATCCTTATGCTGTCACTATTCAAGCTCAAGGTGTATTTACACAGGATTTCTATCAGAGAATAAATGCACACATGAAGAATTATGGCTGTATTTCCTAGCAAACACATACAAGAAATACTCAAGTGTGGATTACATACACAAGGAAAGCTTTTGAGAGAGCAGGAGCTCCAAAGGAATACGGCAGAAATGAACTTTATTTGTTGAGGTAAAAGTCAACATTGCATGCAAGACACCTTAGACCCACTACTTATTTCCTGACTGTACTGGGAAACACTGCTAGTGGGTAAAGAAGGAGTGAATATAAAGCCTAATTCTGGACACAGGATATAAAGACCTGATTAGAAGAGAATTGAAGTATTTCTAGGAGGAAAAGAATTGTTAGTTTTGCTGAAATGATATCTAGCTAGATAGCAGGAAAACATAAAAAGTATACATATCTATAGTATAAATATATATACTTGTATTTATACGTATCTATATATATGCAGACTGCAAAATGGTCCAAAACATTCAGAAATTTACTCTGTATTATACAGATGAATATACATGCTTATCTATACACAGTGAAAAGTTAGTCCTGGTAAGCAGTTCCATTTATTCTTTTATGCCAACTATTAGCCCAACTTCAATTACAGCTTAAGCATCAATATAACTATAGAATATACAGCAGCCAAAAGAATAACGGTGTTTTGAGGCAACACCAATATAAGTACTCTTATATTATACTTACTTTATTTACTTTAGTTATCCTAAAAACACTTCACCCATTGTTCCACCAACATGGCAATTTGTATTGTATCGTGGGCTCCTCATTCTCCTCATAGACATTTGTGAATTTATAAAAATACAAAAGCCTGCTTATAACTCCATGAACAATGGTGAAAATTTTTTATTTTAGCACTGCCATTTCCATTTATTCTTATTGCTTGTAATTTCTACAAGTATCTAAATTTATTCTGTATTTCCTGTACAGGTAGGAATCGCCAAGCTAACCTTATCTGTTCTACAGGTTTTAATATTCATATTTCTAGTGTAATATGCCAACTTCTATCTATTTTCAAGTTGCATACTGCTTTTTGTATCTTATCTGCATGTGCGATACAGATTCATTTTACCTTTCAAATAGAAGCAATATAAACTTGCCTTCCTCATATATATGGATACTCAAATAGAGGCAAGATAGCTTCAAGTGCTGGTAGTGTCATTAAATCCTGCTACGGTATCGAGACCAGATGTTCACAATGCAAGGATCTCTAAGGTCTCTGTTTCTTTTTCCAACAAAATGCATTTTGTCTTCCTTAAATTGCAAAGTGAAACTTCAAGCTACATATTGATAAAGGTTTCAAACCCATAATACTACAGGGTTACAGGTGCCCAATACGAAGTGAAACGTCTTGATTGTCATCATTTGTTGTGATATCTCTAATCACACTATGTGTGCATTAATTGGATTCAGCAAAATCACTCGAGCTTTTAGTGTAATTGGATTCAGCAAAATCACTCGAGCTTTTAGTGTTCTGAAAGTCTGAACAAATGGATTAATATGAAAAATATCTGCACCACAAAAAAAGAAAAAATAAAAAAAAAGGAAGTATTTTTATTTCCTTCTGTTTAGCCCAATAAGGCGATTAAAATGATTGTTAACTGGAATTATAGCAGGATCCCAGACAGTTAACTCTGAGAAAACACAGTCTCAAAGGAATATTCCAGACAAACAAGAAGATATAAAATAAACATATTCCCTTTAGCTACATAGGAAGAAATGTGCAACACATTCTACATCAACTCCAGTTCTGTCAAATTACTGCTATGCCACAACTTCCAGCCTATGTTCTAATTTAAATGTGTTAAAACCAAATGAAAAAAAAAAAAAAAATACCACTGATCTGTGTCCTGTTGAGATCTTTTCAATAAAAATTCACATCTAGACTTTTTATCACACAATTCATATAACAAATAATTCCTTTAAAAAAGGCATGAGGGTAAAAGGTTCGGTGTAACCTTAGGCCTGGAAATGCCAATTTTCCATTTGACACTAAGTCAGTGAATGAGAAACAAAAACAAACAAAGTAAATGAAAGAAGTAAAAGTAACCCTGTCCCGGGCTGCTCTGGGCACCACAGGAGACACGGAGCTGTCACAGGGAATTAACTGTGTGTCCCACGGGCAGGGGAGCACCTGCACTGCTGCTGGGGGCTCTGCATGGGGAGCACGGGCTGTAGGGGATTTGTGTAGGATATCTGGGTGTTCCAGGACAGCCCCAGTGCCTGCATTTCCCCTGGCAGAGTTAATGCTGGTCACCACACACCAGCCCTTCAGCTGCGGGCTGGGCTGGGGCACCGTGAGTGACACAAACCCAAAACCATCACCCAGCACAGGGGAAATGATGTTTGCTTATTGTCCTGCACGGATGAAGGACAGCCTGAATGATTCATCCTTAAACAAAAGTGGGGAGCCTCAAGTGAATTGCAAAATAATTTCCTTTAAAAGCTGGTTGAGAACACACAGCCACACTGTCCCGTGGCAAGGACTGCAGGCAGCACCAACACCAGGTGCCAGCGCCGGGAGTACAAACACAGGACGGAGCTGGTGTTGAAGATGGGGAAAAGCACAAGCAAAACCAAATTTCTGGTTTTGTAGCATCAGCTGAACCCTTTGAAAGTACAGTCGCTTTGCAGCAGGAACACTGGACTCCCGGCAGCCACCCTCAAGACTTCTTCAGTAATTCACTAAGTAATTATGCTCACAAATTAGAAAAAAATATGGTAGCAGCTTAGAATAATTTCTGTTTTAAGACTAACCCACGTTCAGAGCACATCTGCACATTGTGTATCTCATTCGGTGTTTAGAAACCATACTGTACAGAAGAAAAATAGCTATTTATTCAGTGCTTTTCAAATTAGATTTCATACTGAAAACTTCTGAAAAGCACTGAACTCCTCCGGCTCCCACAGGCTTCAATGATGCCTGAAATGCAGAAGAATTGAAATCATCTTTTTCATCAGATTAAGATCTCCTTATTTG
This sequence comes from Illadopsis cleaveri, assembly GCA_013399915.1. NCBI lineage: Eukaryota > Metazoa > Chordata > Aves > Passeriformes > Timaliidae > Illadopsis > Illadopsis cleaveri. The sequence continues at coordinate 141,676 of VXBB01013590.1, read as the reverse complement.
AATTTTTTCATGCAGATAAATGAGGAGGCTGTTTACAAACCAAGGCTCATATAGGAAAAACCTTCAAAATTAGTGTTCATTCAGCAAGAGAAATAAATGTTATGTCTGCCTTGCACAGATGAATAAATCTACTTATGTCAATAAACACTAATGAAATGAATGGAACTAACATTGATTTCAGGGCAGCCAGGACTTTGGCCAGTGTATTTACTCTGAACAAAACTGTATAAACACATTAATTGACTGCAAGGAGAAGGATTCAGAAAGATACAATATAAATTCTGCTGACATTATTTTTAAGCCAATACTTCTGACAGAAGCCACATTATTTTTGAAACAGTTTTCTCTTTAAGTTGTACGTTTTGAGTCAAATCAATAAACTATTATTACCAAGCTCATTTTTATGAAAATCAAACTATACTTTAATCAGTAAAAACAGAGGTGCTTCAGTTCCTTCATAGCACATGACCAGCCATGAATTCAACATACTTTGATTTTTATCACTTATTCATTTTTATTTATTTCATCCATTATTAATTTCAGTAATAATTCTAAAGAGGTATTTTGTATCTTGATTTTTCTGAATTATTTAATAAAGAGAGAGAAACTGGTGGAGAAGCTGGCTCCTGTTTCAGACACTCTGTGGCTCTGCAAGTCAGTACATTACACAGACCATGAGCCTTGGAAAGAGATATTTGGTACAATGATGATGATGATAAAGCCACAGAGAACCCCAATTCAAAACGTGAATCATTCCTGTGTTAGGAGAACAGAAAGACCCAGAACTGCCACTTCAATAACAGTAAAAATGTTAAGTTCTGCACAGACAGCAGTGACAGGACTTCTTCCTAACTGGAGACTTCATATAAAATAGGCATTTTAAGCTTTTAGAAAAGCCAAGTCAATCTTACATCCAAGAACAGTGACAAGAAATGAAAGAAATATATTAACCATTGAGAAACCATAAAGAACGATCATTACACAACTTCTCAGGCTGAAATGTAAATATAAATGTTCAAATTAAAATTATCACAATGTAAAGGGGAAGTTTTCAACAGAAAACTGGCTAAATCTAATCACAGCCATTTATATAGCCATCTAAAATGTAAGCATTAGTAACAGCTATTTTAAAATTCATTGATCTAATGTATCTGGGAAGACCTCTGCTTTGTCATTTTTAGTCATGGTGCCAATGCCATTCAAAGTCCATTCTGTAAATTTACATATGTATAAGGGAGACTCTGACAACTCTGACGTCTATTACTTAAGCAAGTTACCTACACAACAATTAAAGACATTTCTACTAAGATAGTTCATGCTTTCAGGAATTAAAGAAAGGGCAGTCAACTCTTCCACATATTATTACATACTTTTACCATTTCAAATGATTAAATGATTATGAAACTCAGATCACTGAATGTCATCACAATGTGAGCTGTTTGTCCTGAAGTTTTAAAGCCATGTGTTTCAGCTGTGAATTGTGAATTAGACTGGAGTGTGAGGAAGGCAATAAAACTGTTCCATCAGACAGGACTAACAGGAGAATTTGTTACTGAGGTTACAGGGCTGTTGCAGCTGACCTGTGATCTCTGACAGACAGGTACAGCCATGAGTTCAGGGGCCAGACAGTGGCTGCTGTACCTCAATTACTGAAACTCTGGTAAGGAAAATGGAAAGCATGAAGGAGAGGAGCAGCAACCAAGTATGAATCAGGATTTCTGAATTGACTCCATCTGATATCTCCATTCCCCTCTCCCTATTAAAGGGTGGTGTAAGAATAAAGTGAACATGAGAAAGAACACAGCTGAATGTTTCTGTGGGAGCCTGCAAAGAAAACATACAGATTAATACAATGATTTCATTTATTGAGTAGTTTCAGCATAATTACAGCTATATACAGACTGTCATAGTGAGGCATCAACAGTGCCTTCATAATGCCTACAGAAAAGGTGACTCACCAGAGCCCTGAAATTCAAGTGAAACACTTACTGTCACTCAAAATGCTTTAGGAAATGAAAGCCAATTTTTGCAGCCTAACAGGCTAACTCACTATGCTATTTTAATTATTTTTCATTCAGATAGATTTTTCTTGGCACATAGAACCAATGCATCAAGGAGAAATTTTTTTTGAAAAACCACATAGCAAGCTAGCATCAATTGAGGATGCAAGAGTAAAAACAGAAAACAAGAAAAAAAAGAAGAGATGTCATCTAAGATACTAAAGATTTACAGAAAAGGGAACAAGGGAAAGAAAGAGAACCTGTAAGCCTTTAAATTTATACATAGTCACTTAATGACTGGGCACACTTTGCTGGGACTGTGTCTGATAGAGAATGATGCAAAAATTACTTCTAAGCCTGTAAGTAAGTACATTTACAAGCCATTCAAAAAAATCCATGCAGCATTGCAACAGCTATTTAGTAGTCCAAAAGCATAAAATCTGGGGAAAAAAAATCAACACATTTCCTCATTTAGAGAAGAACATAATGTGTTATCATGTCTGTGAACATCCAGAAATCTGAGAGAAAAATACAGTGACTTCCAACTCAGTGGGACGTGACTTTTCCAGGGAGTGATCTCCAGCCCAACCACAGAGGAGCCCCAGCAGCACTTCCCTCCTCCCTGCACCTCCCTGCACTGCAGGAAAGCACTGCTGCCCACTCTGGGGACTCCTCCTGCACACTCCAGGTGATTCTGCCCTGTTTGTTCTCACACGGGCCCATTTTCAGCCAGGGAACTGTCTGCATTCACCTCATGGAGCAGAGAAGCACAGGAGACAGTCTTCCAGCTGATGGGGGGGGAAAAACTCAAAAATGCTTTTTTAACAAAAAACCACACGTTTTAACAGCCATGATCAGTCTCTTTCCAACTTTCTTAACTGTTGGATGACTGTAACTTTAAAACTTTTAATGAAACACGGGAAATTCACATTCCTATTTCTGCAGTAGGTGGGATTGGCTAATATAGGTAGAAGGAGATTCCGTCACAAACATATACATTTAGATATTATTTCAGCTTTGAATCAGCCTAATAATAGAACTACTTAGAGAACTGTACTAAGGTTTTGTGAATTTCATTTCGACGGCACAAAAAGTATGAGAAAATTGATGAAATCCCATGAGGTTTGCAGAAATACAGACATTCTTTACAGGCTCTCCAGCATCATGCTGAACTGAAAATAAAAATTCTGTCTCAACAGAAAATAAAGTCTTTTCAGTTCTTTCTTGTGCTTTTTAAAAGTAGTGTAACCCATAAGATTTAATCTATAAAGTTGTACTGCTTAAGTATAGACACAATACAGCCAAATGTTCCATTAAACAAAATAAAGGTGGCTCACTTTCTTTCAATTAACAAAATCTGAAAAAATACTGAATTTCAAAGTAATATATTCTTATTTCAACAGAAATTTCCATTTTACAATCAGTTCTTGAGAACATATTTCTGTAGCATTATCATACACAAGAGTTCACTTTCTTTCACATGCTCTAAAACATTTTGTCTGGCTGTGTAATTTTCAATACATACACTTAATGTGCTTAACAGTTTGTCAGGGTCAGTAACACACCATCACCTCAGATGCTTTTTGAAATGATTCCTCATGATCCATCCCTGTATCATGAAAAAATACAAGGGAAAATAAATTGCTGAAACTCGTGATACATAAGGAATAGCTGAGAAGCTGCAGACCATGGGTTTGCTTATTTGAGAAATACTGAGGTGACCTGTAAGGGAATGAAGCAGCTGCTAGAAGCAGCTGATATGGTGGACAAATAATGGTGATCAGTCTCCTATCCATGGCAAGGACCTTCAATGGCAAGTTTGTCAGTGAAGTTTTTTCTCATGAGCCCAGTCCCTGTGAGTGGTTCTCACCATGACCCTCCCTCAGGACACTGAATATCAGCCAGCACCAACTCCCTTCTGCTGGGATGGGAGCACAGCCTGAGACTCCAACTGTGCATGGAAATCAACAACACAGCAGGTGGGTGGGACATCAACAACACAGCAGCTCCTTTGGGTGGCAAGGTACCTCCACACAGAGGGGTTTATAAATATTAAACTTGTGAGATTTTCATTCCAGTTACACTATTAATAATGTAGGGATGTAACCTACATAGTAACTGCTCCATGCAGAGCCTCCTTCTTCCAAGCAGCATCCCAGGATTAGACTGCGCTAGCCTACTCTAAAAATAAAGTCACCCATCATGTGGCCTTGCACCAGCTATGAGTAATCTGTTTTCTTCCATCTCCAGCTTTCCACTAACATGGCAGTTTGGAACACAGAAAATAAAATAGATGTTAAGTGAGTGAGACTAAGCCTGGGAAAACTGCTTGCACTGCATTAAGGGTTGCCTTACAATGACACCTAAATGTATTTCCATGGGACTACTTCTTCCCAATTCTATGGTAAAATACAGTAAAGGGAGATTTTTTTTTAAAGTTATGTAACAAGAACCCAAAATGCACATACTTATATTGTAAAAGTACAAAAAGCTTCAAGCAATAAAACAGCATAGAGCTCTTAATTAGTTTTCGAGGGTTACATTTTGTCACCGTAAAATGGGACAGAAAGAGGAAAGCAAAAAGGGCAGAATGCTCCCCAGAGGACTGTGTAAGGATGTGAGCAAAAATTTACCCTCTAGAGCTCATGCTCTGCATCCTGTACTCAAACATTAATCTAAAAGGAAGCACACAGCGGAAAACCAGAATCATTCTGATTGATGAAAATGAAGGCATATGTCAGAAAAATTGGCATTTTACTGATGATACTAATAATAGATCTAATAGATCAAGAATGACAAAGGAAATTAAGTATTTTTGAAGGTACACATATATTTGACTTCCAGGAAAAAAACCAAACCAAAACAAAACAGTTTTTTCTTGTACTTTTATTAGTTATGGGACTCTGAAGACTTAATTAGTTGAAGTTAGAATTAGTTCTGGTCTTTTTCTCTTTGTGCATAAGCATCTCGGAATATGCACTGACAGGTGGATAGATTACTGAAGACTATTCTCCAAAAGGCAAATGTTGCTTTATGCCCCTGGTACTCACCTCTGAAAAACACCTTCAGTCCAAAGAACACTGACAGAAACTATCCAAAGTGTCTGGTTTTCACCTGGGAAGAGTTTGATGATTTGCTAAATAGAATGTTTTCCATTTTTAACTCAAGGATTTTCCTTTTTCCTTAACCCTTTGTTCAAACAGAAACAAACACACACACAGACTTTAGAGCAGTCAAGTTCACCAGAACAATGGTCATTTTGGTTGGCTAAGCCTGAAAGGGCAGGCTGCATGAATACTTTTCCTTTGTAGCTGATTGAGGAAAAAAACCAGTGCCATCCATTACAAATCTTCATGTGGAAATGTAACTCTCCCATAAACAAACTTTTTGATGTGAAAAATCTTCAAGTGTCTGTGAGATTTATTCACACCTTTACCTTAAGAGAAAAAAAGGCAGCCAGACAACTTCCTACTGGAGCACATTTAGAAGAAGTTATGAACTCAAAAATAATTTCCACAAGTGACATGAAGAAAGAGAGACCTGACCTAAGGGTGTGCAATCTCAGATTCACATCAAAGCTCCCCGTGGGCTGCCACAATTCACACATCTGTGGCTGGGAATTTCAGCTAACACTGACTGCAGCAGCACTGCAAGGGCTGTCTCTAGCAAGGGATGAGTTATGTGGTTACCATGTGTCAGCCACTATGGCCAAACGTGGCTCTTCAGAAAAGAAATACCTTCATGATAATCAAAAGCTATCTGGAGCACAGATTCTCTATGATCTTCACCAAAATTAGAAGTGAAAGAATAAAAATTGAACACTAAAATGCCATGAACGTCAGTTTCCTGCAGGTCTGTGAATGTAGTCTAGTTTACTTTTGCATATATTAGAAACTAATTCACAGAGATATAAAAAAAAACATGTGAGAGGAAACAAGGCAGGGTTGTACTCACTTCCTTCTCCGATTCCAGCTGACCACTTGTCTTTTGTAAAGAAACAGCAACCACTAACTTCATGTGTGTCCAAAAGCAGAAAGGACTTTTGTACACCTAAGTTCCTTTGGAAGGCATATAAACAAGCAAGCAAGCAAGCAAAAAGCAAGTTTTATAATCTAAAGTATTTTCCCTTCTGTTTGAAGGTAACAAGACAAAACAGAAAAGTTCAAATACCCTGTTTCAGAATCTGGAATTAAAGCCTTAGGTGGTAACAGCCAGGATCAAAGAGGGGTGGACATATAAACTCAAGGACTCTATGATGACAAAGGGAGAATAAGCAAAAGGATTATTATCTCTCGCCTCTGAAACTAACTCTGGAATGGGCTATTTGTGTATGGAAAGACTCCAGTCAAGGATATGATGTACATTACTCCAGCAGGTCTGAATATACCACTGAAAATTCAAAAAAAAAAAAAATTAAAATCATTTAAACTGCCAGGACAGTTTGAGAACATTCCAAACGATTTAAAACATTCCTCTGTCTCACCCCTCACCTTCTAGTTACCTGCCCCTTCATGTATTTGCCTCACACACGGAGGACTTGCTTTTGTGTTGGAATTAACATTTTTAAGAGAAAAGAGGTATGAGATTCCTCTAACCAACACCTAGTGTGTACACATCAACAGCTAAAACAGCCTACTGGACTGTCCTTCTTGTCAGTGAAGAGACCTAGGGGAGCACATACAATAATTCACCTGAACTTTTAGACAGAGCTGAGATTGAAAGTTTTAGACACAGGTGACAGAAAATGAAGCACATGAAAACTACAGTCATCACACATTCACCACACTCCAGTCACCTCTCTTAGCCCACTTTCCTTCTTTGTCCCCCTTTCCCAGAGCTGGATGCAGTCTCACCCTGAACTTCTCCTGTTTAATCATGTTCTCATGACTGTCTGAACAGTCACATGTTTACAGGAACTTTGTCACAACAGATACACAGTACAAGATGTTCTTCCATATCTAAATCTATTTTTCTGTGTCATAAATATTATTTTCTGTAATATAAACATTATTATATTATATTATATTATATTATATTATATTATATTATATTATATTATTAAGGTCCAAAGCAAAACGGTCGGTTTTTTGAATTGTAGGGTTCTCCAGACTTCTATCCAAATTCCCTCCTCTAGGAATCGTGAAAATAAGTCGTAATTCTATGTTCCATTAAAATACAAAGCAACAACTACCTATGGTGTGTTCTAAATGCTCCCTGCCCAAGCAGAGGTGGCTGATGCACCTCGGTGTCACTGAGCACAAAGCCAAAGCATTCCCAGTGTCTCTGTGCCATCCCCACCCTGCCTGCACAGTCCTGTTTCTGCTGCAATCCTGGATCAGGAAGGTCACGCTACACAACATATTGATTCTGACTAAACTGCAGAAATCTGACCTGCAGAGAGTGAACAGCAAGCTTGACAGTGATTGAATGTAACTGCTCTGAAGTCACACCAGATTTAGCCTGACTGGATCCCATAATATTTGGAAATGCACTGTACAAAACTGCCTTTTTTTTTTCATCCTATTCATCTACACAAGCACATTTAAAAAACAAACCTGCACTTTTTTTGACACAGTGTAGTAATAACCTGAGTCCTTGAACACCTTAGCGTTAAAAAAAGTCTGCCTTTTACAAAATTGCTGAAGATCACTGAAATGTAACCTTTGTGATAGGTCAGTTAACTTCAGATCAGTAAACACAAACATGCCTTTGCCTCCAGTGAATATATTCCATTTTAAGAGCTGTGTTCATCCCATCTACAAATACAATTTAGTGTAAGCAGTCACATTTTATTTTCTCACTTTAAAAATGCCCAGAGATTTTCTCTAAGGTTTATGCTTTGATTTGCTCGAATAAAAGGCTATTTGAGGAAGTTGCATACAAACATTTCCTGCAATTCTCAATAACACCATATTAGAGTTGGATATTTGATGCACCAAATTATCTTGACTAGAAACCTACTAAATAAGAAAAAAATATCTTGCACTGCATTTTTCTTTAAATGGAATTAATTTCTGTTCTACACACTTAGTTAAAATTAATCACAAACGAACTTGTGGCAATTAGTTTGCATTTCACTACCTGTATCACTGACTTTATGTGGAGAGGTGTTTTTTCACTACTCCCTGGATGTTCACTGCAGAGGCAGGACACATGCAGGGTCACCACCATTTCTTTAGCATTTGTAAGTGGCTCTCCTGGCCCTCTAAACACCCACTACATGATTTTACTTTATGAGCTTCAGCATTGTTGTCACAATCTGTAACTGAATTCTGAATGTAACACCAGAATACAAGAATTTCACATTTTCAAACACTAAATTAAGCATACTGCACACAGGACAGTCTGGGGGACATGTGCAGTTAGGTCACAAAGCTGATGGCTCCAAGTAGAGATTTTTCTGTACAACAGAAACACAACAGTCCAATTATTTGTATAATATGCTGACAGTCTTTGAAAATTACTAAAGCACTCCACAAAACCATAAAAATACCTATTATTGTTGTATTTCTCCCCCACTGAGACTTAGGAAATATTCCCAGAGCTCCAACTCCAGGATTTTAGACTAAGACAGGCAAGTTTATAAAATGGATATAAAGTACTTGGTTGCCACTTAAAATATAAAGCTGGAGAGCTGCACTAGTACCTCAGAAACCTGGGATGGATTGAGGCCTGGACAGGCCCCCTAGAACAGAGGACAGACAGTGTTAAAGGAATAAAGTAGGTATTTATTAAAGGGCCTTCAAAGACACAACTCGGGCAGTGCAAGAGCTCAGCTGAGGATGCACCCCAGATGGACAACGGGTTACACATTTTCACACTTTTGTAATTTTTGGTCCATTTCCATGTTGGGGTTAATTGTCCAATTACAGCTTCAGGTTGTGAAGTCCCATCCTCCCAGATTGCTCTCCTCAGTTCGTTGCTGTTCATACTTTTTGGGCCTGAAGCTGTAATGGTTCCTGTCCTTGGTTCCCGGGCTGGGAAAGGATTGTTTTGTCTGACTAAACTGTGCAGAGAACTTGCTAACACTTCAGGTGAAGTTCAGAGTTATTTACTAATGCAGCACAGAATCTGTAAAACATGAAAGCTCAAACTTGAGGCACCAGGATCAAGGAAGTGCCAGTGAACAGAGCACGGGGAAGTGCTGAAGTGTTAAGCACTGCAGACACAGAAGCTGCACAGTGTGCTGGTTCTGATTCACCTGTGCAGACACAGAAGCTGCACAGTGTGCTGGTTCTGATTCACCTCTGCAGACACAGAAGCTGCACAATGTGCTGGTTCTGATTCACCTGTGCAGACACAGAAGCTGCACAGTGTGCTGGTTCTGATTCACCTCCCGCCCAGCCCGGCTGGTGCTGCCAGGTTGCATAACGTGTGTGAAGGGTGGCACAGCTCAGTGACAGCACAGAGCAGGCAGGAGCAGCCACCTCATCTGCTCTGGTACAGACCCTTGCCCTCCAGAGAGGCAGGTGAGGAAACAGCTCCCTTGCTCCAGGCAGCAGTGGGGAGGGAGAGCCTTCCTTTGTGATGGGCAGAGGGAAGCAGCAGAGAGCCTACACTCAGCACCAGCAGCACTAACACACGGCTGGGACAGGCAGTACTCTGAGTTAACCACTTGTGTTGTTGGCCCATTCAGACTTGTAAATAAAAAAAAGGGCCAGATTAAATCCATCTGACTTTATGGCTATGGATAAAGGAGTTTCAGTGTGTTTGGAACAAATAAGAGCACCCATCAAAACCTTAGCTATGCTTGTATAATCCCAAATTACAAAAAAGAAAAACAGCCTATTCTTCATGGAAAACATTTCAGAGCTTTCAAAGTATTATTTTTTTTTAAAGAAACACTTTAGAAAAAACAATCTTGATACCATGAGAAAGTTAATAAGAAAATGTGAAAGCCTTCTACTTGTAATTCAAAATAAATTCCAACTTTCTTACTGTAACTCCTCAGTGTGCTGTTCCCAGCACACGTCAGTTAGGCAAGGCAGTTAGGGTTGAAAACTAAGACTGCAGGAGACGCAGGCAATCATTTTGGTATTATCCTCGATTTTCCCAACAATCATTGTCAGAAAGAGAAATGCAAGTAAAGGGGTTTGTTTATTCTCATTACAAACTCTATCTTTCTGAGGCAATATCAGAATTTTAATGACTCATATAGTCTGTGAATGAGCATAATGAACACCACCACCCTGACACTTCCAACGTTCTGTAATTTGATTTGTTGGCAATTCCTATTCTCTCCTGTTTACAACCTGCAGGAAACAGGTGAAATATCTAGCCAGTCAAAATAGTGAATATTTATAAGACTCAACTTTATGGATTCATTTTACCTCTCCAGTATAGCTGAGAGCTTTACCTTATTATGCATTTTGAGAAACCATTATGCACATGCCCAACCAACAGCAATCATTCTGAGAGCAGCCCCATTATGAGGTGAAATAGCTTCAGGGGAGAACTTTGCCAGATGTTTAGCAAGTCTCCCAAAAGTTTAAACTCTTCCACTTTATAAAGTAGACACACAATTAATTGGTAATCTCCCTTGCTCAGTGCAGGGCTAAAAGGAATGTTTAAATTTGCAGTTTCTCTCGGCTGTCTCAAGGACACAAGGAAAAGCCAGGGGATGCTCCTGGGCTGGGGATGAACCAGCTGCAGTGGGAAGGTGCCCAGCAGTGCTGTATGGCAGAGGGACCAGCCTGTCCCCTTGGCAGGGTGGTCACTCTGCCAGGATGTCCCTGCTGTCCTCCAGAAAAGGAGTGACATTCACCCCTTCCATGGTCAGAGATGCTCCCCACACAATTCACACCTGGCTCTGCTGAGATGCAATGGCTGGACCTTGTCTCTCCCATCAGCTACCTCAGCTCTGCCCTGTGCTCTGCCACAAAATGAGAGAGACCTTTGATAAAGGTTCCCTGAACTGAAATCATTGATAGAGTCTGGCAAAATTAATATTCCAGGGCTCTTAGTTCCTTTTTTTTTTCCGATTAAACAGAAAAGCCTAATTTTGTAACAAACAGACTCCAAGTCCGTATGTTTATGGTCTGAGCTTTTAGCAAATAAACAGACACACATCACCCCTTTAGGTCAGAAAACTCCTCATCACACAGCAATATCTCAGTGTTACTGCTCAGGCAGCATGGCCAGCAGCAAACACAGAGCCCTGCAGCCCCTGCACACAGCACAAAGTACCAGCACGAGTTCTCCTCCACAGCTCTTCTCCTTCTGAACTGGGGGGGAGGGGGGGGAAAGGAAATTTGGACCCGGCAGGATGGTTTAGCCTCTGCCTCCAGTGCTCTCTGTTGCCAATGCTGCCTTGCTGACAATTACTCTTTTCTACTAGTTTATAGTGATATCCATCCACCTATTTGCATTTCACCTACTGGAGGGCAGAAACAAATCTTTATTGCCAAGCTTGCTTTCCTTCACCTGTATCCAGACCTCTAAACCCAGTCACTTCTGATATTTCGGATTTGCACAGCTAACTTTCATATGAAAAGATTTTTTATGGCTTGATATCTTCGACAAAACATAATTTTAAAAACTAAGTAATATTTTATATATACTTTAAATGTTTAGGAAACAATTAGAATCCTGCTTTCCAAAGACTCCTTTATAATCTTTACAGCAGTTTCCAACTGTTTTACTCCCTCTGACTTACAGTCACCTGAAATGCCACAACATTTTAAAATTATCTTTGTAATTTTTTTTAAGTACTGTTTGAAACAACAAAAAAGGTCTCAGCAAGGAGCAAGATGCAAGCACGCACATTAAGGATGAAATCACATTGATACATTTCATATACATGAAAAATTAATGCAAGATGAATGGTGAACACTGAATAAGTGGCTTTTTTGCACAAAGACTTCCATGTTGTATTTCTGGCTGATGACAGAAGTCTATTAACAAAATTACGTAACAACCTTGTAAGTTTATGAAATATTAATGGATTAGGGAATAAAAGAAAATAGGCTTCAGACAAAACAAAAATAACTCACCTATGGTGAGTGTCAGCATGGTGAATTCATATTTATTTTATTGTAAAATACTAGAACGTGGCTTGGTGCTTTCAATAGAAATATATCTGGAAGGAGGAGATGGTGCCAACCCAGACAGAGGATGTGGGACTGAAGAAAATTTTCTCTTTTTAAAAGGGTCATGAAACAACAAGGAGAGTTGAGGGAACTGGTTGAACCCAGTCCTCCTCTGACAGAGACGTACCCAAACTCATGTTGTAGCAAGATAAAAACCATGAATTGCACTGGATGTACACGGATGTACCTGGCCCAACTCTGCTACAAATGGACTTCTGAGCCACTGCAAAGGAGGTCAGCTGAGCTGGAAAGAACCATCCCCTTCCAGTGTGACACCCTCGAGTTCAGAAAACAGTCCAGAATTTAGAACAGCTCTGCATGAGAACACAGGGAACTGTTGGGAAACAGAAGAGCATCACCAAGGGGTTTGCTTTGAGGATCAGGGGGAGGAGTACAGGCAAATACCTACTGAAAGGGTGATATTAATGTATTTCTGTTACTGGTTGAAATATTACTTGAAAGCAATTATTTTTCTTGTCTCATATCTATCCATCCATCCATCCATCCTTTCTTTACTTCAGCTGAAGGTCGAAATGAAACACACTGCACAAGTGGCAGGGAAAACTGTGTTTTCCCTCTGGTGTTCAAAAACTGGTATCCCAGATTCATCAGAACTCACCAGAAATGTATGATGTGTTAAAGAAGTAATTGAAAATAAATATTATACTTATTTGAAATTACAAACCACTTCACACTGTTAATTACTTCAGCAAGCTGTGTACTTTTACACTTGCAATCACTCATAGAGATGAGATTACTGCTAAGGCAGACTCAAAATAAATATACATGCTAACAGACGCCAAAAAACTATTAAAAATTAAAAAGAATGTTTTCCTCAAACATCTTGAAGATATTGATTTGTAAAGAAAGAAAACATTCCCTTTAACTTCTGGGATTAGTAAGGAATAAGAGTAATTTCCCACACAGAACAACATATCGAAATCTACAAATGAATATTGGAAGTAGGGTTTTCTTAAAAAAAATACAGGAAAAATTAAACGTAACTACAAAATGAAATGACAAGCAATATACTTAAATAATGGCAGGACAATGTGATTAGCACATGATCAAAATGGGTCACTATTAGATAAAACATCCCTGTGACTCAGTGACGGCCACCCCTTCTTTACAATTGCACAAAACAAAAATAAACGTGTCAAGGATGGATTCTCACCAAACTTTGTAAGAGTGTCTTCCCTTAAATAAGAGCAGAGTAACATCTTCAGGTCTGTTTAAGAGGACACAAAGGCAAGTTTTTACAAGCTTCAGGGGGCACATTTTTATATGTTTACATGAACTCCAGCACATGCAACCTTTAACTCAAGATGCCAGGTAATATGGTCAAAAGCAATTTCACAACTTTGCAGTCACAGCCTGATGACACCAAAAGTGTCCTTGCAATTAAAAATACAAGTTTCCCAAAAGTCACTATGATTTATAGGCTAAGTGATTTGGCTGTCTCTGGAAAACTTGTAGAGCATGGCTTATAAAATTATATATTTTGATCCAGTAAGAAAGATTCACAAGATAAATTTTTAATGTCTCTCTCTAGTGCAGGCCATGGAGATATAGAGAATAATCCTTCCTACACCTACTTCTCTGATTTCTTATGCCAGTCACAGAATGATTCCACAGGGTCTCCATGGAATAGGACAGAGGAGATGCTGCTGTTGCCTGCATTTGAGATTGATTATTCTGCAGCTTGCCCACCTCTGTAATTCAGGGAGTGTTTGAATGCATACTCCAGTAAAGGTGTTTGTAGAATATGGAAGGACTTTTCTGTTTTCAAATGTGTGACACATCAGCACAGTGTAAGTGGTAATATCCATCTCATACTTCCATGCATGTCTGGGTATTTAGCAAGCTGGGAAAACCTTCAGCTGCAGTAAAAATACTTTCACTGTTTGTTTGCTTTCCCCAGGTAAATAAAGTAGCATCCTATTGGGAGGGTCAAAACCAATGTGACACCTGTTTTACTGTTTCAGAAGATAACCATAATACTCACTAAGCGTGTGCAGTAATGACCCTGGATATGGTTGATGCCAACCCTATTACACTGGCCAGTGATCCAACTTTCTATTAATTACCTTCATTATGGGCATTTTTCTTCAACAGATAAAACTAGAATAACTTTGATAACAAAGGAAATGTCAGTTGTACATTCTAACTTTAGTTACATTTGCTGATAATTCTGTTATAATATTCAGAGAATTAAATGTTATAAGGAAAAAAATACTAATGTTTACATAAATTCTGCACAGAGAAGTTCTTTATACACCAAATGGGTTTCTATGAAAAAATGAGCTTTGTATTAGCTCTTTGACAAAAAATCCCAAAACCTGGTTGCTTCAGAACACAGATTGTACAACAATTGTCTTGAACAATTACTATTGCACATCTTGTCACTGAGTGAAAAATGAGGTGCTGATCCTGGGCATTGCATCACTAACTGTCACCTCTCCTCAGAGCTCCTTGCAGCCTTTCCTATTCCTGTTTGCATCTCTGTGACAGACACAGCAACAACTCCCATCAACAGACCACAGCCGCAGCAATGCCTCAGTTATTCTCTGAGCAAGAGACCTACAGGTTCATGTACACCTGCAGAAACTATGCTACAGGTCAACTGTGTTCTTTCAGTGCCAAAAAACTTCAATAAATGGTGCTAAAATCTTCCTAGATGTTGGTAATATAAAATGTTATAAACTACATTTGAAATGCTGTTGTCTTCTTATTTTTTTTCCTTTTTCTATTAATGCTGGCTACCAATAAGAAAGCATAAATATATGGAAGAACAAACTACAGGGAGCTCTTACAGCAGCAAATATTCAAACATCAGAACTTTATATTGCCATGATTTTAAGTTGTTCTGCACTTCAAAGTTATTACTCATTTAGAAATTCCCACTGAAATATAGTGGGTTTGGTTTCACTAAATTATTACCCAATTTCAGAAGCTGGACCTTAAATATTAGATACAAAAGTCTGCAATACTATTACAGAGTAACCCCCACAGATGTTTTGACAAGAACTTTGCCAGTTTTTATAGAAGAATTTCTCTTCCTAGCCTGAAACCACTGTTTAAATAACTGAAGTTTTTTACACAGCTTTTTTCTCCAGACAGAAGACAAGACTCCTGTTAGAGCTTGCTGACCTTCCTTGCTAGTTTAAAGGAGTTCCCAGTAGCACCAAACCTGTTATTTTTTTCAGAGCTCCCAGCACTTCCTGACTTCCGGACCCAGGTAACAAACACAGCCCTTGGCAGCGACTTCACCGTGAATTTTATTTGAAAACTGCTCTTGGGCTGAGATTTCAGAGAAATGAATGATCTAACAGAGAAATGTTTTAAACCATTTCCATGCAAAAGCACCCCACTATGTTGGTAACCCAGCTCCAAGAGCGTAGAACTGGGGAAAACACAAACTACAAGCATGGGGACAAAGGCATCAATGTGTGGGGGCAGATGGCCCCAGCTCAGCAGCTCAGTGCTCCTGTCCAGCACCCCTCCCTCCAGCCAGGGAGGCTGACACGGGGCACAGGAACCTCCACTGAAGTGCTCTGGACCCTGAGCACAGCCCTGCTCCTCGAAGCACAACTTCCAGCGAGTCAATCCTATCCAAAAGGGCACTTTAAAATTCAGTTTAATTCAGTAATCTACTATTAACCCCAGTTCCTCACAGCTGCAGTGTTCCACAGCAACACGCCCCGCTTGACTTGCCTCAGCAACCAGAAAGTGACCGGGTTCGTAGCATTTTCTGTTAATTACATGAAAATTATTAATTATTCTTCACCACTTCCCCTGAGACTGGTAATTTTCAGGTGCTATCTAATAAATGAATCGTTCTGGTTAGCTAAAACATCTCAATTGTTCATTCCCACTTGGCAAGCTCAGCATCAACACCGACGCACAAGCCCCGTAAAACTCAACCACCGAGGCAAGTGGCAACTCCAGATGCACACTCAGCACTGTAATTAAGTTATACAGTGGGGAGGTTCAGCTATCTGTATTTCCTTTTGAACATTCTACACCAACTGCAGTGCTGTGTAAATAATTACTGAGGTATGTCATCCTGTGCTGGGCACATGTAATGCAATTTAGAATTACAGGTCTTTACATGTCAACTACCTTGCAGTACTGCCAGGAGGAGCAGTGAGCTCTTGGCTGCAGCAGGGTTTGCAGGAAGCTCTGTTCAACAAAGGAGAAGTTGCTCCTGTCCCCTATTCCTGCCTGAGTACAGCTGAAGGGAACTGACACTTCACCTCCACCTGAAGCACCAAGCTCCTGCTGCTGGTACCGAGTCATCACTCTTAAAATTATCTACACAAGGAAACAGAAGTTCTGCTCAGAGCAGGGGATGACACGTCTCTTCTTTAACCTCTTTGAGAGATAATAAAGAACCAAGGCATGGATGGATGGATATTGCACATACGTATTTCCTTTCACTGTAAAGAGCATGGATTTGACTTGGTTCATGTCATTCACAGACAAAAATCAGAATTTAACAGAGACAGCAACATCACTAGCGAGATGCATGTTCCAATGATAAAAACTAGCAACACTACATACAACAGGGTGTAGGTGAAGAGCCAATTCCTTCCTAATGGACATTATTTAATACACAGAAAATGCATTTTTAAAGCACCAACACAATTCAGGCTAACTGTACCAGGTATCAGTAGACATTTACTCTAGAAGTTATCCTGTAGATTCTTTTGATATAATTTGTCACATGCACTGCCTCAAGACAAGGGACAAATGGCATAAAAATATTGATAGGGTTCTCATTAAAAAATTTAATTTAAATTCAAGCACAGCTAACAATCTTTAGCTGTTACATTTACATGTGAAACAGTGAATTGCAACATGCAAAATAACAGATTTTTAATTATGTTTGAAAAAAAAAAATCCTCTTTATTTGACACATCATACAGTGATAGTGAGGAACAGTAAGAGAAATGTGCACCTTCAGTACACATTTAAAATATTAATTGCAAAGCACAGCATATTTGGCAACTCCTTCACTGCTACTTCCACTCAAGTGTAAAACAAGATTACTGAGAATTCTGATGTGCTGTAGTCTTTCCACCCCAGGCAATGATCTTAAACCTCATTAGCTGAGTAGGTCTGTGTGGGATCAGGACTGAAAATGTGCAAAGAGTCAAGATTCAGACCTGGAGGATGTTTGTACGTGAGCAGAATCCAAGCAGGCAAACAGAACATTCATCTGCACATCTCTAATCCTCTCATTAGACACAGGAACCTGCACTTTCTTTCATCCACCAGAGCAAACACCGTGCTGAGACTGTTCCCCCAAGACCTCTAGAAATCAATTGTTCTGGTTTTTATTTTCTGGTCTATTAAACATGACTTTACATGACACATACACACGTTGACTCTGTACACCGTTTGCTCACTCTCAAGCACTCTCCCTGTTCCTGCAATGTTGTGTGATGAAATTAAGAAAAATGAGCAAAGGCAAAGCTGTAAATGAGCTGGACTGGAGATTCTCTCAGAATATTACAAATCAGACAAGACCTCCTGTCCACTACTACAACAGATTACTGGGAGTTAACTAACAGCTGTTTCCCACATCAGCTTTACCATGATTTTGTCCAGAACAGCTGTCACTGTACCTCACCTGTCCTTACCCTAAGCACCACATTGATGGGGTTTTAATATTAGCAGTCTTTCAGAAGGCTTTTGAACCCATGTACAATGCCTTACTTGATTAAAAAGCCACACTGTTGATTCAGAAAGCTTTTTTTGGTGCAGGCTACCTAGACCTGCAATTCAAAATTTTCTGACTTTATACCAAATTATTCAACACATTAGTTACTTACTTGTCAAAATCAGGAAACTTTCTTTTTTTCTGTAGAACATACAGGTTCTCTTTTCTTCTCAATTTACAAAAAATTTACGATTTTTAGCCTTCCTCCAGTGTTCTCTGCCAAATTTAGCTCTGATTAGACCTATGCCATTTTTAGAATTTCACTGCTGCCAAACAGTTTGTAACAAAAAACTACAGCAATTCATATTTGTTCCTTTTTAGTTACACTCTGGTATCATTTAGCACTTGTCCACTGCCTAACATGCAGTGCTCTCAGCTTTTGCATTTTTATCTATTTATGTTCATCCTCATTACTCCCTTGTTGATTAACTTCCCTTTTTAATCGTATTTTTTTAATCCAAAGTAGTTCTCTTTCACGATTAATGAGCTGTATTCTTTGGCATCTAATGAATCAGACTTGCACAGTTCCAATGATCATTGGTGTTCTTGTTTCAGCATTTCCTCCCACTCCATTCTCTCCTAACCACTTTCCAATTGCCATACATACAGTTATATATTAAACTGAGAAATATACCGTGTTTACTCTGGGACATTGACTACACTGTGCTTGTGCATCTCAAACAAAACTATCCTCATCACTTTTAGGGATCAGTGACTTGAGGTAACAGTGGCACAGCAAAATGAGGATCTGTGTAAGCTGAGGAAGCTGTTCTTCACAGAACACCAACTAAAGGCTGCACACAATCGTAGTACCTGTGCTGTCATCAGTCCTGTCCTCATTCCCAAGAGGAATAAAATGAGAGGAGTCAATATATCAGGAGGTGTGCTACAGTTATTCTGCTCATCCTCCAAGGCAGGATACGGGGGAGAAGAAAATCGTGGTCCACAAGAAATAATGCCCAACTTGAAAGGTGGGCTGAAGAAAAAGCCTCCCCAGGAACAAACTGCTGAGCTGAGCTACAAACAGCTTTTCATCTTTGGAGAGCTGAGATAAAATAATATCAATATATGCCATGGAAACTCCCCCAATGCATGCTTTTGGTGCAAAGTTTGGATTCTTGGCAAAGAATTCTCTCAGCCTTCTTTTGTGTTCAATTTTGAAAAAAACATTGAAAAAGACGGGGAAAAAATGAACAAAAGCAACAAGACAGGAAATTTTACTAAAGTAATTGTTCTTCATGTTTCATAGAGGCACAGGCATGCTAATAATTTCACAAGATTGTCTGGGGGGGAAGAGACCCAGAAGGACCATCCAAGTCCAACTCTTAGGTGGGTGGCCCACACAAGGATGGAACCCAAACCTTGGTGTTACTGGCATCATGCTCTGACCAGCTGGGCTGATCGTGGGGTCACTGCAAGGGACCTCTTTTAATTTGCAGCCAGGAATAGCACTTTATTACTGAACTGAGTTTCCTGAAGGTCAATCTTGGTTTCTGTATTCCTCAGCTGCTAGATCTTGCTTTGCACATACTTAAAATCTCAGTGTATGTTCTGTGAGCAGAGGCTGCACCTCAGTGATGAGGAAAGTAAAATGTGTGTGCAGGGATGTACACCAGCAGTCAATGAGTCAGCTTGACAAACGTTATGTTGAAAGGGATTATTAATGCCATAACTCTAAAATAATTTACACACACTTATTCCCCCTTCTATGAATAAGGCTCTTAAGTGTTCCAATCACTGCTGGAAAGAAAATTGGGTACCCTTGAAAACTGTTATTGTGTATACAGTAATAATAGTTTCCCAAAAGTTGATAAAATACGGATTTAATTATGCAGGTTCTTGTACATCAGTAACTGGCACATGAGTAAGATCTCTGCATAATAAGATACATACATAATATACATCGATAATACACAATTATAACTGAATGCTTGTAATTATTTTCAGGATCAAAGCCCTGATTAAAAATTCAAAATAAAGCGTTATAATGGTAGTAGTCATGACGGACTTGCATGTGGATATAATGAAATTAAGCCTGTAGTAAGTGGGATGTTCTGCATATACAATTAGATAATCTGAAAAATTATCAGTGTAGGGCTGACAGTGCTAAAAAGAAAAGGGATTAAATTGTAATATTACTAACATTTAGTAGGGAAATAAGAAAAATAACAGAACTCAACCCCTGGTATTGCTTGGAGACGTGGTGAACCACATGACCAAAGTGATAGAAAACCTGAATGGGCTGGGCTAAAGAATGGCCTGGAACTGATCTCAGGGTGAGGAGCAGCAGGGAGGCACTGCAGGCAGGCAGGAGCTCCCACAGCCCCAGCCCAGCTGCACAGCTCCTCATGGGGACTGGCCAAACTGCAGCTGGTACCCAGAGTGAACTGTTTGCTCTCACTCCCTTTTGTTGCTACACTCAAAAGATTGAACAGGTTTTCTTTTCAGTTTTTTCTTCTTTTCAGTTATTTAAATGCTAGGTCAGCATTTAAATAACTGAATAACTACGGCCCCATGGAAACAGGGGTGTGCTTATTGAAAAGTATTTCCAGTGCAGAAGGTTGAGACTGACAAATATTCTCAACTGATGTATTATAGAAAATCTCCAAGGGAAGTTATAACACAGCCTGAATTCAGTGTCAGTAATCCAGGAGGCAAAAATATGTCAAAGCACTGGAGCTGTGGAATCACTGCTGAGAGCCTGGACCTCCATGTCCCATTTAAATCACATGCTCCTCAGCACCAGGGCTCCCAGATGCTCAGAGTGCGCTAAATTTAAAGACCACTTCTGTAAAGTAGCTCCAGACGTGTTTCTCTGTTCCTGGGGATAAAGTGACACTTCCCAAACTCTTCTTTCATTTTAACTGAGACAGCAACGATGCCTAGCTTGTGCTTAAGGCCAAATGTACTTGTACTAGTACTAACAGCAGATTAATCACTGAATTGCTTTAAAAATAAGGAACTATTTCTAGCACTGAAATGCTATAAAAGGTGTCTGCCATCAGCAGGGCCACAGCTGAAATGGCAACAGCAGAGGGATGTAGAGATGACAGGGAGGATTTCAGCCTGTGCTCTGAGCAGGCTGTGCTGCAGGAAGCCCAGGGCACGGCCCCAGGCATGGGAAGCACCTGGAGCATCCCCCAGGCTGTGGGGGTCAGAAGGCAGGGATGGCTGACAGCCTCGCTGCATTACAAACTGGGCAAGAGCTTCTGAAATCTGGGACTGTAGGAAGTCATAAAAATACAGGGAACAAACTACTGACACAAATACCACCAAAGACAGGCACAACCGATGTTTAGATTTGCCTTCTGCCTTAGTAATAAGGATTAATACTTGCTTTTGTGGAAAACAAGGGTTAAAGACACTTAGAGCTACCACCTGGGTAGAACCAGTTTTCTTAAGAAGATTATATATTGAAATTTGTTTTAAAATATCAAGCAGGTATAGGAACAGAAACCTATAAACTAAACTAGGTGCACCAGGGAGAACTGGAGAATTGTTTCTATACAAGATACACATTGTAACATTCACTCAGATCTTAGGAATTTATGTTTACTATCCAGTTCATGCTGTATTTCAAAGAGGATCCACCATCCGTATCAGGAAACAAATGAAAGTGCAAATGAAAGGACAGAAATCATTGCAAATTCCAACTCTATTCCTACAACCATTTGTCAGGTTCAGCACTGCTAACATTGTGTCACTGCTGCATCCTCCTAAAGGCATGGCAGCACAGCAAATGTTTATTTTAACAAGAGCAGTCTAGAGCTTTTCTTTGGTTATAAAGTAAAGCTCTTGATCATTATTACTTAGATAAAAACTTTAAAAGTGTACAATGGATTATTTTTGTAGTTTAAAATGGCTCAATTGGTAGTTTCCTGTAATAGCTCGCCCATGCCTTAATTTCTTGATTCTATAAAAATGATGTCTAGGTAATTTTTTCCTGCAGCTTTCTTCTAAATATTACTCACTCAACACACACATTTAGTTTCTTCGCAAGTTTCTTACTAAAACCTTTTTCACTTAATCCTGCCTAGTGCAGAGCAACAGCTGCCACAGCTAGTTCTTTCTAAGGGGAGATGGAAAACAAACGACATTTTTGTTGTACTTTTCACGTGTTCTGGATGTTTTTCACTTTTAAAAAGCATGGCTTAAATAAATAAGAAAGTAAATAAATGAATACATGTTTGTTCCTACGGAGGTGGTGAAAATATTGGAACTGAAATATTGGATTATATTTATTTAGTGTCATTAACGTTTGAAGCAAAGAGCTGTCCCCCAGTCCATACTCAACAGGTACAACAGCCACAGTTAGGAAGCAAGTGCCTAGATAGATTATAACTATGGGAACAGTGGCAGATTCAAAATGAGGGCTGAGGCTCCCTCACAAACAGTCCTGCAGAACTGACAGCCACACAGTTCTTTAAACTCTGTTTATCCATCTGGAAAACTAAAGCCATTTTATACTATGACTGCTGTTTCTTTGGAAATGACAGTGGAAATGTGCTTTGGAATTCTCAGCTAACGGTAAAATTCAAGGCAACTATCAGCTTTAAGCTCAAATTATCGCAAAATGCAGAACAGATTAAGGAAAAAATAACAAAGAAAAAATAATATAAGCACAGTTTTATTGAGCACCCAGGGAGGGCAGGAAACAAGAGGAAAAGCAGGCTCCTTTTCTTCAGGCCCTATTTATCTGGGTATTGATTAGCTTGTGTTCTGTCTGCTCAGACATGCTGGGAACATTTTCCTCCACATTGTGCAGTCCAGAAACGAACTACTGAAGAAGAATTTGAGGATTAATCAGTGTGTTAATTGAGGTTATCTAGATAATGACAGATGGGAAGAACACACTAAGCAAGTCACTGTGGCAGTGGTACTCATCTGTTAACAGCAGAATTAATGGATACACAAAGTTAAGTTCACTTGAGCATTGATTTCCATCCAGCTGCAGCGACTATAAAAGAGCTACCGGGGAAAGTTATCCATTAGCTGTCAGCTCAGGATGCCTCCAGAAGCAATTGCTAATCCTCCAGTGAGATCTCACTAAATCCTAATCTCTACAAATTGTTCTTGGAAGACGCATTAAACTGGTCATCAAACCAGGTTTTTAATGCTTCTTAAGGCTTACCCAACATGGAACCCTTCAGAGATCATACAAAGTACTAAAATATCTAAAAGTAGATAAAGAAATAGATCAGATGGACACTGTCAGCTGCACGTCTACACCCTCCTGCAGTTTTGTGTGCTGTGAAATAAAAACAAGACAGGAAGATTCACCCTTACAGTAATAAAAAAAATAATAAATCCTAGCATTCATACAAATTAAGACACTACTTTTGTTTCAAATCTGCTTCACAATGCAATCTCCTATTATAAAAGGGTATAAAACACTTAATAAGTGGTGGAGATAGATTCATTAAAATTTCAGCGCTCATATCATTCCAAATAAATACTAAATAAAAACTCATTCTTTTTGCTCACCTTATTAAAATCTTGATTGTCTCGTCTAGAATTACATGATGCAACCACTAAAATGGGTACAAGCTACAGGAGCATGAAGGTGATATAAATTAACAGGTTCTAAGTCTAACAGCAGTTTAGGAAAGGAGAAAACAGTGATGGAGCTTGGAAAAAAATAGAGAATAAGGATACTGATTTCATAAAATAACTGCAAAATGATGAAAAGCTCTCTCATATGTAGGTTAAAGGAAGCAAATAATTTTGCTTCCCAGTGCCACTTGAAGATTTTGGATTAGGATTCTGGAGAGAGCAGAGAGATAAAAATTACTGATTGCAGATAGTAATCCAAAAGACTTGAAGTTCTTCAGTTGGGACAGGCACAAGTTATGATGTGTAAGCAGAAATGATCACAGCAGCAGAAAACAAATGGCTGGCAGACACAAAAACAGCCCAGAAATAAATTTTAAAAAAGAGCCCAAAAGAAAACTAAAAAAAAAGAGCAAACTGATGCAAAGGGATCATCTATCTGTGCACCTTACAAAGAACAACAAATGTAAAGTCATACGAGACCTTGGGAAAACTTCCAAACTTTCAACAGGTGAGGACTGCAAAAGACTAGAATGGAATGGTCTCTGTGGAAGCAAAGGCAAGCTGGAAGCCACACACTTCTGTGTGTAGTCTTAAGTCAGACCAGCACTGAAAATAACATTTTTTTTGTCCATAAAAGGCAATTGAGGATGAAGGTTACACAGTAAAAAATATCTAAGTGGGCATATAGATTGGTTGGAAAAAGTAATTTTTCAACACACAACATTTCAGACCCAAGCTTATTAAATTAACATTTTACCAGTTTTCTGCATTTTCAGAGACCATTTTGGGCAAATTAAGGAAGTTTTGAAATGTGATTCCTTTGTTAAAGAAGCTTTGACAGGAGTATACTAAAGGTTAAAATGTCACAGAATTCTTCACAAATCTGAAAAGAACTTTTATTTGTGTCTACTGTTTGGTGAAGTACCTCAAGAAGTAAAGACAGGCAAGTGTTTCTAATGAAGAAAAGCAATGGAGACTAAATCCAGGTCACATTTTTGGAACTGAATGGGGCTCTGGGATAGATGCAACAGGAACCCCTGAATTCTCTCACCGATGTACAGCAAGAGTTTTACTGCGTGTGACCTCTGGAAAAACAAATGCACTCATCCAGAAAGGAACAATAAAGGAAAACGCTCCACAACTGCAAATGAAAAAGGATCCCAGTATCACCATGAACAGAATATGGTGCTACCCAATATACAGTGAGATGTTCTATTTTCCAAACAGAAATAGCTGTATTGTCCTTTTAAATACAGTGTTGCTCTATCTAATCCTAAATGTTGAGAAATATTAAGAAAATGCAAAAGGCTTTTTCTTTCAAATGGTTTTATTCTTCATTTAATTACCTGCTCGGGGGAATAAAGGCACTACAAATTAACTGATCAAAATAAAGCTTAGTTATCTGGGGAACAAAGGCAACCTCCTTTATTTCTTAAAGTTCTTTCACAGTGCATTTAAATATTTATTTGAATAATAATAAATTTCTGGGAATTCGCAAGAACATCAAATTCAGAGGTAGAAAGTGCCAAAAAGGTGCTAAATCATAAAAAGAAATACTCTGGGAAGTTTAAATTATCCTTGAGGAAGGAGGAGAGACCCATAAAGCCTAGACAACGTATTTTAAACTGAAAAAATGGACTTCTTCTAAAATCATGGAAGAGTGAAGACATCTGTCATTCAGCATACATGTTCCCTCCATCCAAATTTATTATTCTATTAGAATTTCAAAGTATCAGATAATGATCTAAAGTGAAGAGAGGCAATTAAAAAACCAGCTGTCTAACTTAAAAAATACCACCTTTTTCTTGGTTGAAAACAGGAGAGCTACACCCACAAGCTCCAATTTCCAAAGTGAGAGTGCAGCAGCATGTACATCCCAAAGAAGTTACACAAACCAAGGAGCAGGTGAATTGGAGGGAATGAAGGGCCCAGGTGTTGAGCAGAGGACAGCATGGTCTGTGATGTCTGGGGCCCACAAGAGACAAACCCAGCAGCTGTAAATCCAATGTGCTGGAAAGGAAAGGAAGCACAAAAGTGGCACAACACAGGAAACCATATCAAAGCATTGACCAAAGGAAGATCTGGATGGAAAAAACCACCAGGAAACTGCATCTTCATCAGACTGTTCTGACTGCTCCTCAGCCAACACACTGGCTGTTTATTTGGAGACACAGCTCTCCTGTGGAGATGGCCAGGCACAAGGAACTGCAAGAACCACAAAGGAGAAGGACTGGCTT
This sequence comes from Illadopsis cleaveri, assembly GCA_013399915.1. Taxonomy (NCBI): domain Eukaryota; kingdom Metazoa; phylum Chordata; class Aves; order Passeriformes; family Timaliidae; genus Illadopsis; species Illadopsis cleaveri. The sequence goes on along the minus strand of VXBB01013590.1, from coordinate 116,073 downwards.
ACTGGAAGGGACACCACCACAAATTCATCTCCTTGAGCACCACACAGTATTTAGAAAAACGCCATGTTTAGGCAGAATGGCCATACCAACAATGTAAATCAAGGAAGTGTGGCCTGGAATTAGGAAGATAGATCTGTATCACTACAAGATAATATAAATTTCTAGGGATGGTTTTCAAATATTTTATCCCCATATGTAACAGAAAATGCACTCTTATTGTGTGAGGTTATTTAAAATTTAGTCACTTAAATGCAGTGATCATGGGAAAACTCTAACAGACAGAAATTTGAACATTTCTAAAAGTGTAACAAGTCTTCAAACTCTTCCTCACCAAATCAGGCATGACTCAGAAGAGAGTGGATAACTTAACAACTTTCTACTTGATTGATGCAAGCCAACACAGAAAATTCTACTCCACTGTCGCCACCTAAAAGATCACAGAACACAATAAATGGAAAAATGTGATTGTATTCTTGCTGTCTATTATTTTGTTGTTTCTAGCAGCAACAGCTGCTTCTTGGAACAGCAAGAAAAGGATATCAGGCAATCAGTTTTGACTCAGTTCTCACAGAAAAACAGAAGCTAATTCAAAACATGAGAGTATGATGCAGCTCAGTTATGACAGAAAAGGGGGATGACAAGAAAAGCCACAGCCACTTCAAACAACAGGTAAAGCTTTGCAAAAGATTTGGGAAGTTGGAAATAAAAGAAAAAGGAAGGAAATTAAATGGAAGCAGGAAAGCCCAAGAATATAAAATATAAGCACTTCAAATAACATTGTAATATAACCCAGGAGGGGACAGAGTTTTTCTCTCTGAAACAAGAGAACACAACAGGGGAAGACAGCAAGTGAAATGACAATACATCCTTTCTAAAATAAAAGCCATCCTGAGCAAATGATTCAGAAAATCAAGAGAATTTTAAAAGCTATTAGGTAAAGGCAATAAATAAAGTATTTAAGTGTATCAGTAACAGGAAGGTTATAAAAGAATCAGAATGTTCTACTAAAAGATCGGGCATCAATTATGGATACTGCAGATAAATTACTTCTGTGCATTGATCTTCACTGCAGAATATGATGGAAAAACATCTACTACAAACTTTGTATTTCCAGCAGGAACCACTTACAGAGAAAATAAAGCACTTATAGAAAAGCAGCATCATGGAAAGATTCTAGAAGGTTATTTTCTAAAGCTCATTTCATATTCCAGGGCACTTGCCAAAAAACCAGAATATAATCTGATAAAAACCCCAAAACCTGATAAAAACCCCAAAACCATAAGAAACAAATAATCAGAAACAGATTTGACACTATGCCTCTGACTCTCACAAAGGCAGGCCAAGATACCCCAAATATTTCTCTCTCCAAAGAGTTTCATAAGATTCTCTTACAGTAGAAAAGATCCATAAGAATTAAGCAAGTTTTGAATACAATCAAGTTATTATCTGCTTAACAGAAAACAGGTATCAAATTTATGTTTTGCCGTTGCCTACATCATTTTTTTCATCCTGGCAGAGAAATGAAAACTGAGGAGAGACACCTGGAACTTGTCAAGAAACAAACAAAACACAATGCCACCACTGGACTTCCAGAGTAACTAACTTCAAGACATTCTGAATTCAGAATTCTTTCCTTATTACCTAGATTTTAAAAGACAGGGCAAATAACATTGATTTTTTTTTTTTTTTAAACAGCATTTTGGATTAAATAATACTAAAAGAATATAAGAATGATGTGAGCACCATTAAGGTGCACACAACCCTCCGGGGACAATTCCCTGTTCATTGAGACACAGGACAGCTGTTCAACAAGGGACACAGCACACTCAGGTGATGAGGATGGTGACAATAAAATGTTCATTCAGCACAGACTGCAGAGGCAGCATGGACAAAACAACATGGCTAGGAAATCCTTTTGTTTGGGAAACTGAAAAGATGCGCTGAAATGTCCCACCAGATGCAGAATTCTTTCTCTAGCCCATATCAATTCTTTCTCTTTAACAGTGTCACCCATTCCAAGAGAATCCCTGGGAGAAACACCACAGGATGCTGGGCTGAAGAGCACAAGGAGTTGTTCCCAGACTGTATCACCTGATTATGGGCACAGCACAGGACCGTGGGGCAATTTCCTTCTCAGCTCTTCAATAATTCACTTGCTGGCAGGAGCCCTATCATAATAAATTAGGTCCAAGAGAAAGCACGCTAAATATTCACAATACAAACAGTTCCACTGGCTTTTCCAATCTCCTCAGCTTCTAAATCTGTCTCTCTCATTTCCTCTCAGCATAAGACCTCTGCTCCCGCCTCTACTGTCCCACTCTCTGGGTATTTCTGGAAGAGCTTAACTGAGCAGCAGCAATGGAAGAATCAGCACTGAACACTGGAAATGGCATTCACAATTTCACTGCATCAGCAGAGCACAGTAGCACAGCACACACGAAAAAAATGAAATGAGGAAAGACAGCTCTTGTTGTGTTTGTTATGTACATACCCTCCAAATAATACATCACTTGAGAACAGCTGTTACACGTCCCTATTTAAAGGTTCAACAGAACCCACCAATGAAACTTCTGTATGGTTACAAAGGCCTATGCTTTGAGAAGCTAAGATTTGAAAAGCAAATGTAGCAGAATATTTTAGATTTCATGCCTATTGCAAGTTGAAGCACAACTCTACAGTTAATTTTTAAGATGTGCAGTACAAAATCCTCCTTTGATCACATCCTGATTTCATGTATAAGCTCCAAACACACCATGTGTTGGGTGTTTTTGCAAAACTACCTAAAGATTTACAAATCCCCCTTTCTGTGATGCCCTGCCCAGGGACTACCCACACTGACCACACAATCAACTGCTTAGCTCTATGAGAAGTCAGGCATTTGGTAAAGTTGTCCATGATTTACAGAAAGAGTACCTGGGACTTTGGGGAACTGTAAATATTTCCTTTTGCAAATCAAGACTGACAGAACCACTGAGAGTGATGCAAAATATAAAATATGAAAACCTGGACAAAACCCTCCTACACAAAGAGCAGCCCAGCAGAAGGGGCCAGGCACAGGGGCTGCAGGCTGGCAGAGTTTCAGTGTGTCCCACATCAGGCCATTTGCTGGCTGCAGCAGTCAGCCACCTGCAGGAAACCCCAGGAGTGCTGGGGAACAGATATCCCACCCTGTGGGGCACACACCGTGTGCTCTGCTCAGAAACACGGTGCCAACCTCACTGTTAACAGCCCAGATCTGTTCAGTTGTTACACCTCCTTGTTTCCATTTCATTATCCTATCTGCAACTGAAATATTCCCAGCTCTCCATTCCAAAGAGCAGATTGTGCCACTTAATGGCAATTAAATGCCCTCAAGGCATTAAAAAGGCTATTATCAAAACACGGTTTTCAAGCACTGGTGTAAATCATTTCATAGAGGCTTTGAAATTCATAACAAGTGAGTCTTCAATGAGAACATGTGTGCTGGGGTCATACATCTGGTTGTTAATACAACACTTATCCTCAGTAATAACTAGTGACACAAAACCTTTCTCTAAAATACTGAGTACGAGAACATTTTAAGATGTTAAACAGTTTCTTGCCCACCACTAGTAAGTTTCTCTGCTACAGACATTGTTTATAAACCCCAAACCTCACAACAGGAAAAATAAGCAAATAAAGCACTTAACAAGCTTATATATTTACACTTGAAAACCAAGCGTATCAGTTCAAGTTATGAAAAACGTTTCAGCTGATTTAAAAAACAACAAACAGCTCAAAATTTGTTGACACTGGAATCTTACTATTGGAACGAGGTCGCAAGAAACACAGTAAAAAAACATTTCCCAGTTTTTCTCCAGTTGAGTTGGTTGATTTATTACAATACCTCTCCCATAAAACTTGTCTCATTCTCCATCTGAGATTCCCTGTAATAAATGCATTTTTATTGTTAGACTTTTTTTTTAGAGATCAGCATAGTTACACTTCATAAAAGTCAACTATGAGCAAATGCAGAACAACAGACTAGGCTAAGCAAGTCACTCCTTTGTAACTGTTTATTTTAAATGTTAGCTAGAGCCCACTTATTCTCACTTATCTCATTGGGTTTGGATTTGGATTAGGATCCCACCTACTCAGAGAGCATTTTGACTCTATCTATAGAAGACTACACCATACTGAAAGTGTTTCTTCCTTTTGATGTGAGATATGGCAACAATAACACTTTGGTTCAAAAATATAACGAGACAGTAATATAAAACATAGTAGTTACTAAAATTCCCAGTGACAAGTGATTATAAAGTTAAGCTAACAAGATTTAAATGGGGTTGTCATAATGGCAGGCTTTGGCCTAATGAGTGTCCCAAATTCAAACCTGATTCCACTCGCTGCAGGACAAAAATAAAGAATTACTAACTAGAGTAAGTGGCTTGCTGGGGTGTCTCACAGCCAGCCCTGCCCTCCTGTCAGACACAGCCCTGTCATCCAAGGACAGACCTTGGCTATATTTGGAGATGTATTTTTAAAACACCCAAAAGAATAGAAGCTTCTGTCCCTTCCTCTTTAGTATTTAAGTCCAATAGATTTCACTGTCAGAGAATTATTGGAAATTATTGGACACTCAAGCAACAGAACAACCAAGGATATCAGGTACTTTCTGAAATTTAAAACAAGACTTGTGAAGTATATTTCCTTATTTTTTGAATATTCATTAATACAAACTTCACTTCTTATCTGTACCTCTGCACCAAGTCTTTACTTACCAAGTAAGCAAACCTGAGCATGAGGTAAAGGAAGGGACCACTCCTGGTCTCCTGACATCCAGCAAGCAACAGTCTCAAATGTTTTACTGTCACGGGGGTTTTAACAACTTTTTGGGATGAACAGCAGACCAATAACAGTGAGAAAGCAGTAATTCTGTAGCAGCTGACTGTTAGAACAGCTCCACACTGCTGAAGCGAAGGGCAGAGCCCCAGGGGAGCGGCGAAGGGCAGAGCCCCAGGGGAGCGGCGAAGGGCAGAGCCCCAGGGGAGCGGCGAAGGGCAGAGCCCCAGGGGAGCGGCGAAGGGCAGAGCCCCAGGGGAGCGGCGAAGGGCAGAGCCCCAGGGGAGCGGCGAAGGGCAGAGCCCCAGGGGAGCGGCGAAGGGCAGAGCCCCAGGGGAGCGGCGAAGGGCAGAGCCCCAGGGGAGCGGCGAAGGGCAGAGCCCCAGGGGAGCGGCGAAGGGCAGAGCCCCAGGGGAGCGGCGAAGGGCAGAGCCCCAGGGGAGCGGCGAAGGGCAGAGCCCCAGGGGAGCGGCGAAGGGCAGAGCCCCAGGGGAGCGGCGAAGGGCAGAGCCCCAGGGGAGCGGCGAAGGGCAGAGCCCCAGGGGAGCGGCGAAGGGCAGAGCCCCAGGGGAGCGGCGAAGGGCAGAGCCCCAGGGGAGCGGCGAAGGGCAGAGCCCCAGGGGAGCGGCGAAGGGCAGAGCCCCAGGGGAGCGGCGAAGGGCAGAGCCCCAGGGGAGCGGCGAAGGGCAGAGCCCCAGGGGAGCGGCGAAGGGCAGAGCCCCAGGGGAGCGGCGAAGGGCAGAGCCCCAGGGGAGCGGCGAAGGGCAGAGCCCCAGGGGAGCGGCGAAGGGCAGAGCCCCAGGGGAGCGGCGAAGGGCAGAGCCCCAGGGGAGCGGCGAAGGGCAGAGCCCCAGGGGAGCGGCGAAGGGCAGAGCCCCAGGGCAGAGCAAAGGGCAGAGCCCCAGGGCAGAGCAAAGGGCAGAGCCCCAGGGGAGCAGCGCGGTTCCCTCACGCCTGAGGGAGATCTCCACCCCCGCAGGGCCGGGCTGCTGCTCCGCACCCCGGGGAACAGCTCCTGGGTTATGTAAGGCATGAAATCACTGCACCAAGGAATGAACAGAAAGGTGAAATGCTGCTGGGTCTCTGCTGTTACATTTGGGATTTGGGGTTTCTGACCTCGGAACACTTTCCATAACAACTACTGAAACTGCACGTCACGTGTATTTCATTTAATATCCTCCTGATTGCCTTTGTTTGTGTTTTGATTATCCCAACCTCTATTTAGGCAGAGTTGAACGGGACTTCAGAACAAATTCATGATGTTTGGACTCTAAATTCCTCTCAATGGAAGTTCTCATGTAAAACATTCAATCTAGTGCCTGTCTGTGGTCTACCCTGCTTCTTGCTCTTGCTCTTACAGAACTGCTGACCAGCCTACAGCTCCCACTGAACACTCAGTTACACATGAGTTCCTCAGATTCTAATTCTATTCCACAACACAGAAATATAGGAAATTTGTGGTTAAGTAGTATTTGTTGGGAAAAAAGTCCAAGAGTCTATGCTGTCATGTAGATTGCATTCATAAACAGCATTAAAAATGTAAAAAAAAAAAATTAAGGGAGAGTTACAAGTTTAAGGGGGGACTGAAAAATAATCTCTAATTAAATAAATCAAATGTAATGTGTCTAATTAATTAGATATAATCTTACAGTATCTCCTTAAAAGCATTAAAAAAAAAAAAGCTCCCTAATGAACTCACACTGCTTTTAGGCAGCCAAAATTCTCAGAGTGTGTAAATAAAGCATCTCACAAGAGTTGTTAATCTTTTGATCACCTAACACACCTCATCCTCACTGTGGGACTCTACCCACCATCATCTCTTTAGTAGGAAATTTTATTGCTATGCCTCTCCAATACACTTTATTTTCTATAGGTACATCACTGACCAGTCAAGTGTTCAGTTAAAATCAGGGCTAAATGTATTTTAATTACCATAAAATTTAAATAAATATGTGTTCATGGTTCCAAATTATGCACTGTAAACAAAGCAGGAATGAGGAGCTCAGCAGCTCCTCAATCTGTGTGTGTTCAGCTCATATTTACAGATCCACCCCACAGCAGAAAAGCTGTGGCTGGTACAAATCCCCCACATCTGCCAAGGTGACAGAGGACAGCTTTCCAAATGTATGCAAACACAAGGTGCAGCCAAGCCTTGTAGTGTACCCAAATACTGAAACCCAGCAGGTGCAAGTGATCTTTTCAGCCACCTATAAAGTAACAATGACAGTATCAAACTCTTCTCCTCTAAAACACATCACACACTAGCATTTCAGCTTCTCATATTCAGATTAAATCCAGCCATCCAAGAACTAAAACCTGAAAGAAGTCCCTATTGCAGGCAGATCCTTCTAAAACCAATTTAAAATACTCAGTTACTCTCAGTGCTTTTCATTTAGTGTTGCGTTCAGACACTCGGGGTCACCATATGTAGGAGGACCGGACCCGCAGAAGGAACGAGGCAGGCAGCAGTTGAAGGGAAAGCTAATGATACTTTATTCTAAATTCTTCTTCTATATTCTCTATTCTTCCTCATCTGACTCTATCTTATATACAGTTTGTACAAAGGCAAGAGATTNAGGGATAAGGCAGAGGCTGTGTCCCCCAGAGCAGGCCAGCCTGGGCACAGCTCACGCTCTCACCAACCCCTTTCTCTCTAAGGCAAGGTGACAGCAAATGTTCACCTTCCCCAGCAAAAAGTGAGACTCAGAGCAGCCTGTGAGTACCTTCTCTGTTGGTTTGAGGATGATGGGCATGAGGGTCCTCATAGCTCAGAAGGAAATCAGTCAAGGAGAAAAAGGTACAACCAAAGGGAGGCAGTAGGAAGAGAGCCCATGTGCACTGTGAAACCTGCTGCAAGAGCACAGCCTCAGGCAGGAGCAGACTGCAGAATTTTACTGTCATTACCCTGAGATAATCAGTAAATGTAACAGTGTGTACATTATAAACTCAGAAACAGCATCAATGATTACTTTCACCTGTTAAAACAGTGTAATTTACAAATTGTTCTGATTTCCAACCTGTATTTTTCTAACTTTTTTCCTAAGATGAAAACTAATTACACCCAACTTCATTACACTGAGATACAGCTTATAAATAAGCAGGTGACCCTGTGAAATGTGTGGTATGCTCTATTATAGTAAGTAATAAAATAAAGACTGAAATCTAAAAGCAAAAGAAACACAATCTGCTTAAGGAAAAAGTCATTGCTGTATGTATTTATGCATTACATTTCAGCTTTTTAGTTATTACAACAACAAAAAAAAATACAAAAAACCCCGAGTGGATTGAACTTTTACCACTATGACCATTATGTATCTGGGCCAGAATTCAGGCTAAAGACTAATGTGGTTTAGCTACTTATGAAATAATTATAAAAGTACCTCTACCCTTCAAAATCAGGAGCACTGACACTCATCAGAATAATCTCCTCAGTTACGTTCCTGAACCCACTGCCCACTGAACCCTGGCAGAGCAAAGCCTGGCAGGAAAATCACTGTACCAGTTCAGTGCAGCTTACCTCTGAGTTTCCAACAAAACCCCTGCTTCTCTTTCGTGAATTCACTCACAGACTGAACAAGAAAATTAATGTTCTCTCCACACAACACTACTCTTAAAAAAACAAACCTAACAAAACAACCCCTCTGGAAGACAATTACTGGATAGTTTTTAGCAAGTCTTATACAATCAATTCCTAGTCAAAGCTTCTGGGGTAGCTTAATATTACTTTAATGATAACCCACTCACCACTTGTAGTGCAATTCACCAGGGACAGGAAACAAAGATTCCTCACATTTTTTTTTAATATTTCATGTTATTACTCAGCCACTGAGAAGGGCAGTTAGCTGCCACTCTGAGGCACCCTGAGCACACCATTGGAAATGCCATTTTTGCTATGCACTGAACTGGGAGATAGAGGTAACCATTAGCCTTGCACAACACAGCACAGGTTTCCAGGTTAGCAACACTTCTCAGGGCAACCTTCTTGGTTTTTTTAAAATCTTGATTACATTCAGAAGCAGCACAGCGAATTCAGGCTGAACATGTTCAAACTTCCTTGTCAACCACTCGTCACTGCAGTAAAAGCAGAGCACCAGCACCTTTCCAGGAGAATAACACACCTTATCTCCATCCCTGCCTTATGAGTTCTGACATCAGNCCCGCAAGATTCCAAACAAAGCCAAGAAAGCTGAGGGCAACAATTTAGGACTGAGGAGGGCTCTGTACAGAACGTGCTCCAGACACAAAAAGGTATTAGGAGCCCTTCCTTCCCCCCGTGTGTTTGCAGGGAACGAGGCAGGGCAGCTCATCCTGACAGGGATAAGGCAGAGGCTGTGTCCCCCAGAGCAGGCCAGCCTGGGCACAGCTCACGCTCTCACCAACCCCTTTCTCTCTAAGGCAAGGTGACAGCAAATGTTCACCTTCCCCAGCAAAAAGTGAGACTCAGAGCAGCCTGTGAGTACCTTCTCTGTTGGTTTGAGGATGATGGGCATGAGGGTCCTCATAGCTCAGAAGGAAATCAGTCAAGGAGAAAAAGGTACAACCAAAGGGAGGCAGTAGGAAGAGAGCCCATGTGCACTGTGAAACCTGCTGCAAGAGCACAGCCTCAGGCAGGAGCAGACTGCAGAATTTTACTGTCATTACCCTGAGATAATCAGTAAATGTAACAGTGTGTACATTATAAACTCAGAAACAGCATCAATGATTACTTTCACCTGTTAAAACAGTGTAATTTACAAATTGTTCTGATTTCCAACCTGTATTTTTCTAACTTTTTTCCTAAGATGAAAACTAATTACACCCAACTTCATTACACTGAGATACAGCTTATAAATAAGCAGGTGACCCTGTGAAATGTGTGGTATGCTCTATTATAATAAGTAATAAAATAAAGATTGAAATCTAAAAGCAAAAGAAACACAATCTGCTTAAGGAAAAAGTCATTGCTGTATGTATTTATGCATTACATTTCAGCTTTTTAGTTATTACAACAACAAAAAAAAATACAAAAAACCCCGAGTGGATTGAACTTTTACCACTATGACCATTATGTATCTGGGCCAGAATTCAGGCTAAAGACTAATGTGGTTTAGCTACTTATGAAATAATTATAAAAGTACCTCTACCCTTCAAAATCAGGAGCACTGACACTCATCAGAATAATCTCCTCAGTTACGTTCCTGAACCCACTGCCCACTGAACCCTGGCAGAGCAAAGCCTGGCAGGAAAATCACTGTACCAGTTCAGTGCAGCTTACCTCTGAGTTTCCAACAAAACCCCTGCTTCTCTTTCGTGAATTCACTCACAGACTGAACAAGAAAATTAATGTTCTCTCCACACAACACTACTCTTAAAAAAACAAACCTAACAAAACAACCCCTCTGGAAGACAATTACTGGATAGTTTTTAGCAAGTCTTATACAATCAATTCCTAGTCAAAGCTTCTGGGGTAGCTTAATATTACTTTAATGATAACCCACTCACCACTTGTAGTGCAATTCACCAGGGACAGGAAACAAAGATTCCTCACATTTTTTTTTAATATTTCATGTTATTACTCAGCCACTGAGAAGGGCAGTTAGCTGCCACTCTGAGGCACCCTGAGCACACCATTGGAAATGCCATTTTTGCTATGCACTGAACTGGGAGATAGAGGTAACCATTAGCCTTGCACAACACAGCACAGGTTTCCAGGTTAGCAACACTTCTCAGGGCAACCTTCTTGGTTTTTTTAAAATCTTGATTACATTCAGAAGCAGCACAGCGAATTCAGGCTGAACATGTTCAAACTTCCTTGTCAACCACTCGTCACTGCAGTAAAAGCAGAGCACTAGCACCTTTCCAGGAGAATAACACACCTTATCTCCATCCCTGCCTTATGAGTTCTGACATCAGTGAGAATACTCAGCCCTGGAAAAAGAGGCTATTTGCTATTAATACTAATTTAATGGTTTGCTATTGCACAGTGCTACAGCCCCTCTATCTGGTAACAGCCAGCAATCAAGGCTCAGTTGTTGCTGAACTAGAATCTTGAACTTTTACAGGAATGATGCTCGGAGAAGAACAATAAAAAGTTTCTTTCATAATTTTGGTTTCAAAAAAGAGCTAGATCTTAAAACACACCTTGCCATCCCTAATGTTCCAGAAAGCATTTTCTATCTATGAAAGCGTCATGAAAAAGTCAATTTTGGCATATATCTAGCTGAGAATATAGTACAGAGAAAAACTACAAAACCAGAGATATTCTCGAGAATAATGAAAAACAAAAATCAGGAAAAGAAATAGTTTAAAAGTGATGTGCAAAAAGATTCACAACCCACGTGTCTTGTCACAGTCTAGAGCTAAGCAACTGCAGTCCTCCAGCAGACAAAGGTTTTACTACAGAACTCATTTCAGTGAAGGGCAAACAGAATAATGGTGTATTTTCAAGGCAGTGCTAAGAATACACACACACAAAAAAGAAAATGCTCTAATGGAAACCCAGTTGGAATAAGCACATTCAAAAATTGTTGGCAGCTTTTAAAAAGCTGGTGTACATTTACTTACACGGGCATGTTTTGTAAGCACTCACACTGCAATCTAAGACAGACTAACACATTTAATCACACAGATGTTCACACAAATTGGCCCTGATTCTGCAGATCCATAACTCTACAAAACAAAAAATGCATCACTAGCACAGCCTAAACTGGGCCCATAATGTTTGCAAAACTTGGCCATACAGCAATCTCATTATACAAAACTACAGACTATAAACTACTTTGTTCAGCACAACATCTACACTGAATGCTCTCAGGGTATTTTTTTCCTCAATGCTTTACTATAACAGTTACAAAATGCCTCTGTGAAAGGTCTCAATTTCCATACAAGCTAAAACACTAATTAAATTTTCTACAAAGAGCACCTACCACGTTGCACTGCTCAGGTGCACCTTTCCCATGAGAGGAAAATACAAGTGGCAGGTGGGGATGGGACACCACTGTAGGGCCCTTAGAACTGCCAAGAGATGAATTCAAATTTATTTTAAAAAAACATAAACCCAAAAACCAACAAATAGAAAGATGTTAAAATACAAAGAGGAAACTTTGCCGGTTTCTGTGTTGATTTTACAGGGGCCAAAGCAGAATTCAGGTATTCCAAACCAAAGATTCAGTTTATATTTTTACCCAGTTATGTTTTTATTGGACAGTGAGCCTTTGCCATTCTACCTGAGCTTTCCCCCAAAAACTCCTGCAAAAATAAAAAAATAAGAACACTCTGAGGAAAAAGCATAAATCAATTTGGATTTAAAAATTGGCTGCTCAACATGATATGAATTGAATTATCTTTGAAGTTGAATAGTTTATCTCCTACAGTCAGCAGCCAANGGTGCATTTACTGTCTCTGTGCTACCTGGGAGCCACCTGAGCGTCCATCCTCTGCCCTGTCCAGGTGTGAAATGCCCTCTCCCCACCCTCACTGGGAACTGCTCTCCTCCAGTGAAGATGCACTTTACTCAGTGGAATGCCCTGAGATTAGCCATGGGGGGGGAAAGTAAAAGTAATAAAACAGGTTTATCAGCTGTCCACCTTGGAAATTCAGCTGAGCCATGAGAGAACACAGCCCTAGTTTAGATCTGAAGCACAACTGTCTCATTAAATGACACCTCCAGCCCTCACCACATGGAGCCAAGAACTGAGTCCCTTGGAGGAAGAAAACATCTCCATAACTCAAAGTATTTCACCGTTTCTCCGGTGTTTTATCTACTCTTGTAATGCAAAATAATAATAAAGAAGTACTTGTGCTTAATAGCAACAGTGACTACAAACCCCTTCCACACAGCAGAACCTGAAAGAGACTTCCAAATT
>VXBB01013590.1:34913-87416 GCA_013399915.1 Illadopsis cleaveri | reverse complement strand
TTTTTTTAAAAAAGAACCAGGATTCAACCTTAAACTAATTAACTGCCAATGTATGAGTCTATCCTTCCACTTGTGGAAACTGTAGGTGTTAACATTTATTTGTCCAATGGAAAACTAGAGATGCATCAGGTAACCTAAATCCCAGTTCTAAATCCCAGTACTCTGTTTCTTTGTGTGCTCTATGACTACATTGATGCACAGCCTTTGTCATGGTAGTTACTATCTACAGCTCAGTAATCAGGGATTTAATATTTAATAAGCAACATCATACCAGTAACAATATACCTGGCATACTCTGATGTTTTAATAATGGCAAGCATGACAAAGAGATAGAAGGTTTATTGGAAGAGTTTGTTTTCCTTTGTGGTTTTCTTGTTGCCTTTTTTTTTTTTTTTTTTACCAGACCAGCTGAGCTAGTTGGCTGAAGGGAACAAACTTTCAGTCACACAAGGCTTTATTTTAAACTCCTTCTTTCTGAACAAAATGACATTTCTAATGTCACTAACAGAGCTAAAGGGAGAGCAGCAAAGCTTTTAGAAATGTGTGTGTATCTGTGTATGTACAAAAATGTATTGGTGTGTAGAGGTAGATCTGTTTGAGAAGGAAGATGTTAAAGCTGTGGAGGATGCAGGGTAGGTGAATATGTCCCTTGGCTGTGGACAAAGCTCTGTGACTTTGTCCCATTTGGTACCAAAGCAGACACCAATCAGCTACTAAGGGATTCAACAGCTCAGTTTTGCATACAAACATACACATGCAAATATTCCTGGCACCAGAAGAAACATAATGCAGAACCACTTTACTGAATCATATTTTAACGTCGAATTAAACATCCATGGCCCACCAGGAGATTCTGGCAGTCAGAAATTGAAGCACACCTCTCACCATCAACTGGGATGCATGGAGGAACCCTAAACAAGACAGCTATAAAATGGTTTTGTTGAGAACAAAATCATGTAAGCTCCCAATCTCAAATTCAGACTAGAATTTTTGTACCTCTTTTCTGTGCAAAGGGAAGATTTTTATTTAAAACAGCTGTCATCAAAGGCTAAGTGGCTAAACTTTATAAACTGCTCAGCTACTCATTTGTTCTACACGGCCATTCACATTTCCCCTCATCTCTTTTGGGAAATTGAACCTTTTTAAGGAGAAACCTCTCTGGTCAGTCAGTCTCTCTATAATCAGAGAATCAAGCTCAGCAGAATGGTAAATCTGTGCTCAGAGGTCAGAAATGAAGATTTCAAACTTTAGAGCTCTGTCATCATCCAAACCTGTGGTGAGGGAATTATGAGTGTCCCCGAGGTCTCTCACAAGCTGCTCTCTGCTGCTATTTCTTCACTTCCTGTAGTTCTACCCTACAATGTAGTACAGCATAACAACATCCACAATGCAGCCCAATACTGGTCAAACCAGAGTGCTTGAAATTTGCATTTTCATTGTTTGCCTGGACATCTTATATAAAGCATCTGTGTCAAAAGTGCTGCAGAGCATGTTTCCATTAAAATCACCAGTCAATTGCATGAATTCTGTGTAAACCTATCTTGCACAAATTGAGGTGCCTCAAAGAAAGGTTTCATTTAATTTCTATAATTGTAGAAGTCTGGGTGTAGTTTCTACCCTCCCTCTGAAGGCAAGGAAAACCAGCTTATAGATTTCATTACTTCTGCACTCTTGAGGATATAGCCTAGAATCAGATGTTCTACACAGAGCCCTCAAATTCAGCCTCCATTCCTCAGCTGTGCAAGCCAAGCTGCACTGACATGTACAAGAAATGTTCCCAAGAAGCTGATGACAAACAGCCTTCTAATAGAAAATTAACACTAAAAATAAATATGCTGCATCTATACATTCAAAAGTATATGTAGGCATGTATACAAAGAACAGAAAATCTCTAACCTTGGTCTCAGAAAACCTACTGCATCTCACAAACACAGGGATATCCTGGGGTTTGTAAATTTATCTCTCAGAGTCACTGGCTTCATTCACTGATTTTCACAAACTGTCCTTAAATACTGAGCTCTCTTTCTATTCTATAATGAACAGACTTTTAATGATTAAGAATCCTCTTCATTAAGCAGTGATATAATTTTAATTACTCCCCCATCATGGTCCCACCATTAACTCTTAGGAGGTGACATACAAAAGGGTGTCTGGCCTCTGGTCCTTGCTTTATCTCCTACTTGTTCATCCTAAAAACTTCTTTTGATTGAGTGAGAAAAAAAATCAGGCAGGCAAACATGTACACATAGCTGCACACAGTCTGACTCCCTTCATAGCACACTGCTTACACATAAGTGAGAGGAAAATTACTTCCAAGATGAAAAGCACTTTTCATCTTGAGACCCCATTTCTTATTACATAGAACTTTCCAAAAATATGTTACTTTAGAGATATATGTGATTTCAACACTAGCAATGCCAGCTAAAGTGGGAACTTTGAAAGAAATGTTAAGCTCAATCAGTTCGATCATTAAAGTTATGCAAATGGAAAAACACATTCCTTCCTTTGAAACTTTGCTACATTTTAGTTGCAATCATAAGATTCAAGAAGTGAGGATGGCGTTTAAATGTCAGAAACTTGACAGCATCTTAGCACAGCCCCAGCTGTGGTCAATAGCAGAGCTTCTCTGTATTTCAACAGGAACATGATTTTATTCACAATCTTCACAGAGCAACTGAGAACTGGCTCCAGTTGAAACGTGAAGCTGTAGAGATTGCTTGTCTGTAGGAGCAGGCAGATTTCACTGCACACTACCTTCTTGTTGCCTTCTGAAGTAAAGTGTGCTAACCCCAAACAGTGCTGGTGAGACAGACCTGCACTGCACATCACATGATGTCAGTACACACTGGTGGTTCTCTCTGTCCTGCAACACAAATGCCCAGTTCCTTCTCATGAGTGCTGGGTGCTGCAGCACAGTGCAGGAGGTTCATCTCTGACCAAGATCAACCCAGAGGTTCATCTCTGAGTTTCTACCCATTTCTACCCATTATCCACCCATTTCAAATATGCGAAGAATAAACTGTTTCAATAGTGTGGAAGCTCCTCAGGAGGTGCTCAGGACCTGTGCTGAGACATCCCCCCTAAAGCCAGCNTAAACAGGATAACCCTGGTATCATAGGACCTGTGCTGAAAGACAACCACCCTAAAGCTAGCAGCTTTCCTGCCTAAGCAGAGTACTTCCTGAGTTATGGCATGGGGGGTTCCCTCCCCCTGACATTCCAGGCCTTTGCTTACTGCAGCAAAAAGGGTTTTAATCAGAAATCATTTTCTTCATGAGAAGCCAGTAAGATAAGGGGAGTCGCCATTTGATGAAATACATCCTCTTGTCCTATCATCTTTCTTATTCCAAAGAGATTTTTTAGTTTGGCAGTTACTGTGTCTCCTTTTTTAAAAAAACCCTACATAACCAAACAAAAACAATAACAACAACAAAACAGTTTTGAACTAATTATAGACAGGAAAATTCTGAAGAACATGTTTTTGATATCATTGCTCCAAGATAGGACCTATGGCAATGCAGTGATTTAGCCTCATGTTTTATACTGAGTCTATTGAATTAAAGAGATCTTTCTTAATAATATAGAATATTCTATGTTCTTGTTATCAATCTACTATAAAGTTTGCAATTTGGTCAAGTAAATCAGATAAAAGTCAGATCTACTGTAAGAGCCAAATATGACATGCCTACACACCTGAATTACCTATTAGCTCACAAGTGGCCATGCTCACTGTTTTTATAACAAGAGACTTAGATTACTCAATTTTAAATGTGAAGTCCTCATCTCTCTGAGAATCCTGAGACACATTGAGAAGATAAATCTATGGCCAAGGTAGCTGAAAACAAAAACAAACCAGAAAGATAGAGGTGTTTTTTGGGTTTTTTTGTGGTTTTTTTTTGTTTTTTAAGAACAGATTAAAACTGAGGGCAAGAGAAATTGCAATCTCTTTTTTTTTTTTCCTGAAGCTATGCAGGTCAGTTTTTATATTAAAGTACTGTACAATATACTCAGGTATAAAGAGCTTGCATTTTTATTCTAATTTGTTTTCCTTCAGGTTCAGAATTACCAGCAAAGAAAATTGCTCTAATTGCAATGCTTTGCATACAAGTAGTGATTATAGCTTAGTGGATTGTTAGGACACGACACTGCACAACTTATTAGATCAAACTGAGTGAAGCCTACACCATATCAATTTTTTAAAATGTAGATAAAACAAGTTAAGCTCTCTCAGAAAAAGCTAAATATTTATGACCCAAAAATTATGGGTGTCAACCTGCCAGGCAAATTACATGATCCCTGATTCAGAACTTTGGAATAATCATTGGGAAAAGCTGCCACAATATAGGATGTCATTAAAACCCAATAGCAGCAAAATCAATTTTAATTAAATCCCAAGTAATGAGTATATAAAGACCAAAAGCCTTTCTTCAGTATATTAATATGGGTTTTTTACCTAGTTAGTTTTATGGAATTCATCAGAGAGATGCTGAGTGACTGAAAAGGTGCACACGAAAGCACCAAAATAGTGAATTGCATCCAGAGGTACTTCTACATTTCTAGATATTTATTTCTGTTCTAATGAATACTCTTATAGACAATGCAAATATCAGAAGGACAGCACAGCTCTCAAAGGCTGTACACCCAAAATGAAGTCTCTCAACCTACTACTTATGACCAAATTATAATTGCCTGTAAGAAAACAACGTTGGGCACTTCATGTATTGTCGTTTCTTAAGTTACTTAGAAATTGTCATTTCTTAAGTTCCTTAGATTCTACTTACAGTGGATATATACTGGATTTTACAGATTACAAGTATTATAGCAGAAATTACCTGAGTTCTGCCCCATTATTTAAATCCAAGCACCATTTTTCTTAAACTAAATTACACTGTGTGTTTCCTAAAGTGCAGATCACAAATGGAGCTACTGATAGAAATTTTAATGGGCGTGTTTGGGCTTTTTTCCCTCTGAAGTTTAAATTTCTGGTTTATAGTACAAAAAAAAGCTCTCCTGTTGTTGTGTGCCCGTGATGACAGGATAATGGATTAGGTCAGGCACAGTGTGTGGAGCAGTGGGTGAGGCAATGAGACGAGTCATCTCTTCCACCACTTCTGCATTTCTTGTATCCTGCAAAGCAGTTTAGTCTGAAATATTTCCTGGCTTGGTGACTACAATCATGATATGCTTTCTTCATATGCTGTTATCTTCACTGGTTAATAATTCTGGACAGTAACAAAAGACCCCAGGAAGTTAACATGGAAAGCTTGAGGTGAGATGCAGCTGAAAATCACCTTAAATGCTTTCCAATAGTCCCGGCTTTCCTGCCAAGCTGTGTTTCAGCACACAGCTGCAGCCTGGATGTCTTGTGAACCTCTCATACTGCATGTCTAGCTCAAGGCAAGGAACCTGCATATTTAGCATTTTGGTATCTGTGCAACTCATGGAAAACTCAGGTTTCCAATAGCATTGCAGAATGCTCACTGTGTTTTAAGGAAAGGTGAAAGTAAGTGTATGGAACTAGTGCATTTTGGCACAGGTAATGGTTTAAAAATAAAACCAAAAGAGCCCAACTGCAACATTTTCTCACCATCTGGCATAAAATGGTAGTTCTTTCCTGTCAAAATGATAGTATTGGAACTATAATATCTAGTCAACCAAACCTCAGCCCTCAACTGAGTTAAATCACTCTTTCTGCACTGGTTGTATGACATACTAACCTTAAAAGCAGTGCTCTGAGGAGTGCAACTGGAACAAAAGACAAATGTGACATTTTGAGGACAAGAATAAATTTTAGAATTAATATTTGTTGCAATATTATTTATTATATGATGTGAATGTGTCCACACAGCTCAAAGACAGACACAGCTGACCAAGACCCCCTGTCAGCAGAGGGAGGTTTTAGGTATTTAAGAGGGCGGGCAATCAGTAGGAAACAAAATTTAAATGAAAGCAGCCTGATGATAGAAGAATACTGTGAAATACAGTAGCCAGTATCACAGAGTTGATCTCTTGACTTACACAGTAGACTGATACTCTAAAATAAAAAGACCTACAACAAGAAGTTGATGACAGGTTTTCAGTCTCCTATTCTTTGATAGTTTACTTTTGACACTGTATGGCTAAATTTCTGATTAATAACACTTTGTTGTTGTTGTTTTAAAGCCTCTGGTGATGGTGGTAATGAGAGCTGTTTCTTTGGGAAACAGCACAACTGAAAAATAGGGCTGCAGAAACTCTTTTCTATGACCTAACATGAGTTTGGAAAAACCCAGATGAGGTGCCTTTCCTAGTGACATGCAAAAGTCAGTCTGGTAAGGGGTGGCATCAAGTGCCAGAATGCAGAAAGGTCTGTCCCAGCACATGTCACTTGAGGAGCTGTGGTGGGGTTCACATCAGCAATTCTGTCACAGACATACAGAGTATTACTGCAGTGCTGTTTGTAGAGTAATTCCAGGGCTGGGCAGTGACTAGAATGTAACATGGAAACAGTTTTCTTGATTTCATTGTAATTGGTCCCAGGCTTAGAATAAAACTCAAGCTTATGTACTTAATTTACCTAATTGCCTTGCTGTATGAGGCCTCTGTACTTAAATTGTTAGCATATCATCCTGACAGGCTGTAAACTATAGCTTTATATCAGCAAATAAATGTAAAAGTATTGATGTACAGTCTGCCACTGCGGGACACTGTGTAATTTACACATCCATTATGCAGCCACAAACACATAGATCCATATCTGCCTGAGCTGCTCTATCCAAGCTGTCTAGATTTTAGCCAGTGTTACCCATTTATTCTTAAATCACTTGTGCTAGCATTGTTTTAACACACTAAGAAGACGTGTTTGACAGAGCAACCCTAAAATTCATCTGACTATATCTCATATCCAGGTTGTATCTAACACTGAAGGAATTTGTTTGGCAGAAATTCACTCTTAAGAAGGCATTTACTATTTTCCTTCCTCTCCCTCTCTTTTCCCCTTTTCCTTCCCATATTTTTTAGTTGGTTGGCTTTTTTCTCAGGTGTCTGGCCTGCAGCATGTGCTAGAGAACAGAATAATTACTTTCTAGGACACTTGGTGGATACAGTCCAACCAAGAATCATTCATAGGGTTTGTTTAACCATTTTGCAATAGATGGTACAAATGTAAAAATCTGGTGCTATTTCATCGAGAAGCTTTGACCTGATCATTGTGTGTCTGCAATCTCACATCCCTAAGATGTTCCACTCAAAATTAACCCTCTTCTCCCTCCAATGCCACTCCTACTCCAAAAACAGGCTTTTAACAGAAAGTCTCACATGTAGAAGTGAACGAGAGTGAATTCAGACAATGGATAAACAAACAGGATAACCTGGAATAATCATTATTTGTCCTGAAGACAATGAAAGTTTCATCGACTTTGAATTAAAATTGGAAAGTAAATTTCATTCTAAAGGAGGAATTAGTTCTAATACAATTTCATTCTTTGGTAAGGCCTTTTTACTTCCAGGACTGCTAACAGATTCCCTGAGTGGCTCTGAAACAGTCACCTCCCAGCTTTTACTTTGAGATCTTCTGTCTCCTGGCAACTTCATTAACATGGCCAGGACTGTCACACAAGCCAGCCCAAGGCTTGGTGTCCTCCACAGAGATTAACCCAGAAAGGGCAGAAATATTGCAGAATGCAGTTCACAGGTCAGTTCTCTGACAGCCTCCACATTTCCTGCATCCCCCAGGCCTTGCTGCATGGACAGGGCCAACATCTCCCTGCCCCTGGGCTGTCCTGGGAGCAGAGTGCTCAGGACAGGTGCCCACAGCTCAAATCCTCTCCAGCCCTGGGGCCCTCACTGCTGGGGGGGCAGTGGAACCCAGGAGGGTCTGGAGCACAGTTCTGGTGTGGAAGGGCTGAGGGAACCAGGGTGCTCAGCCTGGGGAAAAGGAGGCTGGCAGGTCACCTTGACACTCTTACAGCTCCTGGAAAGGAGGCTGCAGCCAGGGGGGGATTGGTCTCTTCTCACAGATAACAAGCAACAGAAAAAAGGAAAATGGCCTTAAGTCATGCCAGGGGACAGTTAGATTGGGTATTATAAAAAAGTCCTTCACTGAGAGAGTGCTCAGGCATTGGAACAGGCTGCTCAGGGAATTGCTGGAGTCACCAGCCCTGGAGGTATTTAAAGGATATGTAGATGTGGTACTTTGGGATCTGGTTTAGTGGTGGACTCAGAAGTGTAAGGTTAGTGATTGGATCAAGGATCTTCTATTTCTATGACTTTTCATTTTATGTGCAAGGCCAAGAAGGCCTCCAGGTGAAACTGTATTCCTCACAAATTTCTTCTGCACAGTCAGTTTTCTAGCTGGCTAGGCCTTCAGGCTTTTCTTTGACAGGAATAATTATTGAGAGTTTATTTACTAGAACAATATTGGAACCTTTTGTAAGACACTGCTCTCCATATTCTCCATTCTGATATGAATCCAAACAGCATTACTGCAGCTAATAAAGTATATTACTGACTTTCATAAGATGCACAGACCCCTTTCCCCTCAGTTTTATAGAAAATTAGGACTAATTCAGTGGGTTTTCTTTTTTTTACCCTTGTTATGCTTCTTTTCAGGATCCTAATAGGTCTTAGAGTTTGGGAACCTCTTAAATACTTTTCTTGCTTGGTCATAGAAAGGACAGCAATAGTCTAAATCCATGTGTAATTGTCTTCTTCAGAAAAATGAGATATGAGACTGAACATAATTTCAGTATCATTTCAGCGGGACAGGATTCAGCCTGAAATGTTCTAGTCACTAATTTCTGCTTTGATGACATGATTATTACCTAAATGAAGGAGAAAGCAACAGAATTTTTATACAACGTGGGTGTTTTCACCTGCTACATGTAAGAAAAAAAGCCCACAGCTTGAAGCACATCAGAGTAACAATGGTAATTAGGTATTGGCATATCATCCAAGAGGAAAAAAAAAAAACAGCTTGGAAACTGATACAGCTTAATAATGGTTTAGTATCCTAGAGCTGTGCAAAAAGTTCTCAAAGGGAAATGTAAATTGTGAATGATGAACACTTGTGATTCCTACTAGGGATAACCAGTAAGAAACATGGGGAGTAAGAACCAATGATCCCATTTAAATCTGGGTAAGGAATATGATCACACACCTGTATGCCGGCCTTCAAGCAGTCAGGTAGTTTCCCACAAATGCCAGTTGCCATATCACACATGGCACCTTCCTGTAGAAGTTATGGCTGTTAATCTCATCTAAAGAATACCTGCAGTGACAGCATCTACCAGGAAATTTGCACAGAAATGAGAGAATATTGTTTTCTGAATCATTTAAGACCCCAAAACATTCTGGAGCAAAGTTTTCATTGAAAGTCCTTTACTCTTCTGAACTTTTTGAAGGAAGTCTTTCATGTGTTTTACAGCCAGTGCTTCCAAAACATGATGCAACCATGTTACTAATTATGATCAGAACCAGGACAGCATTCCAGAGAAATAAAATGTTTCTACAATCTTGAAGACTGCGGCAACCACATGCATGTATATATCTGGGTTCTGAAATGAACCGGCAGTTCAGCTGACAGAAAATCAGGGCACACCAAATCAGAATTGCACATACACTCACCTGGAGATCTGAAAAGATCAAGAACAGGTTTAGAGCAGTTTGCACAGCTGAGACTGTCCTGTGTCCATCAGAGTCAGTGACAAACAGGCTCAGCTGGAGCTGAGCAGAGCTCAGAGCAGGCACACCAGCAGGCTGCTGGTTCCTGTTCTTACAGCCAGCTGCTCTGAGCTGCCTCACTTGCAGCCATGTAGATATTTTTGGAGTCTGGAATTTCCAGCCTTTTAGTTTCTGTGTTCAAGTACAACCTCCCAGACAAGCTCGCCCTACAATTCTAATTGGACCTGGAAGAAAATGTAAAGGTTTGAGCGTTTGTTTCAGTTTGGAAGGCAACCAAATTTTTGAAAGCTTCCTTAAAATGGAATAGCTTTATTTTTTTCTACCCAGATTGAAATGCTGGATGACATGTAAAAGAGAAATATTGAATTTCCCCTCCCAGCACAATTTTTTATTCATTAGGGGCTTTTTCCCTTTTTCAACAAAAATGCTTTCCAGATTAGGACATTACATAAGTAAATTTCATATCTGGATAAAATTGCTCTTTGCTTCACTCTCCTTGATATTTCTCTGTACAAAGATACAGGGAGTTCACATTCTGCAGCTGAATTACGTTACAACAACACAGATGGAACTTTAGATGTAAAGCCATATTTTTAGCCAAAGCACAGTTGAAGCGATGTCATCTGATGCAGTCAGAGACATATAGAGAGGCTCTTGCAGTAATACACATTTATCACTTTTACTGAATGGCTGATACACAGCACCCTGTGCACCCTCTCCTGCAGAAGGGCAATAACTTAAAATACACTTCTCTCCTTGAGCAGAGAAGAATGGAGCTTTCTATTCCCATATGTGGCCTGATACTCGAGCTTCTTTTGGCTAACAGTCAAGCCATTCCTGCAGTTCTCCCTCTCTGGGTACCTGTGTGAAACCTGATCTTTGCCTGGGCACTTGTGTAATTGCCCCAGGGTGAAACTTTTGGTCATTTTTCTCAGAGAAAGCAGATATTCATTGTAAGAATTGTGGAATTCCACCTCCAGAGCACAGGTGTGGATTTCCATACATTTGCAAGTGTCAGAGGGAATGCTCAATGCCTTCATGGTAACATTATCATTTCCAACAGCAAAATCCCCTCACTTCATGAAGGATCTGAGCTGAAATCAGAACCATTTACCTTTATCACTAAGTATTGCTGTGATGTTTCTTGGGTATGAGAGGTTTTATTATTTCTGGCATATTGCATACCTGATCCTAAAAATCAGGAAAAAAAATCTTATTAAAAGAAGAATTTGAAAGCACTGGAAGCATTTGGAATTTAAAAGAACTAAGAAAGGCAGAGGGCTTAGTGCAGTTCTCTGATACTCATAGTTCTCAGTTCCTGAACTTTGATGTCCCATACAGACACATCAGTGAGGTGCTGGACAAAACTTTCTGGAAGGATAAATATATGCCCCTTCAACTATTTGGTCAAGTAATAGCTTGCAAATATATATAAGGGCAGCAGCAGCCCTTTGTCAATATAGTTGTCACTGGTTTTAGAAGATTAAGAAGCTGTTGGAAGCATCTCTTCAGCAAGTCCTTTCCTGTTAAAGAAGAACAAAGAGCAAAGTTTGAAAGAGCAAAGGAAAATCTAAAAAATCTTTTAAATTTTGGAGGCCTTGGAGTCTCTTCTTGAAAAATGCTGAATTTTGTAGTGCTTTATATTTCTGGTAAACAGGATTCAGATCTTGGCAATAGGCTAGGGAGCACTATGCCTAGTAAAAAAGACAGAGAGAATAAGCCAAGGAGGGGACGCAGGAAGGAGCAGCTTCCTAGAAAGCCTGTTGCTGTCAGGAAGGAAAGAAAAGATGCCACAGAATGCCAAAGGACTGCTGCTTTTAACCTTCAGGACAATGAGCAGCCATCACAAGGTAGTCAATGTTTTCTGAGGCACTTCACCTTTGGAGAGGAAAACATGAATTTCTTTTCTCTGCAAAGTTTCATACTTCACAGAAAGAAGACTCCAATAGTATTTTATAAACTCTTAAAGCAAAGAAAATCAGAAGCAGCTTTTTGAAGGCTGTTTTTCTTGCCTTCCTCCCCAGTGGGAAAAAAATGAGCAGACAGCAGCCACACGAGACTGGAGAGTGTGGGTGGATGGTCAGGGTACAGAATGTTAGATTACTCAGCAGTTTAGTTGGCTCTGATATGTACCCATGACTACATCTTGAGTCCTCCCCAGAAAAAGCATTTAATTCATCTCAGAAAAGCAAAAAAGTTAATAATTGAATAAATGATAGAGCCCCACCTACTGTTGTTTTATTGCATACATTTCTAGATGCATACACACACTTCATGCAAATGCAGTTCATTAGTGCCTGCATGGGCATTTCTACTAAAGGAGCCCTAATTATGGATTATAATCCCACTGTGGGTGTGTTTTGCATACACACACAACTGCACATTTTGCAGTTAAAATCTAGAAATTCAGGTGGATTTCTTTCCATGCCTCTTGTAAGTCAGGCTGCCCTGCTTCATAAGAGCATACACATATCCCAAAAATTCCCCAGGGAAAGATTAAAAATTTTCCAAAAGCTTTGAAAGTCTTTTGGTCAGCAGTTGACAGAGTGAATGCTCATTTCGTTAACAACACTGTTGTTGGGCATCACTGAGGTTTATCACCCGTCACCATCCTGACCAGATTATCTGCCACATGTTCCACCCAGACTCTCTCTGCTCACGTGTAAAGGAAAGAAAGTGTCCCAGCACTGTGAACACCCCTTGGAGTGGCACAAATTTGGTCATGCAAATAGAAAAGTCTGAATGCAATGTGCACAAAAGATAAGGGTTGCGTTGTTCTCATTCTAAGGAAATAAAGGCACAGGATGCTGGGAGTGAGGGAAGCACCATCCAGACATTAAATGTCTTGTCCAGAGCACCACCTCTCCCACACATTCCCTGCTCATAAATGATGCAGCACAGGAGCTGGCTGCCAGCATGCACAAGGCTTGGACAGGGCCTGTTTCACCTGGCTCCTTGTCATGGCTGTGCTTTTACTTTAGTTTCATGTGAACTGAAATTCCCATTGCAAAGGGAATTCTTCAAGAAACTTTTCTGAATCCCATGTCCAGAGTGGGAGGTGTGTTTTGAAAACACTGAAATCTATTCTTGTAAGCTCTAGCAGTCAGGAATTGGCATCACATTTTGCAGGTAACGTCTTGTTTTTCAAATGTTACCAGTCACTACAAATTTACAGACTGGTGTGATTTTAGAATAGAAGAATTGTGTCAAAACTACAAGGTAAAAAGACCTTGTGCAAGCAAACTGAACTGAAATAAGTAATGAAATGACAGCTGCAGAAAAGGACTGATTCATTTATCACATTGAGATTGGCAACAAGCTTCAAAACCCTGTTGTTAGCTGGCAGCAATTTTTCTGTTCTGTCAGCTAAACAGGTGATAAGCCAAAAAGGTGGAAGGAAACCCTCCATATTACATGGCACTTATCTCCACAATTTCATGGTAGTGTTTTTGATAATAATTTTAAACAAATGTCTCCAAAAGATGGTTGCCAGTGTCTTCATAAACCTAAATAGAAATTCATATTTATTTTTTAATTTGAGTATGAGCTTCTTCAAATGAAGTATAAACATTGCTCTAACCTCAGATTTTGCCCCTTATTTTTAAAGCTATAGCATTTGCTGGCAGTAGCTGATACAGTTTATCAAAAATACTAAAGCATTTGAAACTGGCCAAGTAAAGGATGTGGTCATAAGTATTGATTGTTTCTTGTTTAAGTTATACAACATTTTTTATTACAAGACACTGAAATTATAATATTATATTAATAATCTTATACAGTATACTTAAACATTTCTAAATATGAATGTTTATAAAATACAGTGTATAAGATACAGTAAACATTGATAACACAGGTGAGAGAGGACACCTTGTTCTTTGTACTACAAAGCACTCTAACCTGAAAATATATACATTTTTTCAAACTAAAAACATTTTGAAAAAGAGACAAGTTGTTTCTGGAGTATTTGGAGCATATCCTTGAACAGCATGACATTATGCACCGACTAACAGTCTAGCATTTCTATGTTCTTCTGTAGAAATACATTTTTTAAAGGATGTATTTAAACTATCCATGCAATGATTTAAAGTTTGCTTGATACTAGGACAAGAGTGCATTAAACAATCTCTTCTCCCTTAGGGACAAAGGTGAGGCTATAAAGATGTGGCAGCAAAAAATATTTTGCTAAGTACGAGTGCCAAAATCCAGTGGCAAAAGAGACAGGAAACTAAAATGGTTACAAACAATTTTGGCAAGTTAATGTCAATTCAGTTTATTGCTGTCCATAACAACAAGAAGCCAGAGCCTTTTCTCTATGGAGTTTCTGTAGCACTGGCTGAAAGAACTTATGACACATATTTCTTACTATTAAATTGCTAAAATAACTTACTCAGAGAAAAAAAACCCTAAAGCTAAGTCTGATATTTAATGCAATAATTTGCTAACTAGTTGAAAATTTAGTCTGCTGAATAACGCAGTATTAAAACTTGTCTCTGCTTTTTGAGTCTGCTTTTAAAACACAACCCCTCCTGTGAACATAAAGTAAATTTTACCATTTCCCCTGGATTCCTACTCTGTCTTGCTCTCTAAAAGGACAGGCCTTCCTGAGAGGGATTATGTCCAGAAGGTAGGAAATAAAGCACGGTTTGGAGTCAGGGTGAGCAGGAGAGAGGTGTGTCACAGGCACTTTCTGACTAAGTAAACATGAAATGAAGACATGTGAGTCCACCTGCTGCTGGTTTTGCACCGTGCTCACCATTCTGTCCTTACAGATGAAGTACACCCCAAACAGATATCAAAGCCTGGTGAAGCAGGACTGTTTTTTAAACTTCTGTATTGCCAGGTGTACAATCCACATGATCCTCATTGCCAGTTAGGACCTTGTATGAATATCAATTTTCATGTCACATGGGAGTGTGAAGAATGAAATTTTCTCTAGACGGATCAAATGACTGGAAATAAATTTGAAGGGTCAGACATTTGGAATACCTGTCGACTTTTCAGAATCCAGAAGCTTTACACCCCTTGAGAGTCTGGCCTAAGGTAGATATTAATCTCTTTGAAGTATTTCAAGCATTCTAGTTGTATTTTCTAATAGCAGCTTTGAAAATGTGTTGCAGACCTAAAAGTATGTTAATATTATGTGTACTTTTTCTCTCATATAACAGATAGAAGGAGAAAAGAATTTGGGAATATCTGAGTGACTGAAACTCTTATCCCAACCCTGATACCGCCTTGTGGATATCAAGAAGAAGGAAACTTTCCAATAATACTCACATGGACTTCAACTTAAGGCACAGAAAAGTAGTTTTGACTATCACACATTCAGAGCAGTCAAATAATTCATCACAGCAGAGTGTGAAGTGAAATTGGAGACTACAGATAAAAGGCACACAGGTTGGAGACGTATATATTTGCCGTTTATTTAGAATGATTTTCTTTTTAGAAAGTTAAAGCCAGCATATCTGTATCAATCAGGTCCAGTTCTTTCTCTCACCTATATGATTTTGCTGCCATTTTAAAGTAGAATTGGGTCCTACAAGAAATCATGCACCAGCTTTAATGGTGTATGATTTCAAATAAAGCAAATTAAGAGCGTATCAGAACAGCTCAGTGCTGCAGACTGTGGGGACAGATTTGTGGTGGTAGTTTTGTCTGCATCTTTATTTTCCCAGCATATCAGTGGCATCAGTGCAAGAGATTTCAGATTGACTTCACAAGCCTACATATTTTCCAAGTCCAGTAAGGAAGGCTGCAAACTCCTTGACAGCAGTGAGAGCAACTAAAACCTCCAGAAAAACTGGAAAAGATTTTACCTGATGTCACCTCTGTCAGCAGGGTTGTTGTGTGCCAAAAAGAGAAGAAAATGGGGGAGGCTTTATATTGACTGTTGTCTCCACTTCATTAAAATATCTTCTCCCTCTTCAAAAAATAAAATTATTGTGGACATAATTATGTCTACTGTTTCTCTCCACTAGCACAGACTTGACCATCATATGCCTGAGGAATAAATGGCTGACTCAAATGGATTGGTTATGGCTGGAATAAAAGTGACTCCCATGAAGCCTTCAGCTACTGTACACTTCCAGCCAGAACTGCTACACATTTGCAAATCTGCAAGTATCTGAAAACACAGATCTTAAAACTATCTCTTAATGAATCCAACCTTTATTAAAAGCAGCAGACATATTAGCCTTGATGTTCTTGTCTATAATTTAACAAACTATAAATGGTTTACCAGAGTTCAGTTTCACATTCTCTGTGGAACTATCATGCTTTAATTAGTTGAACTCCCACGAAAGAACTGGATAGACCCTGTGTCTTAACCTTATGGATAGAAAAAAATGTTCAGATTGCCAAATTTGATATGCAAATGCTATTATAGGCTCAGGATGATTATTAAATCAAGGCAATCCTTCTCAACTTAACAGACTGTATTCTTTCAATGCGTTACAACTCTTATATCACTGGTGTTATTTTTGAAAATTATGTATTTCCATATTCTTTTTTTTTGGTCTATCTTTTTCATCTTCCCAGCTTTAACATTGCCTTTCCTCTCTTTGTGACTAGAAATTTATTATTTTATATATAACCTTGGGCCTACTAATACAGTAGGCACACATTCCTACCTGTAGCACAATTACGTTTTGAGAAAATCCAATATAAAAGGAAAAAGTGGAATAATATAAGGATTTGGATTCTCTTACTTTATGTTGGAAAAGTAAAATTTAGTCTTCTACTTTTTCTGCTGAAAACACATAAATTTTCTTTGGTTATTTTCCTCAACACAGTTTTTCACAACGATTTCTCATCAGTCACTTAAAAACAAGTCTTGTTTTAAACACTACAATATTAGGAAAACACCCCCAAAAGCAAGAAATATAGAACCCTCGAAATCATCACTAAAGCTCTAATCATGAAATTAAAATCTTTTAATACATCTCAGAAAATAAGTCTCTCCATAAAAGCAAATACCAGGCTTCTGCACAAGGAGACATCCATTTGGCTTCCATTCCCAAAGTATGAATATAGCACAAATTTAATCTTCTAAGACAAAAATATGAATGTTTTGGACAAAAATGTGTCTAGTCATGGCAAGTATCAATAACTATGCTGAAATGCTGTTTTAGAAATACTCTTATTTGGTATAAATTCTTCCTTGATCAAGGAAATGGATTTTTGCATTGGAAAATGTTCAAAGTAATTTTGACAGAAGGGTGTAAGAACATTTATCTTTGTGATGTTGCAGCTCTGTAAGGAATAGAAGATACGTGGAAAGTCCCAAGGTGTCGACTGTGATGGGCAAAAGTAATACTTCTCTAACTTCTTTTTTATTACAAAAATGCATGCACTGTCTAGTGAGCATGAAATCTCACTGAATTCAATTAAAACTATTTGTCTTTTGTTCTACTTCAATATTGCCTTATTATTTTTCTTTAGTTTTAAGAAAAAACAAGTTTGAAATAAGATGAAATCAGTGCTGTAATTCTGCATAACATGGCGTAACTTAATACTACTGGGACAGACCTCAAATTAGAAAAAAAGTCCAATTCTGTCCAAGTAAATGTGAATTCTAAGAATTAAGACTGAATTGACTGATTTCAATAGTTCAACAGCTCTCTCAGTGTTACTTAAGCAGCGTGATATCAGGGGATAAATCAATTCAGATTTCATAGAAAGTGTTTCCACAGGAAGGGAAGGATTAGGAGGTGCAAAACCCTCCCTTGATTGCTCACACAGCTATTTAGGAGACATGGTATGAATGCTGCAAATATGAAAGGCATAGTTATGGCTCATAATGGTTCTCTCCATTACAAGGGAAGACAGGAAAAACCCTGAAAGGCAGGGAATGTGAGACCTGCCAAAAAAACTCCCTGAGCTCCACAGAAAAGGTGGTCCCACTGACACTGACCAAAGCGCCCGCGGGTGACGGAATTTGCATTTACTGCTGCGCAATCCAAAAAACCCCAACCAACACAGGAACACCAAGCTGAGGAGTGCACAGCCAGCTCCTGCCTGTCAGACCCAGCCCCTGCTGGCTGTTCAATCCCTGAGGACCAACAGCAGAGTGGTCTTTCCCCACCTGCAGGCACAGCCACCGCTGGCCGTGCTCTGGCGCTCTGTGACACACAGCCTGGCACTAAGGCAAGGCTCCCTGTGCTTTCCCCACACCTTGCAGAGGCTTCTGCAGCAGCAGCAGAATGGCTGCAGGGACTATTCAGAGGTTCACAGGGAGTTTAATCCCCTTTTCAGTCAAAATACTAAAAACTCACCCTTTCACAAAGGCACAGAGTGAATTTAAAGCAAGAAGATTCGTCTCTGCCGGTGTTCTCTTGTTCTGTTGGAAAATAACTGAGGTGTCTGTACTGACAAGCTCTGCATTCAAAGTGCTGCTCGTGCAAAACAATTCATTATCTTCCCAAAAATCCTGGTCAAGTGGCTGTTCTAAGAGAGAGCTTGATTAAGCCACAGACAGTAGGAGATGGATATGCTCCAGAAAGGTGGCAACAAGTGTCAGCAACAAAAGGCAGCAAATAGATGGGAAAAATATGAAGTGAGGAAGGAATACAGGGACAGGGGAGAAAAGCTCATATTTTTGCTTGCAGGAGAGCAGAGTGGGAATTCAATCATCAGAAAAGAAAGGAATCTTAATAAAAGAATACCTCTATCAGGAAACATCATGTCACGTCACAAGTGTCAACATCATTCTGCAGTGGTTACCTGCTTCTTTACAACAATGCCATCAAGATTTGTGTATTTTCTGAGAACAAATATCCTTCTTTCCTTCCCCCAAAACAATGAATCTGCAAAAGAATTTTAATGCAAATCGACCTCTTTTTTTTCACCCTGTTTCAAGAACCATTTTTTTAAAAAAATAAACTCTACTGAAGACAATAGAAAATAATAAATTGAGTACATCAGTTTTCTTGTAAGCACATTTTTCCTTGCAGAGTTCTTTTAAAGCTGGAAAATCCAGAACATGGGATATGGGAGTATTTTTGTCCACAATCAATCCATCATGCTGGCCTACTTTTAGGCAAACGTGTCTTAAGAAAAGAGAAAAGAACATGAAAGGGAGGTAAAAGCAGCAGAGTGTAATATCTTGTAGCCACTGAACTTTGTATGCCTACACAGAAAAGAAAAAGGTGAGCTTGTAGGAAAATGTTTCATTTCTATTCCTGATAACGAATCACACTGGTTTACCATACATAGCTGCAGATTGCCCCTCCACTTGGAGCAACAATAAAAAATGGTTTTAGGAAAGGTGAATGGAAAATTCCTCTTCTGTAAATAGATTTCACAGGTGAAATAATATAAAAAGAGAGAGATTTCCCATGAAGAGCAACATACTGCAGCTTTAACCAAGACTGTCTAGTCTCTGCAGGATCCCAGCAGCGGCACACAGAGAAAATCCCCATCAGCAACTTTTATTTGCCTTTCACCCCCTACCAGCTCTAATAACACCTGCTAAATTTATTTGCACACTCTGCTATAGGAAATGTAAAAAATGCTGCCTTGCATGCTGATTTTTAAATGTCATCTGGAATGCAATATCCTTTGTGATACAACAAAGTAAAATACCCTTTCAAGGAAGTCACCATGTTCAAGATTAGGACAGTAGTCTCATTCTTCATGACAAGTGATAGAAGAGCATCTCCTGACACCAGCCTGTATTTGTGTTGTTCACAGGTATATTAATTGTTTTGTGAATCCTCTCTAGTTCCCCATGAGCCTCAGAGCTCCCACCTGCCCTTCCCTTCCACTTGGTTCCACCAACACGTGCTTCTTCTTTAACAGCAGCACCTCTTACTTGCTCATTTCCTCCCTTTGTGAAAGCTATTTATTTCGTTCAAAGGTACAGGAATAAAGCAAGGAGAGAAACCAGCAATCCCTCCAAATCCAGAGCTCCTGTAGCTATGAAAGGGTGTGGGAACAGCAAAGGGAGAAGCAGCTGGGAGACTGCCCTTCCTGAATGTGAAGGAGATTCTCAGTGCATTGACTTTCCTCGTCAGCACCGAGTTGTCCTTTGCCCTCGCTCCTTGTCACACCACACCCCACCTGACCTGCCTTGGATCAGAGGCTGCCTGGAGGGATTACTCAGATCAGTGACCAAAAAAACACAAGTGTCAATGGAATTAAATTAACTGCCAGAGACAGACTTTGGCAAGAGGTGAAGTTGGGTGACTGTTACTCATCACAATTAGAGGATCTAAAATTACCATATTAGTAATCAGCCAACTGCATATTTGTCACTCTGTCCCCGAAATTACACATCTGACACACATGGTGCCTTTTCAGGAAATGACATCAAAACCATGTAGGCCTTCTTATATAATTATGATTCTTAGTAGAGGGGAGCATCTGCCCCAGTAATTACTTGTGTCCTCTATATTGCTAAGTACCCACCTTATATCTGTAAGCATATATTCGGCCTGGATTTATAAAATTTTATACCATCATTTAAAATGTTGTAGATAAACAGTGATTTTCAATACCACAACGTGGCAGTTAAAGGAGATTTCCTGACAGTTTACGTGGTTTATTTACTTTTAATTGCAAATTAATTCTGATTTTCTGCACTCCTGATACGTTAGATGAGAGTGGAAAAGTAGGACAAGTCCTTATGACAAGAAAAATGCTAAGCTTGAGGGGAGAAATGCAAAATTAAAGAAAATATGACAGGCCCTTGAATCAGCATCCTTCCACTCTTGCTGCCATATATTAAAAGTTGGGGCAATTTCTTGAAAGGTAGCCTTGTTTCACTGCAGCTTTTCAAGCTTGTACTATAAACAGAAAATCTGTTTGGGGCTGATGGACTTGTGGTCCCTTCTGGTATGTGCTGAGATACATCCTAGAAAAGAAACTTCAGTTTCAGCAGATCTGAATATTCTGGATCCAAGCCCACTGATAAATCTCTGTTTACAAGGCAGCTAAGGAGATTATATCTGTCTTTTATACCTGCCAAGAGATGTTGGTCTCCTACCCCACAGAACCATCCATGCCCGTCTGCACAGACACCCCAAGAACTCGATCAGCGTTTGTACAGACATGGAAAAGCACTGCCAATCACACACCAGCTGATACAGCTCACACAGACACTCCATGGAATCAGCTCCTCCATTTATGCAATAACTTCCCCCCCAAAAAAATCAGAGAGACTTTAATATCTCAAATAGTACAAAGATGTCTTTTGTGGTGGAACAAAGGAAACAGGTTGATTGACTGCACAGAAGTGGCAACAAGGGCTCAAAATGATCAGTTGAGTCAACAATAGATAAACAAAGAATATGTAATCAACTGCAAATGCTTCTTAGAAAACAAAAGTTCATTGCAGAACAAACAAACAAAGAAACACACCATACCCTCCACAATGTGTGTTTAATTATGTGGATCTTTAAAATCCTGATGGAAAATTCCATTTAGCTCCTGAAATACATATAGCTTATCCTCAATAAATATTTATTTAGGATTTAAATGTAGTGCCCTTACTTAGATGAAAAGAGATTTTTTACCTCTCTTGAAAAGATACAATAGAAAGCAGAAAAAATCCCAAATCCAGAAAATGTTTATTGAAATTGTTGTAGCTGGTGAATAACTTCAGGTGTTTTGGATGAGTACTTATTTTCTGTAATTATTATGCTCTGGCAGGAGGGAGGACAGGCAGTATCAGCATTGTGATATTCTTTTATTGCCTGGAAAGCCAAACCCCACACACTCGTTCTAGATTTAATTACAATATAGTAATATCTATAATTTATTTATATCCTCTTTAGCTAATTTGGTAGCCAAACAGTCAACATTTTGTACCCTTCTTTCTGATTCTTTGTCATATGCTACTTCCACATCCACTGTAGGATCCATTCCACTGTAGGACTGTGCAGATGGAAACCTCGTTAAGGACTAGATTCTGGAGCAAGAGAACTCTATCCAATGAGATAAACAAATCAGTGAGGTTACTTCCTTGACAATCTCATAGAAACCTGGCTCACTGACTACAGAACACTGGCTGTGTAGTTTCTTGTAGTCCAGCAATTCTGATGAGGAAAAAATTCAGAAAAAGGCAAGTATAGGACCTCCTGTCATTTGCACTTCCTAACTGTTGCTGTAGTTCTCTTTAGCCTTTTTGGAACAGCTAAAACTCTTTCCAAGACAACATCCTGGGGAAGCTTTGATGGATACCTGAATATTTATATTCAGTGTTATTTCTGCTTCCTGTATGAAATCATCCTGGGGCAAGGCCTGCATCTGTGGCTGCAGTCTGCCCTCGTGGTTTGGGAGTCAGTCAGTTTGCACAGTCAGCCTTGGAGCCAGGGCTCACTTTCCAACCGTTTTTATTTAACATTAACGATTGAAGCGTGCTCCTGAAACACTTAAAAAAACCTCAAAAAAACCGCAAGAATCAAAGCCCCAAATCTATTCCCTGATGACAGCAGTCTAAAGTTATAGCACGTTTTGAAGTCGGTGTATCTCAGAGATGTTCACACCCTTTGCATGCCATTTGTACTCACAGGTGTTAATCTAGTCTGAACTGGGCATCTTCCTGAGCAAGTGTCTCCAAATGCTGAACGTCTCAAGACTGCTGACTCACTGTTTCCTTTGTCTGTTGAACTAAACCCCAGTCTCATCAATTGCTTAAAATATTTAAAACCCCACCATTAGAGATGATGCAATGTAACCTTGTGGCATTTCTGAGCCTAATAAATGTCTGCCAGTTACAGGGACTGACAATTAAAGACATAAAGCTTTCAGGAGAATTCTAGGAAACACTTGGATAGGCTGCAGCTTTTCTGAATGAATGCACCTGGGGCAGATGCCCACATGACTGATCAAAGATCAGGGAGGCTTTCTGTGTCTTTACATTTTCCTGTCTATCTCTTCCCTAATCCTTTTTAACTTTTCTGGACATTGATCCACAGGTGCAAACGCTGAGGCTGAACAAAAACTCTGTTTTGATAAGAGGAAGCACAACAGACTGAACTGCTTTGTTGGGAGCAAGAGAGGATTACAACGGATTTTGTTGTGCTGTTCTTTCCCCCCAAAACTGCAGGGCCCGTGTTCCAGTATAAGCCTGATAAAGAAATAACAGATTTGAGGTCCACAATTTGATTTCAAGCTCTGTCAGGAAAGCTGTTGTGGAGGGAATGGGATTGGGAAGTAGATGACTTATGTAATGCTTCCTTCTGCCTTGCTCCTGCCACTGCAGACAGCAATTTTGCTTCCTTGCATCTTTGATATAAAAACAAACAAACAAACTTCATTCCATTTCTGAAAACAAGCAAGTGTCTCTCAGTTGGATTTTACTTGTCCATCTGTCCATAATTATATGGCTATCAGCAATATTTATATTTATGAAGCTCTAGCGCACCAAAAGGCACAACACGGAACACATCAAAGGCACTCAGCAGAGTGGAAATAAACAAACATGTTCAGACTAAAACACTGTATGTTTTTCACTGGGAGTATTTATTTCAGTCTGCAGTAGCATTCAATTCCTCAGAATCTTCCTGAAAATTTTTGCCTGAACTGAAAGGGTTACACAGCTTCTCCTAAATGCCATTATACATGGATTCTATAAACAAATATTAGTGTGAGGTTTGAAATTGTTCTAAAATCTCAAGTACACATAACCAATTTTATGGGTTTTTCCATGGTTCTTGGAAAGAGTAGGAAAAAAGAACTGTGCTGGTTTTATGCCACTCCTGAAATGAGCAGAGAAGCAGCCTGCAATAGCAGCAACACAGGAAAACATCACGGTGTGTGTGAGATGCTCACTGGGTTGAGAATATCTTCATTCTGCAGCAGAACTGAAACTCCCTCTAACATATTTTTCTGATTATTAGAATGACTGGAGTTTACTTAAAGACATATCACAAACAGCTGGATAGCCACAGATGCTACAAACTTTTAGCTAAAAAAGCAGATCTAAAACTTTCTAATTTGGTCTGGGTTTTTTTCCTCATCAGATATCACCCTCTTACCTGGATATCATGTTTATATCACATAAATTCAGGTGTTCATTTTAAGAGCTCTGAGATCAGATATCCTGGACAGTCCGTGTTTCCACACTGCAAAATACCAAATTAATCTGTATTTTTCTCTTTGAGTTTCTTCCTGTGTAAGCCAGACAATTTCTTTGTGGCACAACATTCAAAATTTTAATGTGAAAATCCTTCTCATCAGACATATATTTTGGATATCAAGGAAAAGGTTCAGAAATTGATCCAAAGTAGTTATCTCTCAATTATTATGTAAGCATTTATCCAAATGTTGTATTGTTTCAGACAATTATGTTTGCTCTCTTTTATTCCTGTAAATGGTTGGCTCCCTCCAAAAAAATTTCCTCAACTTCTGTTTCAAGCATGTTTCATTCACAGAATTATTGTCATTAAATGGTGCTCTGTATCATTGAACATAAAGTCATTTTTGTTTCAGGTGTCAACACCCCTTTCTTTACATGTCTCATAAGAAGGAAAAGGAAAATAATGAAAGGTGGTTGCAGAGAGCTGTAGCATCCAGCAAAAAGGTTTAGTCAAAGTATCTGCAGTATTAACTGTAATATTTATCTGCTCTTTTCTCTGTCAAATACTGAAATAATGACTGCCTGAATACCACATCTAAAACTTGGGATTTCCTTTAGAACAATTCTATCTGAGGACATATGGCTCCCTAAGAAAGCAAAATATAACAATTTTGCCTACTGTACAAACTATGTCCCAGAGCGCTCCAAG
Source organism: Illadopsis cleaveri (assembly GCA_013399915.1). Taxonomy (NCBI): domain Eukaryota; kingdom Metazoa; phylum Chordata; class Aves; order Passeriformes; family Timaliidae; genus Illadopsis; species Illadopsis cleaveri. Next base: position 63,031 of record VXBB01013590.1, on the reverse strand, counting down.
TTAAATGATACAATAGTGGTGATAAAAACCTGAAAATAAAAAGAAAAGATAACACTTAAGAACAGAGAAGCAATGTGTATTTTTAGGAAACTTCTGAAGGTAGAGAGGCGTCACAAAGTTATCCCAAATATCAAGGATTCTCCCAATTGCAACTGCAAGGTGGTAAATAGGAAAATAAATGAATGTCAGTGGGAAATAACCAGGCAAAACAGAGGTAAGAGGGGTGACAGGTGTTCCCAAAAATAGTTGTGCTCTATTTTGACATGCAGAGTAAAGGAACTACACTAAACATAGGCACATTGCCTTTCACTAACGTTTTTATTCGTGCTGCATTTTTGGAAAGCTCAGATCTTTTAAAAGCACATTGACATTTCGATGTGTGAAGTGCATTGTGCCATCTCTGTGTATCTGGATTTTTCAGGGCACAATAAACTGTTGAAGAAGGTTAATGGAGGCTGCCAAAATAAGCTTTTGTAAACTTCAGCAGGGAAGGTCTTGGCACAGGGACACCAACACGCACAGCCATAGACACACACACAAAAGCACAGCAGAACAGGAAAGGGAACAAAAATGAATCTAAACTCTAAAGACAGAAATCTCTGCACCTCACTGCATCTCAGAGAGTGGAAGGATGCTAAAGGCTGCTCTGAAGTCAATGAAATAGGGCAGTGAATGCGTTCATCAGTGGGAGGGAAGATGGCAGCGGCACAGAGCAGAGTGAATTCTTTTCTGGGGCAGATTGAACCATTATTGAAAATGGTCAAGGTTATTGCTAAGGAAAACGTGTTAGAAGGGAGAGAGACAGCTATTGTGTTTCCCTCACATAAGAGGGCATAACATATGCCTCTGCCATCTGCTCTGCCCCTGTTTGCAGCTGAGGTCAGCTTCTCATTCATTATCAATGTTGTAATCAATCACCAATCTCTAATTTCAATCTCCTCTTGGGCAGAATAAACAGAATATTGTTCATTGGTGCTATGTTAATACTGCTTTTGCTAGCAAGTTACCTCCAAGTATGGCAGATCTTCAAAATATTTATAATTGTGACACTGTTCCCAGACGAGATTCTGTGTCTCAGAGCTAAGCAAACAGAGGGCAAACCCCGTGCAGGCAGCTACTCCCCAAATGTCAGCTCTCAGGGCACCCCCTGAAGTCATTGCATGAGGCACAGGCAGCCACGTCCCTGCATCTAGTAAGAATAATATCACCCAGAGCATTTCACTCAGGGATTTCAGCAGTCCCAGTTCCCAGCAGTTAGCAAGCATTTTAGCATTTTGCAATCAGGAAATCCATTTGCATAGGTAAAAGGGACATACAGAAGGAGTGATGCACACCAGTGCAGTCCAAAACGACTGTGCCAGTCCCAGGAAGCTGGAACCATGAGGCTGGATTAGAATGCATGGAGAAAAGAGCACAAGTGCAATATGCCTGTGATCCTGTCTCTTCTGGAACAGCCAGAGGGGTGGTTCAGAGGCAGGAACACAGAGCCAGCACCATCCTATCCAGAGGGCATGAAAGACACTGGAGAAAAAACTGAGAGAAAGAGAGATTTTGGCTTAGTGTAAGAAATTAAGGGTCGTCTACCTGTGGTATGGCATCCCCATAGCTAATATTAACCATGCTGTCATATGTGGTGTTGTTCTCTGTTTTTGTAACTCTGTTATTGCAAAAGGACATTCCTTCATCTTGTAGCCTTGTCTGGTGACCCTGTGCCTGTGACTGACATGGCACATAAAGAGGCACACTCTGCTTGTGCTGGCCAGGAGCACTGGCACACTCCTGCAGCTTTGCATTAGACATGGGATCTGTAAAAACAAGGATTAGGAATGTGTCATAGTTAAGCTACTTAATATTACAGTGTTTCATTTTTTGGTCATGTCAACCACTTGTCAACACATTTGAGCTGAATCAATATTACATTTCTTGCATCATTACATTCAATTAAATACTAAATATCTTTTGAACCTAAAAATTAAAATCTTGTATATATATATCTAAAACTACAGAATGGAAATGATTCTGTGATGGGGACATTATGAGATTTATACAGGAAACTATGCAACACAATAAAAATGTATCACCATGTTAGTTTTTGGTTCAACATCAGATGTCTTATTTCAGTGTATAATTTGTTTTCAATAAACTTTCTGAAGTTTAAACATGCCAGCTATCTGCAACACAGTAAGTGTGTGATTTGGACAAACTCCAGAATACCTGCTGGGTGTTAGTCTTGCAATGGACAGAAATTGTTCCAATGCCTTCATAACTCACTTGTCAGTGTTTCTGCCAAACTATGGAAGTACTGAATTCCTACAGATGATTCCTAAAGAACAAAATTATTTCACTGATATATATTGATTTTCTTTGCATGTGAGATGAGAGTTACTATAAGTTGGAAAGATGTGCATACCAGTAATCATTTCATGTCAACATTCCTACGGATGCTGCTTTTCTTACACATACACTCATGGAAATAAGATAGCAGCTGCATTTCTTTTTAACTTCAGAATCAATTAAAACTGAAACACATTCAGCATACCATACTTTGATATTCCATTGATCCATCATCATTGCACTACTATAATTGAAACTGTGACTGTTGAGCTGCTTTCCTTAATAAGGGGGATGGACACTAGAAGCTAATCCATCCCCAAAACTCTGAATAGATAAACTAGGGGGATGGAAACAGAAAAATGAGAGAAACCATTATGAGATCCAAGGAATTCATGATGAGCAAGAAGAAAAGGTGAGAACAATTAACATGTAAATTAAAAATAAAAAGTAAACCCCCCAAAATATGTCCAAGATTTAGGACAGAGAGAATTTGGGGGTGTGAAAATAGTTTCTTGTCTCATTTTCCGTTCCTAAGGTTCATAATTTTGCATCAGATTAAAAAGATGAAAATCTACATTTAGGTTAAAAGGATGAAAACTTTAAGTTTCCAGTTTATTTATCTGACAAGAGAACAGACTCATGATAAAAGGCTGGTTAACCACTTAGATCAAAAGCTATGCAAGCACCACAGAGCCAAAGTTCTAGGGCAACCACACAGCAGCACTTCCTCCTTACTGAGATTGTGAGTGAATGACAGATGAAACATTGTCACCTCATACTCTCTTGTGTTTACAACCATCTCAGAACTCATAAAACTGTTCATAAATATTTTTGTTCCTTTCCCTTATTCTCACAGAAAAAATCTCTAAGATGGACACTTCATGGATACAGTTATTATGGGGGTTAGAGAAAATTACTTTTCATCCAGGCTTCCATAATCTCCTGAAGAATCCACAGGCCAGGTATTCCTATGAAACTCAGAGTGCTCATGAGCAAAATGTATCAAGTCTGGACACAGGCAAGATTTCAAGCCTAAGCGTACCTTTTAAAAGGAATTTGCATTGTGGCACTGGGAATTAAGGGTCTCCCACTTTTCCCTGAAAATCACACGTCTGTATATTCCCAGAGAACCCATTACAGTTAACTTCTAGAGACCTCCAATAGACTCAGTTCTCTACTGATTTAGAGCTCACAAACTCACAAAGAAATAAATATTATCCTGCTTGAGGAAGGTGAACAGAGGAGATGGAAAGCAGTTGTGAAAGGGTGTTACAGAGGCTGGTTATTTTACTGCTGAATACACAGAAACTAGATGCATTTTGCAGATTTCTGAGTGCTGGTTTGAAAACTTCATTGATGAATGGTTCTGTCACTGGTATCAAGGAACAGCCCATACTGTGGGATGTATGACCTGCTGACACCACCAAACTGCAGCACTGAGCCAGCATTGCAGGGAACAGGAGAAGGGGGTGTGTTAATGAATCCTCCTTTTTGTGCTTCACAAGTTCCCACAATGAAAATCAATAGCAAACAGTTTATGAATCAGACTGGAATATAATTTTTTGTGTTAAGGCAGGTGGGCATGTTCCAAGGAAATACAATGTTCTGTACATGGATAGCTGAGACCATCAGACTAACAAAGATTCCTTGTTGGATGCTGGGATTTAAATGTGAAAATTTAGGGTTTCTGAAGTTTTCAAGCCATGATTAGAGGACAATGTAGGAGAAAGGCAATATGTTATGTTTAGAGCTGAAAGAAATAATGTCTGCATCATAAAGCTTGAATATCCAAAGTTACCCAGTTACTTTTAAATTAAAAGCCCCTGGCTAGTCCTCACTATTTTAACTTTCTATTTTCCCACTTTTAAGTTCTCCATAATGCTTTGTCTCATGCTATTATCTCCAAAGGACTTTGATGAGGTTATTAGAGCAGTGGGTGAACTGGAGCTGTGCAGACACAAACTACTGTAAAGCAGCAGCACAAAACCATCACTAAGTCCCAGGAATTTATAGCTCAGGGAGCCATAACTGTGCAAAGGGAAACAATAAAACGCACTTATGCTCAACCATCTGGGGATATTTTCCTACACAGTCAACTAAAATTTTAATAGAAAAGTGTATATAATTAAATTATTTCATTCAGTAGTGTACATGGTTTGGTTTGATGATTCAGGGAACAGGAAGGCTTTACACAATAACATGAATTTCTTTTCTATTAAATGAAAATGCCGTTTTTGCTTTCTCTGCATAGCTGTTGGTAATTTTTATCTTCCAGGGTGCTATTTTACTTTTACCAGACTAATTATTGAAAGCTTCTTTTAAGACAAGACAGAACACCCCTGTCCTCTTGTGTGTCAAAATGATAACAGTGTGTACACAGGTTCCTGCTTCGTTGATTCCTGTAATTTGCTGGTGCAAACAATTTTGATTTCTTGCTGTTTTCTCTTCCACACATTATTACAACTGTCTTTTTATGCCCTTTTAATCCAAGCCAGGTCAGAAAGAAGAAGAAATTACTCTAAACAGCTTTTTAAAGGAACTGCTTGCGACCTACCATCTTTACAGGGCAGCACCTAGTAACAAAACAGACATATTTTTGTCATGGTTAGAGACCAGTGAGCAGAAAAACCTGCTGGGATGGACTTCCATTACACTGGATCTGTGACACAGCTTCGAATCTGACAGAAGCTCTTTTTCCAGATACTGGGAGCTCCTTTTGAAGGTTGGGAATAGAGATACCGAGGTGGTTGGCAGAGGGGGAGGAAAGTAGAACTAGTCATTTGAGAAGAATTCACTTTAAGTACACGCTTATTTGGGCTGGATCACAGGCAGTCAACACCTGCAGATCACTAAACTATTGCATAGTTTTGAGACCAGGACTATGTAAGCTAAGGAGGGAATCATGCAGGAATCTCAGAAGTTAGTGCCTTATCATTTGAATTGAGATGCCAAAGACGTGAAAAGAATGAGAAATTCTCGGTGACCACAACTGACCTCACAGCTCCTGTTGTCTGCTGACAAAACCAGCACTCCCTTCTGAGAATGAACAGGGGCTAACTTTGGTTCTCCAGCCCCTCTCAGGGTCCCTCTCCTCTCAATTGGTAGAACAGCAAATTTATGTGTTGTTTATTTCTGCAATGAACTTATGAGATTGGTAACTTGCTTTTTGCTAACAGGGGATTATAAACAGATGTGGATTTAACACTGTTGCTTAGGAAAACAGAGAATTTAGATAAAGACTCTTGTATCAAACATTGAAAGTTCTGGAGTATATAATTCACTGGTGCTTAAAGTCAAGTGTTCAGGGTTTTAACCTGATTAGTGAATTCAGAACTCATGTAAGAGAAGTATTTTCTTCTAAAAGGTAATTTCTTACATCATATTCCCAACACTTCTCCGCCACCCCATAGAATCAAATCTGTTGCTGTAGCTCAGTACTTTTTGTACAGTAACTACAGTCATGGCTTAAGTCCTGCAGCTGTACTTGAATGCATGAGCAGCTTCAAATTTGTTTAGCAGCCCATTCAACCTTTAAGAATGCAAAAAGCTCTTTCTGTTTCTCTCATACCTTCTAACTAGCACACCATAAATACCTTGTCCTACCAACAGCATCACCACAAGATAAAAATGGTAAAACATTTTATATTATTTACAGGAATTTCAAGTGAATTCTCAAGTTTCCATGGCAAAACACATTCATCTGGTATTTTTCACAATATTTATTAATTTATGCAAAATCCCTATCAGAAATTCCATGCACATGAGCACAGAAAATCAGAACAGATCTAAATGCACTAAATTCTCATAAATACAATCCTGTATCACTTCCATCTTGACACATTCCTATGCAAAACTCATGGATAATTATCTCAACAGAAGAGCTTAAAAAGTGAATGACCCACACTGCTTGTTCTAAGAAGCCAAATTACAGATTTGAATAATGTGGGTATAACAGACACCAAACAAGCTCATTATTCATAATTCTCCTGAAAAAAAAAAACCAAAACAAACCCTCTCATTTATATTCCTAGTGTGGCTTTAGATTGTGGTCTACAAAGTTGTTTGGGGCAGGAAATTTCAGGTGGTGTGAAGTTCCCCATGGCATGGGGCTGCAGGAGTGGGGCTGCAAAGCTGCTGGGTCTGTGGGATAGCAGCAGTGGAACTGAGGGGTGCCACACTGAGCAGCACTCGAAACTACAGCTCACCACTGCTGACACCAGCCAGCTCTGTCACAAGAAAGGATTCATTATTTGTTTGGAACAGATTATGCTGCTTTGTTGAAATCCTCTTCAAGGTGGGGGAATGAGGAGAAGGCCACCCTGTTCTTTGAGTGCAGCGTGCTCAAGCAGATGGGACTGTACATATGGAGGCAATAATTAAGATTCAATGTGGAAATGCACTACGCATTCTGCCCTCCCTGCAATTAAGGGATTTCACTTTAGGCTACGGAAGCACACTCCTACAAAACCCAACCCAAAATAACTACAAAGAACTTTCTATATGTTAAGCTCAAAAAACACTCTCAAGAGGAAAGTAAGGCATGATATGCCATAACTGTTTTTCAGCACAGTAATAGCAGAAACATAAAGGTGTTACTCCAAAACAGGATTTATGAATTAGTTTCACTCGTGTTTATATATTGATCTGTATGTTTTGGAACACTCTACCTTCAATAAAAACAACCATTTTAAAATGTCTTTTAAGAAAAACTATCTTGTAAGAGTAGGAACATTCAAGGAAACTGGAGTAATAGAAATTAGAACACCAGCTAGGCCACCCCACATTTTCTGGAGAAAAAGCATAATAGTGATCTTTAGTATTTTCAACTATGCTAATGACACTGAAGGGTTTGCTGACAAATGTTAGAGTGAATTTAACCTTTAACCCAAGTGTAGACATTAAAATCATATCCTGAAAACTTTCCTAGAACAACACTCCACACCCTAATTATTCAGTAGCTATTCCAGATGATCATCAGTTTGAATCCCTTGATAATAAAGGCTAAACATGTTTTATTTGTTACTTTACCTTAACTGAGATTTCTAATCAATTTTATTAGTTTGCCACTAACTGTAATGTCTCTGACATGCAGATTTGGGATTGATATATTTAATTATGATCTTTTTGACCATATATTCCCTCAAAATCTTTTAAAACCAGGATGAAAACATGTTTTTTCATCACCTGTGATAGCGTTAAATGACCAATACACATTGTTAAAGGTTCTTGATCTGTGATAGAACCTCATGGAAAATCTGGGTTTCCTGTAGTCATAAAACTAAATGAAAATAGACAGAGAACATGTTCTTGAAAAGTCAAGTGCACTTTCGCAGAGATTTTTCAATCCTCTATTGGATCTTTATAAGCAACTGTGGTTTTGGAGAAAAATATCATTAAATATGCAGCTTTATAAAGCTTAAAATTTATCCTATTCTATGATAGTAGTTAATTACTTTAAATATAAGTATTTGTTTTGACAATAACAGGAAAACATCTGCTTTCACTTAGCAACAAATCAACAAATAACACCTAAAAATTGATGCACCACTAGCTCTGATTCTGGTCAGAAGGAGGGATTCTATGTACCTGTCAAATGCAAATGAGATGTAAGTTTCTGAAGTTCAGTCTCATTCTAAAAGTGTTCCTTCTGCTCCTAATCAGTCAGAAATTACAACTCTACTTACAGGAAATTACATCCATCATTTCAAGTTAATATACATTAAGTGAATGATAGAGATTTAATCCAAACAAGGTGTCTGAGATCCTGTTCCTGTTTCTCCTGGATAACATATATTTGATTTGACTGTGCATTTAAAAGCTGAGCTCTCGTCTGTCACATCCTGACAGCCCTTCACTGATATCCTCTGTTCTGAGATTAATGAAAGCTCTGAAGGCTCCTTAACCCCAGAGTAAAGAGTGAAAGATGGAAATGGACCGAGTCAGCTGCCACCAGAAAATTCCTGGATGTCCTTGCTGAAATGGCAACCAAAGATTCTCACATGAAGCACTACAGAAAAGGTAACTGTCTTTGAATGACTTCCAAAATCAGATCAGCAATTTCCAATTTTATAGTCTGTTGAAAAGGTATGAGCAGCTATATTCTCTGTTGTGGTATATATAATGCACTGTCACATTTCTGAAAAATGCACCTTCATATAATCAGAGAGTTTAAACTCTAATCAAATGAGAATATAGAAAATATGTTTAGAAAGATGGTGACTTCAAAATCTGATCTCTCTCTTTCACACCACTCCAAACACAGTAAACTCGTGACAGTTACATCTTTTCTCCCTCTCTGGTCCAACAGTTGCATATGTTCAGAGATGGAGAAGGTGACAATTAGGGCCAGAGTATTTTATGGCCCTGTAATCTGTTCAAACCTCTGGGTTCCAGGAGGAGCCAGTTCTTACACAGCCAACTGCTTCACTGGGAAATCTTGGAGAGATCTTGCCTGGATTTCTGTGTATTATGGAAATTTGGACACTATTTTAGAATGTGAGAGAACCAGAAAGCCTCATGAAGCAAATGAAAGAGTCTGGCCTCATAGCAAAGGAAAATATTCCAACCACTACCTTATCTAAACTTCGTCCTAAAATATATGGTTCTTTTTTTGGAAGGGAAGACTTTCTTCCCCTGAATATTCTGTTTTATAAGAGGGTTCAGGGCTTTGAGTCAAGTCATATGAGCTCATGAATTCTTTGGGAAAAAGAGCATAATACTAAACTTTTGGGTTGTGCACTGCCTTGTGTAAATGCCAGTCATAAGGGTCTAACATTTCTCTGTGTATTTTTAAAAACCTAGAACATATAGCTTTAGCAGAGACAGCTGTGGTCTTACAAGTCTCCATTTGGAATCTTGTCTGCCATTCTCATTAGTCTGGGCTCTTCTTTTAGAAGGCAACCCTTTTCTTCACATATTGTACAAATACTAATAAAAAATACTTATTAAAATAGATGCCAAAATGACTGCCTTTAAGAGTTGGCCAAAGTGGTTTAATTAACGATTTTTTCAAGTGAATAATACTTTTTAAGCCAGACAGAAGAGAACCATTAAGCCATATCCATTTAACAGGTCCAGGATTCACTCTCTTTTCAGTTGATACACAGAGGAGATCTAAGTTGAAAATTTTTTTCAAGCAGTTAAATTTCAGGTACATAGAAACATTTAGAATGTTTTGTTTTCACTTTGTCATGGAATGAAGAACATCCAGAAAGCTCAATGCTGCCACAAAAACAAATTGTTTCTGGACTATCTTCTTCACCCTCTCATTTATGCAGTGCTGCAATCTTCAAGATTACTTTTGAAGAGAATGCCAGAACAGCTGAGTCAGCTTTTAATGACAATATCATTGTATGTGAAGTTGTACCATATACCAAACAATATCTGTTCATTGTGTTCTGACTGCCTTCAGAGAGTGGGGGAGGAGCACGTGATTTAGGAATTATTCCAATTGTTACAATTATTACAACTACAAGTAAATATAGAAGGAATACTTTTCAAAGTCTCAAATGAGAGTTGGAGCTAAAATTCCTTTCAAATTCTCACCAGTAAGACTTCTGGGAATCTTATACATTTTTAAAAAATACCCAAGGGCATTCTACTCTCTTTGCTTTTGCTTGCCATATGAAGAGAGGGAAGAAGAAATTAACATCAAGAGCATGAAGAAACATATTAAACATGGAAATTTTAAACATGTTGTGGCCCACCTGACAACACTGCACAGGACAGAACCTGTACCACACCAGGCACCTCCAGCCAGATGCTGCAGTTTGAGCTACACTTTCTGTGTGCTAAGAGGAATAATGCAAATCAAAAACCCCCAACAAATTAAGAAAATAGGGGAAGAAATATGTCACATAAATGCTTCCCAGTCTCCCATGAGATTCATTCATAAAAAATGTTGCAAACATTTAACATAATTGAGCATACAGCCCTTTATGCTTTGGTTGCATACAAAATGTGGTTGCAGAAATTCAGCAGGCTTGGTACAGCAGCAACAAGACTCAGATACTCAGAAAAATGAGGCATTAGAGCTAATGCAAAGCTACCTGCTTCATGGGAACAGTTTATATAAAAACATTACAAATATGTGGGAGAGCATGGATGTGAAAATAAACAATAAATCAGATTTTGAAGGTTAATGTGCCCGTTAAATAAATAGCAGAATTTGGGTGATCCCTTCTGTCCTGATTGGCACTGGTAGTGATATCTCACAGTTATGATGATAGATAAGCATGCTAAGGGAGCAATCATCCATGTAAATTTGTCTGACATCAACAAGAATCAGGAAGAGAGAGGCAAAGAAAGCTTCTACATTCAATAGAGAATAATCTGGTGTTAGAGTAGTGCATTTGTCAATACCCAGGCACAGAGAATGCAATATTTAAAAACTCAAAGCACTAAATGCAGCAGTCCTTCATCACACAGAAATCCTGCTGAGGACAGTGCAAGTCTTGCTTGATGAAAGGCTGACAAATCTGTCCCAGGGACATGATAAAACAAACAGCAGTTATTTCTGCCTATTTCATACTGTCACACTTAAACATAAATGGGTGAATTTCCAGCACAGCAGGAGAACAATAGAAAAACCACGGCTTAAGCAAATTGCTAAGCAACATTTCTGTGCCTACAAGTCTCACTTACAAACTCCTCCTACACCAACAAATAGATCAATACTGGAGAAGAACTCTTAAAAGCCACCAGAACTTAGGTAAGTTCATAAACCTTTAAGTCAGGATATAAGACAACAAGTTTATTGGCACCACTAATTCGGGGGCTTCTTTAGAGAGCTCTCTCCAGCTGGAGTCACTGAGAGGGCTGGAGGTTCTGCTGCTTGCAGTACAAGTAGCACAGCATTAATGATGCCAGCAATACCATAAATATGATTTGTATTAATAGTGCAGGTAACAGGCAAGGCATTGTCTCTCTAATTTACAATGCAAGCACTGCTTGAGAATCTTCAGTTCAGTGTGAAGAACATGACAGCTGCTTCTTACTGATTCTTTAATTCTGAACTACAAGTATCAAGATTTATTTCCTGAAATTAATCTGCTTTTAGAAATACCCTTAAATTAAGAGATTTAGGGCTAGTTGCTTTGCTGACTTTGTTTTCTGGGGCCAAATCATGCAATCTTTTAGACTTAAGATGAGGAGGTTTTGTGGTTTTTTTTGTGGAGGTTTATTTTGTTTGTTTGTTTGTTTTGGGTTTTTTGGTTTTGTGGTTTTGGTTTTTTTTTAAATAAAAACTCCTTAAAGGAATTATTAAGTAATTTACGTACAAAACTCAAATTCCAATAAGAATGTATTCATGCACTACCTTATAATCACCTGTCAACATGACATCTTAATACCTCAAACGAGATTAATACTCATTTTGTTAAATTACTATTGGAAACAGAAAAGCAACATTTTCAATTTCAGATGGAAAACTGCAGTGGTGGGAATCAAATGACTTGTCCAGGACTGCAGAGAAAATCTGTGGTGCAAGCAGGAAAGCCCTGACTCCCACTCTAGTGCCTCCACTGCAGCATTCTAATTCCTTCCAACTGAAAAAGAAAAGAAATTTCCAGGTCCATGCATGTGAACACAAATGTACTCGTGCAGTGGATGCAAAGCTGGAAGTTTGCTGATATTTTTACACCCAAAAGGGTGATGTTGCATATCACATCAGAGATGCTCTTTATTATATTCAGATCTAGTGACAGTAACAAATCCCAATAATTGCGGTGGTATGCTTTGAAATAATTACACATGGATATCAAAACAATTCCAAAAAAAGGCCAAAGTTTCTCTACCAGAAAAGCACATTTAACAGTGTGCAAATCCTACCACTACTGTCTGTCTTTACAGCACGTGCCTTGTTCAAAACCAGGGAAAGCAGGGACTAAGGCCAAGGCAGGATGCATGTGCTCCAAATATGTTCCTCTAGCTAGAAAATAAAAGCTTCTTATGACTAGATTACATAATGCTTCATCATAAATCCTCATAAACACTTCAGTCACCTTTTCTTCAAATGGCTTTATGCCACTTGCTTGACAGTTACTGCTTCTGCACTTTTGTACAATGTGAACAAACCACGAGGTCAAAACTGTCTCCTGAACAGCAACATGAATTATTTCCTACATGCCAAAGGTGGTTATCTGAGGCATCTTGAAATTTATAAGGAACACCAGAAAGTGCTCTTAGAACACTTAGAGATACAAGTCTCACTGTGTTTCCATCCCAGAACCTCTTCACTTTGCTGCTAGCTGGGTGCCAAAGAGAAGTGAGGAGAATTCAGGCTGGGTGTGACCTCAGTGGGTGCTGGAGTGTTCCTGCTGGGAGCAGGGTCAGCTGTGAGGAGCCAAAGCTGCTCTCGCTCTCACAGTCACCATGAACAGACAAAACACTTGCAAACCTCCTGGGTGAACCTGATTCCTTTGCCATCATCAGCACCACACCTTTGTGCAAACATCTGCAAACATACCTCTCTCAGTATCTTTCAGCTTGAACTTTGAATAAATTTAGGGTAAGTACGGATGCAACAAAAAGGATTTAATGTTAGTTTCTTCTGACTTCTAATGTTATGCATTTGTTCACCTGGGATACCAGACTGTATGGGTTTTTTATTCTGCAGCAGAAATGCAAACAGACAGTGAAGTACAGACAAGGTTCCAACTATTCACATGCTAGTTACATTACAAACAAATCCTGATATTTTCCAAAAGGGTGGTTCTCAGTGTGGATACTGTAAACATGTTGAAAAAAAAGCATAATTATTGCAAAATAATTTTAAATATTATTATAAACCTATAAGTGCTATTTTGAGAACCACTGCTTCCTTTTAGATTAATGGTGCATTTGTATAATATCTGGAAGTCATGAATCATATACAAAAATGGGAAAGGATTATTTAACTTCTCTGGTATGGATTCCTGTCAAGTCAGCAAGAAATGATTCAGATGTTACATGATGAATGATTGCTCTATCTACAGTCCCATGTCCTTTCACAGTCCTAAAACACTTCTAAGACAGTTTTTTATTGCTGGTAGGTGTTGGAACTGTATTTTCCAGGTGGAATCATCTCTCATTTGATAGCATTTTTATTTTTTTTTCCACCCAGTTTGAATGGAGGTAAGAAGCATGCTTTCTATACAGCACTGAGGTCAGAGAGACAACCATACTTATCATGTTTAAAATTCTCTGTAAAACGGTCATGTAGCTTTATATACCAGTCCTGGTATAGTCACCCTAGGACAATACCTCAATACAGCTTAAGCAGACTGGGAGAGTTAGCTAAGTCTGACCTCCAAGGACCAGTTAAGTGTTGAAATAAGCAAAATTATATTTTAACCTCCCCAGGAAAGAGCCCCCTGCAGTGACTCATGTTTAAGATACCAAACATGGAACACATCTCATGCTTGGCTTCCCTATATGAGACTGGTAACTTAAATCTGAAATTGTTCAAGATAACTACTTGAAATAAACTAAAACATTTTTTTTTTTTTAACATTACCAACTGTGATACTCCCTCAAAGTGATCAAGTCAAACTTGACATACTTTAAAAGATCATTCTGTATTGAAAGTTACTGACTGATACCTACTGTGAAGCACTGTTTTAATTTGATAGCATAACATGCTGAAAATGGAGGCTTTCACTTAGAAAAAAAATAGTTTGAAGGTTAAGAGCTCTCATCCTCTTTCTACATTGGCTGAAAATGATTATCACATTATTTTTACTGAAAGTGAAAAAAATAACATTGTGAATTCCAAATCTCAAGAATGTTGCATGACATTTTTGCTATAAAAACAGCTCCTCATTTCAGTATGGAATTGTTTCTGCTGGCTAAGCAGTTGGTGTTGGAGAGCAGGCACAGCTCTTACCTTTAATTCACCACTATTCACACCTAAAGGATGATGCACGACATCCATAGCACTGACAGGGTTTGAACGATGGGAAACTTGAGCCAGTTCTGCTGACATTAATCAGGTAAATCTGGCTTTGAACGCCCCTTAAAGGAGCACAGTAGGGATGGAATGAGGGCTGGAATGGGTCTGAGCCAAACTGAGGCACTGCCTGCGGAGGGCGTTTGTCACTGTCACTGTCACTGTCCTGTGCTGGTGCTGCCTGTCATTTCCTTTGGAGCAGGTGTTGTCCTCTCTGGAAAAAGATGCCCCATACACAAAGAATCTCCTACCTTTGTAAAACACCAAATAGGGCTTCTCATTGCAGCTCCAGTGCAAAGCAGCTCTGAATTTTATTTACATGCATTGCTGCCTGCAGGCACCACAGGACCCCAACGTTACAGCAGTAAGACACACACAGATATAGGAAAGACCATATTCTGTTTATAATCCAACTTAAAAGGAGTGGAAGTGAGATGAAGAAGAAGAATCAGAATCAGTTGTCATGTTTTTAATACATGGGTGACACAGTTACCTCTAAGGAGTGTGTGATAATCTGGTACCCGTTATGGAAGAGTAGAGATTTGAATTTATAGGGAGATTTGAATATTAGCTTAAGGAAAAAAAAACCCAAATGAACAAACAAATTCCCAGACTTTATGCAAATTAATCAAATTTCATATATTATAATAACTTTGCAAAGTGTTCCACATACCAATCATCTGGGCTGTGGGACTAATGCACAGAGAACTAAAACAGGCAAGTGAAACACAGCACACGGCTAAAAGATGACAGTAAACCAGAAAAAAAAATCAGTATTACAATTGCAAAAATAGTTATCTATTCACTGCACAGGAAAACTGCTATTTGTCCACTGAGTG
Organism: Illadopsis cleaveri; assembly: GCA_013399915.1. Classification (NCBI taxonomy): domain Eukaryota; kingdom Metazoa; phylum Chordata; class Aves; order Passeriformes; family Timaliidae; genus Illadopsis; species Illadopsis cleaveri. Next base: position 47,932 of record VXBB01013590.1, on the reverse strand, counting down.
TATTTTACCTCATAGTTCCTAAGACAGAAGAGAATCATGGAACTAACTGCATTTGTTTCACAATCATACTTCTAATTTGGCATACAAGCAGCTGAAATGTATCTAAAAATTACTCAATATGTTTTAACTGCAGGGAAAATCCTTCCATCACGCCAAGAACTAACAAGCTACAAAGGGAAAAGATGCACAGTAATGACAGAAAGTGACCACATTACTCTTTGTAAATGCTTTGTGCTCAGTGTTCATTTGATTGGACTTCAGCCAAATTGGAAGGCATCCTGATATATAAATTTTATGTTTCCCAGAACATCTTCAGATAACTTCACATTGATTTAAAGTAGAATAATTTTCATTTTAGCATGATGAATTTAAAAATTCTGAAAACACTTTTGGTTTCAGAACTATGTTCCTATCTTGCCTTTAAGTTACCTTCCAGGTACCAAACACAACTGAAGCTTGAATGAATTAGGCACTAATTCCCTAGTTCCAAATGTTCAAAACTGACAGTTTTGGTTATACTTGCACACTCATCCTGCTGTTGGACAGCAGGGATTCTGAGTTCCCATCGTGTTAGACCTAAGATTGCCCCTTAGAATCACAAAATCATATAAGTTGGAAAAGAATTCTAAGATTGCCGAGTCCAAAACTTCCAAGGGCACCACTAAACCATGCCCCTACGAGTCTTTTAAATACCTCCAGGGATGTTATCTGCCAAAATGACATCTGAACATAAATAACTTGACTCTTCTGAAAAATACCATTATGCTGACTTTCAGGCTGTAAACTGTATTACTGAGAAGAGGAGAATATTTCCCACTGTGGGCCCACTGACAAGAGAGGTCAGCACAGCAGCCAGAGAAGGAAGCACTGCTTAGCCATTAGGGAGACTAATGGGGTAGATATAATCTGATAAATGTACAAACAGCTCACATTAATGGCTGCAGTTATGTATGCATAAACTATAGTGCGTGGTGCAGGCTGGAGAAAACATGCCCAGAAATTAAAAATACATTTCGTTGAGAAGAGTCTGAAGGCATATGAGAGAGAATATGGTGGTAGAAAAAGGAAAATTACTGAGAGATAAAAACCCTACTGATTACTGTACTTTTAACCATATTCAGCTGGATTTATTTAAGGACAGGTTTGGTTGCTGGATCCTTAGATTCATGGTGTGAGAGCCAGAATGACCTGGTTTTATGTTATGAATATTTGGATCAGTAAAACTTTCATTATGCTGGTTTGTTTGATTTTTAACAGTCCTATCTGGCCCAGCCAAGAGATGAGTTTGAAGGGAATGACTGCTCCAGGCTCTCTCCCATCAGTTCTGCTCTGTGCATGCTGCTGGAGCTACCCTGCTTTGCCCGTGTTTACTGTCACCTCTGACAGCACAGCCAGGCAGGCTGAGCCTTTGTGCTGTCCAAGGTGTGAAAATTGCTCCCAAACTTTTTGGGGCATATGTTATTTTCTGCAGGAAGACATAAAAGGAGGAAAACCACAAATGTTTGCTTATTCCATGTAAAGCTCTGCCCTTGTCTGCAGAATTAGGCGCCCATATGTTTTCCTTTCTGAAGTAATTTTTTTTTAATGGCAATAATACCAGAAACAAAATAAGAGTTAAAGTTAAAAATGCTGTCACTATCCAAACGAATATGAAATTTCATAAATATTATGGTTTGTGCTATAGCACTTCAAAAATACTTTCAACAGATGGGCTAGTGAGACTGCCATTCATGTTTTAGCAGTCAAGAGGCATGTTTAAACTGCTGGTTGAAACAAAATATAAAGCACATTCCACACGTAGTGTCAGGAAAGAAAAAAAGGCTTGTTTGCTAAGAAATCACAAATTAAAAAAAAAAAAAAGGCCTAACTGGATGACTAATATTTTATATAACTGTAAGTTCTTGATAAGAGACCAGTGGTCTGAGAAAAAAAATACTGCTATACTGCTATTTCTCTGAATAAAGTATCACAGTATCACACAAACAACTATCTGGAAAGTAACTATCTGGAAAGCTGAAAGCTGAAAGTTTTGTATACTCCTCTACACCAGAAAAGCACAATAACACCCCTAGAAACCAGCGAGGGGAAAAACATTTCCTTCAAGTGACAGCAGTCTAATGGAGATAAAGAATGAGGATAAGAATTTTAATCCATATTTTAATGAAGATAAAGGTGATAGATAAAGGAAGAGGAGAAGGAGGAATATGTTCTGTATCTTTCCCTATGATTTGAGATAATCTCTTACTGGAAGGACATCAGTTAACCTGAAGGGTCACACTCCAGAATTTCACTATATAACAAATTCCCCAAAGTAATCCCCTATCATCTTTTAAGTGCTAAAAATTAATAATTTAATAATATCCTACAGGTCACTTTGATTTTCTAGTGAAGATTTCTGTTCCTTTATAAGCTCCTCAATGATGAAACACAAAGGTAACCAAATATGAGCAAAAACATTAACTGTAGCCTTGTATCATGATACAGAATTCAGTTTTAACTCTCAAATCTGAAGGAATCCTTTTGCATAAGGCATAGAAGTATCCTAGTACAGGTCATGGAAGGGAACAGAGGAGGCAGAGCTGCCTCTGGGAAGGAGAAATTACTGTTGGGAGCTGCTTTCTGCATTTAGAAAAACCAAACATCATGTCAGTTCTTCCATTCCCAGCAGGTGAAAGAGAAAGCCAAGCTGGTGTGTTGTTCCTTGAAGGCCTGTGAGAGATAAGGAGCCGTGGAGCTGCAGCCTCACACTCCACCTGTCTCCACAAGGGTGTAAGCTGAGTTAGATAACGTCTCCCACAGGACTGGGTAATCATTCCTGCTGGGGTCCATTATCTGAGCAGGAAAACACATCTCTTCAGTCTCAGTAATGAACAATAGCCTAGAGTCAGATCCTAATCTTACAGGCTGGCATTCACAAGTGTTAACAGATGATTCTAGGGCATGAGTATATTCATTGGCTGTATAACTCACTTTTTTGTTGAGTCAAAACAAGTTGAAGTGAATACATCTCTCCCAGCTGCATCTGGAAACACTGTTCAGAGCTTGGAGCACTCGGATTCCTTTGCCTTCTCCTGTCCAAATCTGACCCTTATTCTGTAAGAGGGTGATAAAAGACATGAAAAGTAGAGAATTTGCATCACTTATTAGAAAGTGGTCTCTGCTCAACTAGGTTAATTAATTAAAGACAGTCAAGACCAATTATTCTAAAAACAAAACTAATGCATGGAAAATAAAAGTGACTTGTCAGTGTGTTAGGCATGGGGGGCCACTCAATGTTACTCACCATCCCATATTTAAGTTACTTCCCTCATTTGTAGAGCATTATTTAATCAAGTCTTTGCAGGGTCTATTGCTTGCTTTTACATGCTTTGAGTAAACTATTTTTTGGAATTTTTGCATGCATTTTTAAGCAACAGATATGTAAGGGAACTTTACTTGAACTCCAGTGCAGCAATGAGGTTTTGGATATCCTGTCATTTATTCTCAGACCTGCTGCTCATACTGAGCTGTGCTGCCCCTATGAACAGGATCAAATGAGGGTATGAGAGAAAAATCTGTGAAAATAGCTGTGAAATAGATGGATCAGAAGTAGGTCTAGGCTTATTTTTCATTTTTAACCATGCTTCTTTTGTCACAGATTCAGACACAGGGAATTCTTCCCCTTCTCCCCCAAGCCCACTGAGCCGGGATCTCTACAGGAATCATTAAAGTGCAGCTGTTATTTTTCCCACTAATGGCCATGCTGGACTAGATCAGAAGGAGAAAAACTCCCCTAAAAGACCGCTTCAGGAAGGAATTTAAAAATAGAAATTCTAACTCCCAACTGTGATAACTGACAGAGAGCAGAGATGGACGAGGCAGGCAGAGGGGATGGTAGCAGCCATAACTCAAACTTTGCTGCCATTAATGTTTATGTTGTGTATGAAGTGGTTTACCAACATGCTGATGGACTGCAGTAATGTACAAGCACACAATTTATTCCCTCATGCAGCAGCTATGGGAGAACACAACCACAAATGGAAGTTTCAGTAGAGACAGTTTCAAAACAGAGAGATTTATCTTGACAAGTAGAGAACTGCCATAAAAGATGTATTATTTGGGGAATAATTGGTGAATGCATTATCCTGTCAACATTTAACTGTGATAATCAACTTATATAATCAAAGCTGCCCTAGAGTTTTTATTGTTTTACATTAATTTGAGAATAATTTATCATTTTACTCACATTTGCATCAATGTAAATGGAACTAATAAGTTAAATCTCAAAGTTATGTGAAACAAGAAACATAACACACCTGAACACTGGCATGCCTACTCTGCAGGCCATGCATTCTCACCCAGGCTGCACTCCAAACCAGCAGGTGACACCAGGGCTGGCTACCTACCTGTATGGACTACCCACACTCACAATGACCCTGTGATAATGACTTTGCTAATTAGGGACTGCTTGTAGTAATCTTTGGTCCTTCTGTCACATGAAGTCACTGTGAGAGGTGCCTTGCTGTGCCTGGCTCATTCACCTCCTCTCAGACGTGTTATTAAGGTCTCTTTGTGACCTACCCAGCTCTGTATGCTTCATTAGTCTGTTTGCTGCACTCAGCCATAACTGCTGATTTTTGGATTAGCTGCTTTTGTCTGCTAATCTGCCCTTGACTCATAGACTGAAATGTTTTAGCAGTGGAATTCTGAAGCATTTCAACAGTTGTTTCTGAAGCACTTAGTGAATGCCTTTAGAAAAACCTGCATGCTTTGCAGAAACCCGGGGGTATTTGTAGACTCTCTGTATGTGCACCAAGTAGAACATAATGTGTATAAATGCAATGCTTAGATAGAGGCAAATTCAGCCTAAAGTGGTGTTCTCAGGTAATTATGTAGATCTCAAACTGAAAGCAATAGCATGAGATCTTTTGACTCTTTACAGAATTGAGAAAAGCTCTGGCTGCAGACATGAGAATTCCCTGCACGAAAACACCCCACACCAAGTCAGTGATGTGCTGGTACAAGCTCTTACACTGTTTTCAGCAGCAAATTCTGGCTTGTAGGGGATTCTGCCTTGCTCATCCTTTGACTAGTGGGGCCTCAAAGAAATGAGTAAAATAAGGTTTAGCTACAACTTTATTACAGAAAGATGGGGAAATCAGCATGTAGAGCGGTGAAGACAAGAGACTGCTCCCTACACTGTGATTTTGATGCCAGTCAAGACGATGGCATCTGCATCATTGTTGAGGAGACAGAGAACAAGATCCCATGTAAGCCTTGAGGCTCTCCGGGGGCAGGTACATCCAGCTGTATGTTTAATGTGTGCTCAGCACAGCTACTGGGACAGCAGCATGTGGCTCAACAAATGCAGGCACACAATGTGGCACGTCCTCAATGACAGATCAGGCAAATTAAGAAAAACACCAAGGGTTTGACTCAATACCATCCACAGTTTGATTAATTCTGTGTTTTGTGTCAGAATGTCCAAGTGGGAGAGAAAAATATGCATTTAAATATATTGCTGATGGTTTAATTGCTGAAACTTGCAACTCCATCCCTGCTCAGTTGTAATAATGATCAGGGCATGGAGCATTACTTGAAGAATTAATGGCCACCTGAGGTTAACAGCCCACAGCTAAACCCTGAGCCTTCAGCTTTCTCAGATAGTCATTAATCCCCAGGAATTGTCCTGTGACTCCATCATTACTTCTAATTTAAAAAGTGTATTTTCTGCTTTTAATTTTCTTTTCACAAAATGAAAGTACTCGATTAGATTTTGTCATTAAATCACATCTGCATTGATTACCTAGGAAAAAGTATCGAGAGCAAAATTAAATTTGCCTATTTAATCATTGCGTCCTGATTAAATATTGGTTATGAACATTTCATTGCAATTAAGGTCACATAAAAATGCATGTTAGGCAAAGAATGGCATACAATTCAAAGATGTAACATGTCCAGACTCACTGTATCTATTTACTTCCTTTATTCCTTGCTGAACAATGCACTGCATTTGTGAGAAACTTTGCAAATTCTTTTCAGCATCACAGGACTATTAATATATAACAGTAGCTAGGGAACTGCACAAATGTTTCAGTGATCTGATAGTGAAATCGATTTAAACCACAGTGATGAAGATATTCCTAAAAGAACCACATTATCACATAGTTACTTTCATTTTTATAGGTTCAATAAAGAATGAAAAAAAACACCTAGGTAAGATTTCAGACAGTGATCCAAATTCCCCAAATTTCTCTCAAGAAGTTGGTGCTCATCAGCAAACTCCCGTTTTTGTCCATGAGTCTGTTCTCTGGTGGGATTCCATAGGATTCCAAATGCATCTAAAGATGCAGGGTGCCATGAGTAAATGAGTCCCTGGCTCAGTGCCCCTGCAGCCACAGAGAGGACACTGCACCCCACAGTGCTGTGTGCTGAAGCACTGGGGGCTGAAGTCAAGTGAAATTGGTTCATTCCAGTTGTGATTTCATACTGAACTTCAGCACCTGCTCCCAAGCTGGCTCAGGGGGATATTTGTCAGCTTAGCTTCCTCTGCTGCTGAAAGGCACCTGCTATGCTGACACACAGACACCTTACCAGAGGAAAAACCTTCTTCAAAACTTTGGATAATCTCAGTAGATGAGTCCTGACCAGTTTTCTTCTTCACGTACGACTTTGTGCTTGTGCTACCACACCCAGGTGGACAGCCCAGCCAGTGGCTGCTCCGAGCTGGAGAACTGAGCCTGCAAACCAGGCTGGGAGCACAGGCAAAGGACGTGGGGTCAGTGACTGCTATAGCTCAGGTATAAACAACCTGATCTTCTGTGAGAGAGTTTCATTTCTCCCTCCACTCTACACCAAATACCCCACGTCCCCTTCACTCCCAGTGACAATATTCCCAATCTCCTCCACGTCCCATCTCCCCTGCTGGGTTAACTGAACAGCTCTGTGCATTGCATCTGAGGCAAAGATGATCTTGATAAGATTCCTCCCCTCTGTATAGGAAATGATCTCTACTGGTTTGGGTTTTTTTGTACACAAATGGTCACAGAAAAATAACATACAAATATCTAAACACACTAATTGAAAGCATCAATAAATGTTTAAAGAATTTTTTTCCTCCCTGTCTCATTTCAGCTTCTCTAATATGAAAGCAGATGGAGCAGCACAAAACCAACATCTGATCCTAAAATATACCTAAAAATTTTCAGGTTTTCTGAATGTTTCATTGCTCCTTCCAAGTCTTTTTCCAAAATCTCGCTGCTTGCTTTTAGAGTGTCTATATTCAGACTGTAGAAATCATACCAAAGGACTCATCTTTTTAGCACCTTTTATTTAATCCCAACAATAATATGAATTATTCCAGTAAGAAGGCTGACATATTTGGTCACTTCCATGACTGTGCTATTAAATTAAGTATCTCAGAATAATTTTAGCAGGAACATTCTTGATGGAATTGCATGCATTCTTTGTGCTGTCAATAAAATGACCACAAAAAAGGTATTTTGGCCGTGAAACACTGGCTGGTGTTAGTGAAGCAGCAGGGAGGTTACCTGGAGGTATAACCAGCTTGCAGCTGCCAGATGGTGCTGCACAGAACAAACTGCTGTGCAGAGCTGCTGCAGTTTTACCAGGTAAGTGCCCCATTACACACGATGGGTTTGTGTATTCAGATGGCACAGGGGAATGACATATGCATATTTAAGCCAATTAAAAAAAATAAATCAGTGTGTTCTTTGTGTTGTCTTTCAGACACTAAATTAGAAATTGTACATGTAGAAACATCTTTCTATCAAAAAATCCCCATCTGAAAAAAAGCAAAAAAACTTTACTGAAAAAAACTCTAACAAAAGTACCTTTATATAGGCCAACATAATAACGGCTATTGTAATGCCTACATGTATTTAATAATAATTATAATAAAAGACATCAACATTTGCAGTTCTTAAATAAATATAACACTTTGTGGACTGAATTATGGATTTCAGTTTCATTTTATACCACTGCAAATCTATTAAGGATACAATTCAATAGACATCACATAAAAAAACCCACTAATCAAGACTCTGGGCTTGCTCATTTTTCCAAAAAAAGAGAGATGGCTACCATAATTAAAATTACGGGATTCATTTTTAGATGCAGTAGGTGGAGTGAAGTGAACCAAGGCAAAACAAAAATCCAAACCTCCAAATCTTACTCTTGAAGAGAGAACGGGGGAAACTTTCACGGGCACATATGGTCTCATCTGAAAGAGCACTTCCCACACGAACTTCCCACTAGTACTTTATGAAACATTGGTTCAGAACTGATTCAAAAGAAGGATGACCTAGTGAGTCACCAGTATCATTTAAGGAAACCTAAGAAATACCTTCAAGACCTCTTGCCCTACTGTTTGATCTCATCCCTTTTATAAGACCACAGTCCAAGATTGCATATATTTGTTCAAATACATGAGTAGATTTTTAAAAAATATTCTGTATGGAAAGAAGTCTTTCCACAGCTATTATGGAAGCAGCTAAGAACTCTTTACTCTCCAATCTTTGCAAGTAAAACCATAGTGATTTCTAGGCTTATCACTGCCACCTTCTGAAACACTGAAGTGCTCTGGTTTCATTATAATTACCAGAGCCTATTTATGCATTACTAACACAGCAAGTTTACTCTAAATAGAGTTCCTCCTTGGTAAAACCAAGTTTACCAACCCGTGCATGTTCTTAGCTTTTACCACAGAGCAGGGTTAGAGGGAAGGTCTTGCAATTTAGCATGATCAGCCATTTGTGAAGGGGACATATTTCTTAAACTTCACCATTAATCATTATTCTGTAAATAGATGAGGCCCTATGCATGTTTAAAAGGAAATTTACACATTAAACCACTCAAGATGATCTTTAATCTCTTTAATAAATTAATTCAGTGCTAATGAAGGGTGAAAGACTGACTGAATCAGTCATTAATTCAACCTTTCCCTCTTGAGAAGATCAGTGATCTACCACTTCTCACAAGGGTATGTCAGGGGAACAAGTCATTTTATAACAACTCAGTGAAACGGATAAATATGGTAGCATTGAGAAAATGCATTAGCAAGACATTTACTGAACCACCTTCAGGTTATTAGAATAACTAATTAATTAGCCTTCCTAATGCCATATGGACATCATCCACAAACATTTTAGTGATTCCAGTTTGAAACTATTTTAATAATTATAATTTTTTTAATGACTATAAGTAAATTATGCTTTTCAAGAGGAAATTCAAGAGGCCCAAGCAGGCTTAACCTATGTAAATAAAGCAATATTTATACCAGTTTCTTGTAGAAGGTTTTGGAAAAAAAGAAAAAAACCCAAAGAAACAGAAACGTCAGGGTGACATGGTAATAAATATAATACCAGCCTGACCAAAAAGAAAGAAAACAAACAGCAGCAGGAAAGTAAGCCCAGTTGGAGAAACCTTGACTTACATAATAATTTCAGAATCAATTCCAGTCCATCCTTGCCATTTTTGGGGTTTTTTCAAACTCTCTCATCTTATAGACTTTGATTTCTACCAGCAACCTGTAAAAAGCCATTCTAGAGAATCCACAGAGCACTTCAAACATTTCCTGTATTTTCTAGGACAGACTGCATTGCTGAATGCTTGGGTGTTGCAAGGCACTGAAGACTATTTTTTGTCTTCTATGACAGTTTTCCAGAGCACACTGGAAGGCAGCTTTATTGCACACTTTACCAAGAACTGAGTTCCCAGTATCACAGTACTGGCAGCAAAAGTATTATTTGTACAGATAATTCAGCATATGCAACTAAAAGAAGGTAAAAAGTCCTTAAAACTCAGTATCATCTCAGGCTAAACCAAGGAGTCAAGTGATTGTCATAACCCTCCTGCTGCTGTCTGCTGAACAGCATTGATGTGGCAATGGCCTACACATTTGCTTAAATTCTATTTTGGCACAGGAAACATCTAAAATAGATTCTTTTCAAAGAGCCTCTATACTTTTGCTTTTCAATATTGAGAGATATACTTGGTTTAATTTGATTTCTGATTATATTTTTTTCCCTCAACTACCCTTTTGCCTTCAGGTGAGAAATATAAAGGCAAACATCTATTGCAAAAGCTGCACAGGNCTTTTCAATATTGAGAGATATACTTGGTTTAATTTGATTTCTGATTATATTTTTTTTCCCTCAACTACCCTTTTGCCTTCAGGTGAGAAATATAAAGGCAAACATCTATTGCAAAAGCTGCACAGGAAACAACAGCATAGGCTGTGCACCAGCAAGTACTAAATGATTCTCTATAACCACTGGAAATAAAATTAATTCGTGTTCTTTACACAAAACATCTTGCTATTATCTAATACCAATGTTACATCAAATCAGGGACAGAAAGGCCCAGGTATCAACAGAGACATATGGAAATGAATTTCAGTTGTTAAAATAAGCCCTGAAAAACTCATTTTCCTAATATTGGCCCAAAAGAAATGGCATCCCAGCTCATTTTTATGATAGAGCCCAAACTTTATTGGACATTTTTATCAGAAATCTAAATGTGCTCAGATTTATGTAGAGCAGTCATGCAGCCAGTTGCAGTTTCTTTAAATGGAGATCATCTGCACTGTATAGCTAAGATCAAACAGCCCCCTGGAAGTGCAAATATGAGATATTACAGCCATTCAGTCAGCATGACTTCCTCAACCCACAGTAGAGCCAGGAAAGAAACATAAAGGAATCAATAACAAAAATGGCAGACTCTGTAAGAAGGTCTAGGTTAAGATTATGTTAACACCAGACTAAGCATTTTGTAGTTCTTATGAAGAACTGAAATTTAATGCCAAATTTAGTATGTTTCCTTGGAAAACTAGAGATTAGCACCTGAAGAAAAAAACTTTGTAATCTCAACCTTCTAATTTATAAGAAATCGTCTTCTTATCAACTTTGAAAGCTCAATCTTCTAATGTATACAGAAAAAACCAAATACATGTTGCTTTTAAGCTATCTGTTAATTAAACAGCTATTAGACTGTTAATAAATTTATGATTACTTGTGTACATCATTTATGATATGCATGCATTATTTCAGAATCATATAAAATCTGCTATTGGTGTAATATAAGATAAAAGAGTTCACTGTAAGTTACTGCCAAAGAGCTCATTATTTAAATCCTTAGATGAGTTCTGGATCTCTATTCCTTCCTTAGTGGCTTCATGAATATTGGGGTGAAGGGGTGTTTGTCTTTTTATAAAAGGGGAAAATTAACCCTATTAATCTCAATACTTTAAGATCAGCAATTGTTCAAGTGCTTCACTCCTAGGACTTAAGTGAAGAAAAAGCAATCTCAGTTTACTTCCTGCTGGAGTGCACATAAACAACATTTATCACAATAAGCACTATCTTGCCCACATACTCGGCTGCCTATCTCAGCTCATCTCCTTCAGACTCTCAGTGAAAAATCCTTTCATACTCTGATTTCATTGAAATAAGATTTATTTTCCTCTCAGCTTTCCTTACTCATTTTTTCTAGCATATTTACATGTCTTGCTTGCTTCTTCTCTGGTGTGTTTTGGGATATTTTTGAGTAAGACTCAGTTGCACAGTCCAGCATGTCAAGGGAGGAAAATGTAAATGAAATGTATGCAAGAAGGCACAGATGACTAAACCAGTGAGGGTTATTGGTGTTACCTGATTCTGCCTTGACTGAAAAATTCCAGTTCCACACAAAATTTGATTGCTGATGAGAGACCTGAGCTGGCATTATGTGAGGGGCTGATGGGGCCCTGGTGACTTTGCACAGCTTTAGAGGAAGTTAATGGGAATTGCTGGGTATTCGGCACTACAGGAGGAAAAGTAACAATTTGCAGGCTGCCTAAATATAGATTTAAGAGTCTGACATCCTGAAACCAAGATAGAGGCCAACTTTGGTCATTTTTTAATAGTGTGTCTTTCCACGGTGTTCAGTACTACATATACTGAAAAAAAATCTGTTTTCCTCCTTTCATCTCCCTCTTTTACAACATGTTTTTTTCATAAGAGCTGCATGCAGGGTTATTAATATTCAAAACTGGTTCACTGAGCACTGTGTGAGAGCTTCCTCCAACAGCATTGTAACTCGTTATTTAGTAACCTCAGCTCTCATGATAACTGAGATGTCTGTGGTCACAGATGAGATGTCTGCAGTTCTGTCTGCCCACGTAACTTTCAAACTACATGCAAGTGCAATGTAAATGTGGTGAGTTTCCAGTGCAATTCGGCTAAATCAATATGCAGCCACAAGTCCCAGTCCCCCCAGCCTTACCCTGAGGTGACTTAACTTTCCACCACAGCCAGGATTGATTTACTGGAAAAACAATGCACAGCAACCAGCAATCCTGTTGCTCCAATTGGTATCAAATTTCTATATATTTTTTTTTGTTTTTTATTATGCCTTGGAAATAAGCTTATCCAAAAGTAAACCAGGACTCAAGATTTTTTTTACTACTGGCATTGATATACCAAGAAAGTTTAGGGCAATGAGCCATCCATCTCTGTTTTGTCTTCTAGGCAATGTGAATTTACCGTGGATTGCAGAATCCCTCTCTGAAACACTTGTGTGGTGCTGTGCATCACACCCACCACAGGGCACATCACAGGAGAGTGGGTGTGCAGGAAGGGATTCTCTTGCTGCACTCACACTGAGCCTGCTAGGGGCTTGCGTAGTTCCTAATGTATGTTTTCTAATAGTTCCTTTTACATTACATTTTGAGGAATAAACACACACACTATCAGGAAATCGTAAGTGTAATCCAAAAACATTTTTAAAAACTTAAAGAATATAGTCATAATGTAAAGATGAATGTCCCATGTAGTGGTGTAGTTTTGGTTTTGTTAGCTCTATATATGTATTTGTTTCATGCTTTTATGCTGTTATAATGGCTTGTTCCTTGTATCCCCATGTTTAACCCTTTCATGGTTTACTCCGGTTACTGTTATTTGTCCATTATTATGTTTTGTAAACCCCGGGTCCTGTCAGTCACTTCGGGGCCTCTCCCTGGGTCTAGAAAGTTCCAGTGAGGG
>VXBB01013590.1:0-34681 GCA_013399915.1 Illadopsis cleaveri | reverse complement strand
GGACCATCCCTCACACTGCAGCAAAGGCCCCACAGGATGGGGAAGGTGTCCCTGGATACTGGACCGTCCCTCGCACTGCAGCAAAGGCCCCACAGGATGGGGAAGGTGTCCCTGGGTACTGGACCATCCCTCACACTGCAGCTAGTGTCAGACCCGGCCTGGCAGGGTGGGACGGGACTCCCGAGACACCGCCACCACCACAGTCCCATTCAGTAATAGACACGCAGAAATAACACTGTGGTCATTAAGGAGCTCCTGAGAGCAGCCACCTAAATAATGTTTTTGTTGCAAATTGCCAAAGGGAGATGAGGCACAGGTACTTCCCTATTCAATAACAAATTCCTCTCCACAAACAAGTTCTCTTAGCAAAGCCATGTCCTAATCATCTACACAAGCAACTCAGTAGGAGGAGCGATTCAATTCCCCATGCTGCCTCAGATAAGGTGCTCATTATAGTTGAAATGTTCCTGACAGCTCATTTTCCTGCTAGTGATCCTTTGTTTGGACACAACATGATCCAGCCCTGTGCACAAACATTCTGCAGCTGGGTAAGTTCATTCCTGAGGATTGGTGGATACAGAATTCTGAATGTCTGAATGGAGTGGTAGCAATTTCAAGGGGAAAAAAATGACAAAAATACTTAGACAGTCTTCCAAAATACTGAAGTTTACAGGCTCAGAAATAGGATGCTATCTACTACCTACTTGAAGATAACAGCCATACTCAAGGTATGGAATTGTGTCTTTATTCCAGTGCATTGAGCATCAGCTTCCCAGAGTGCCCTCACAAGAAAAGGAATATTCTTCTGCTTTCCAATAGCAGGCTGCTGCCCTTGTTGTAACTGCAATCCTGTCTACAATACATGAGAACTAAAAAGGATGTAAAGAATGGAAGTAACTTGGTCACCCCGTTTCATTGTTCCACTCTTGCTTTTGGTACAATTCAGAGTGCAAACACTTTCTTATAAAAACCTTATTGAAATGACTCTGCAGGTCACCTGAAAACTCTGTCTAGCCTCTGAGAGAGTCCAGTCTGCTAAAAGTCAGCATATCACAGTTATAACTTGAAGTATCCTAGTCAACCAAAGGTATTTATCACCTGATAGATTTTGTAGGCATGATATCACAGATAGGATTAACTCTCAAAAGGTCAGGTTTACTGAAAGAAACAGAAATAAAGATCTGGTAGGCAAGAAGTGGGAGAGCAATGATCCATGTAACAGAGAAAATACTGCCAGTAAAAGAAACCAATATTACAACATCATTACAAGAGTCATCTAGAACTCTAGTATGGATAATAAGAGAATAGACACAGCAAATTATTAGTGTTATCTTGCAGAAGCAGAAAATCTGGACTTGGAATTAGTGAAAATTATTCTACCTTATCTTTATTATTTTAGCATCCTCCAAGGCACGTGTAATCCTAACATGAAAATAAGCAAATGCCAGAAGCAGAAATTATGAAGAGATTTACACCGTGGCAGCCAGCACATCCCAATCCTAACAACATGGGATAGAGCCAGCAGGGCACTGTTACCTGCTATGTGGAATTACTGCAATCTGCTATGACAGCAGACCTGTGGGCTGTAAATTCCAAAATGATGACAAATCAACTATGATAAGGACAGAGGAGTGACCGCAATTGATAACGCACAGGAGATCAGAGATCACTCTTGGCACGACAGTCTCTGTACTACAGACTAACAGTAAACCAGGTCACAAAAGATCCAAAAAACTGCCAGCCTGGAAAACAAAGAGCCCCTGGCTTCTCAGCATCATGCTGTGTGAGCAAACACCAGCCAGTAACTGCTACTGATGTGAATGATGGGGCCATGAATGAAAGTCTTTCCCAAAGCTGGGCTGAATGCTGCTGACTCTGGACAAACTCAATCCTCCCCTCACCAAAAGAGGCAGTCTGGTTTATTTCCAATTTTTTTTCCATTCTTCTTTTTTTTTTTTTTTTTTAATTATGCTTTCCCCCAGTCACCCTCACAGCAATTTCTGCAACCTTTCCTTACCATCCTGTTTCTTTTAGCTGCAGTTGTTTCATTTTTTTGCCTACTGCTTCAGCAACTGCTTTACTTTGTGATGAATGTAGACTCAGGACAATTTTCCAACTGAGAATTTACATGAGTTAAACAGTCGCATTATTTAACATTTTACCAATTATAATTTTGTTTTCGCCTCTCAGAATTATTTTGGTCATCTTTTCCTCATGGCTGACATGTAATGAGACCTTTGTCTTTCAAAAAATTACCCAGGAAGTTATACCAAATTTTATACTTGTGCAGATGATTTTTGCTGTCTGTAACTTCATATTCATCGATCATAAAATTGCCTAAAATAAATTAAAAAAAGAAATAAAAACAACAAACCAATATTTCTTTACCTTATTGAGCCTTGGGCGTTATTTGTAGTTTTAAAATCCTTCCCTGCTGTATGATTAAAGAACATTTTGGATCCTAGTCAAATCTCTGCTGAAATTTCTGTTTGCTCTTGTAGTCTGATAGAAAGAGAATCATAACAATTCTGATTAGTCAGTCTTCAAAACATTCTCATCATAGCAATGCATCCTATATCCCTAACTGATATATTTATGTGTTTCAACTGAAACATGTGACTTTTTGGCTTGGGAAGTTTTACTTCATTTTCCATCACACAGGTGCCATTCCATAGACTTGACAGCCCTTATCATCCTTATTCACTCCTCCTTCCATGCTTTTCTGTATTTGAGTTGAGAACAGGACCTCTATAAAGCATGCCAAATGTGATCACACCATAAATTTACTAAGTAAAACAACAGTAAGATCTATTTTATTCCATATAGGAAATCTAGGAGATATTGGAAATTTCTAAGACTTTACCACTACTAAGATCTGAGCTGTCTGTGGAAAACTTAGGCTCTCATATCTAATTTTAATTATCCTCCCAGAACCTATTCTTTTATATGCAAATGTTGTGTTAATTTTTCCCCATGTGCATTGTATAAAGCGAACACCAGCTGAACGATCTCAGAATTGGGAGATTTTCTGTTGACTTTTATGGTGTCAGCCATCCACAACTGCTTTTGGGCTGGATGTAGCAGCCCAAGACAAAAAAAAATGTAGTGCATAATAAGTGTCTAATACAGAGGTTGAAAAAGCACAGTCCAAATATAACAACAGATCATGCTCCACTTCGACTTCATCCCTTTCTAAACTTCTCTGAACATAAATCTTTCACTTCCAAAAGGGGCAAGGTGCAAAAGAAATACATCAAAGAAAAGATAAATGTAAGTTTTCAAATGTAATTAGGAAATTAAACATACAGATCCGTAAAAATAGGTTTTCCATAGTAATTGAGGGTGATTTTGAAAATTCTGTCGAGAGATCTTTAAGCCTTTTAAAATCTGATCCTATCTGAGGATACAGTGAAAATATAACATTAACTAAACTCTCCTCCAGTCTTAGCATCGTATTCTGAATAATACTTCTTCCTGAGTGTATGACTACCAGAAGCCTTTAAGGACAACAGATTGCATTTCTGTACATCGTTTTGCATATTGAGATTAGAAGTAAAAAAATATGGCCAAATTAGGTTGGAAAATCCAGAACACCATGCGCAAAACTGTTCATCAGAACTTAGCATCTGTTAGCATGAAAAATCATGTCTGATTAATTTATTTTTATGAATGCAGATCATCCTGTAACACTGCACAGATTTCCTGCTTCAGCACATTGAGGCCTCGGGGAGGTACAGCGCAGTGGCCATCCTTCACAATCAAAGTGTGTTTAACAAGATTGTTAAGGGAATTCTCTTAACATCCCCTCAGAAGCTGCACGGGCAACTGATCAGCCAGTGAGCCGTGCTCATGTTTTCACAGTGCCTGCCCCAGTCATCACCGTCCTGCCCAACATCTGCCCTTAACACTCGACATGCTTCCCCTGGCCATAGCACAGGAGCAGAGTGCACAATGCCAGCCTTAGAAACCTCTGTCTTAGCTGGTTTCACCCAGGTGAAACTGAGACCAAACCTGGTAGGTTTTGCCTTATAGAAGCAGCAAAAAGAATTGGGAGAAAAATAAAATATGATCCTTTAAAACACTTGTTCAGTATTTCAGTTGATTAGCTAACTCTGTAGAAAGGTCTTTAAATGTACATTAAAAAACCCCAAACAGCAAAACCCATTCCAAATGACAAAATTCTTGCAATGGACAGTATTGGAGCACAATCCACTCTGTAATTTTAAATCAAGGAAAATCGCAGAATATGAAAAGGAAAGGATATGCTAGGTTGGGTTTTGAGCTGATATCCCTTCCTAGCTTATCCTCATTGTTATCTTGAAGATAATTTATTTTCCCTTCCCCTGCATGGAATCCGATATTCTCAGGAAGGAAGTTCGGAAGACGTGATGCAGTGTTAAAAGATTAAGGCATGATGTGTGAGTACAATATGAGAGTCAAACTGAATGATAAAATAGATGTGTTATACAAACAGGAAAAAAAAAAAAAAGAAAAAAAAAAGAAAAAAAAAAATTAGAGAGCGAGTCCCGTCTGGCGGCGCTCGGAGGCATTTGCTGTGTCTGCTGGTGCCACCTACAGTGAGATGCTGATCGCAGCTCCGCCGGCATCCCAACGGGCGAGAGGGAGTGACGACCCAAAACGCCATAAAAAATGCATTTAAAAGAGCAAAACAGGTCTGTCATGATACAGATAAATTGGGGCAGCAAATGGATACAACAGTGTTCAGAAAAAGAAGCAGGCAGGCAAGCAAGCAGGCAAAACCAGAGAAAGATCAATGAGTACTCAGAGACTAGCCTAGTAAGCAAAATGCAAGCCAGATCATCTGACTTTTGCTAACAGATATGCAAATAATTAAAAAAATGATTATTCAGCTTGTAGAGAGAGACAGAGCACAGATGGATAAGATGAACATTTCTGATTTTGAATTTAGGCTTTTTTTAATCTTGCCATATCTTCTATTTTCCATTTCCAGTGCAATAACACCATGTCTTCTGTTATTCTGTTACCCCTTTGTGCATGTGTTTGGTAGATGGCAAAAAGTATTATCAGCAGAAAAATACAAAATGGAAACTCATCAGCGAGAGTATCAAACAGATGTGTTTGGCCACAAAGAAGACATTGAGCAATCTGAGGAGTCACAGCTCTGTCACAGATTTATTTATACATTTCTGAGCACGTCTAAGCAGCTCATCACAGAGCAGTGCAGAGTCTTGAACCAGCATGTCCACATCAAGTGTGCAGTAAATTCTGGTTCCTGTGTCCAACACAGCACATCTGTTTTACAGTATCTCTCTGGGCAGAATTAATGAGGTAAGCCCTGTCAGTGTTACAGGACTCAGTCAGAGGCAGTTTAAAGCCCTTCAGGCTGCTCTCAGAGCTAAGGTGAACCCCTGTCTACATCAGTACCTCAGATCTGTTCAAGCTTCTCTTCCCACTCACAAGGCAAGATACCATTTCTTCTTTCACCTTGTTGCTTATGCTCTCTATTCAGTCTCCTTAATCTGGCACAAATGATCCCTTTTTGGAAGGCACTCCTGTCCAGAGCCTGTGTGGCAGTGACATGACTGCAGCTGGGTTCAGCTGAGGCTTTTGAATTGCAGCTTTACAAAAAAGGCAACAGAAAGAAAATTCTGTAAATATTTCAGAGGTGGGTGGAGGTGGCTCCCTTTGCTTAGATTTGCTAGCAAGATGCCCTCATTTAATGCTATCATTTACAGATATCTATAACACAGATAGAAGGTGGCAAAAGTTGGAGCTTGTGGCATCATAGATGGTTAGTTTGGAAAGTGAGGATGTAAAGGTAAATTTCATCATGGTAGTATGAGCCTAACACTGGCCGTTGTGTGGTGTTTGTGGCACTTACAAGAAAGTTCCATTACTTCTCTCTAAAAAAATCCTGATTTTATTTTCAGTAAATACTGTGGAATTGGTGAATAACAGGGATACATGAAGCAATGTCAGCAGGTGTACTTCAGAGAATCACAGACTCACAGAACAGTTAACTCTGGAAAAGACCTCTATGATTATTGAGTCTAGTCATTCTGTTTAATGAAAAATCCCTAATGAATAATTGGATATTGCTGAAAGAGAAGCTGAGAACCAAACCTACTCTTCATTTCACTACTTACACACCAGAGGTTCCAGCCAAAACCTGCCACACATGGCTTGGAAACCAGAAACAAGACAAGGTCCTGACTTCCTGTTTTATAAAGCTTTGAGCCTTTTCCATCACACAAATCCTTTTGATTTCAGTCCACCTGAGCTTTCTGCACAGCTTTTCTCCCACGCTAATTCTTATATTTCTTATATTTTCCTGAGACTTTTTTATTATCTTCAAATATTTTGCCTAAATTTTGTCAGATTAGCTGCCCACACTTGGAATGCCTTCATTGTCTTCATCTGCCAAGAACTCTTTCCCAGCCAGGACTCTTCTTCCCTTCAGTGCCTCTTAAATTATTGTAACACACTCTTAGCATTTTCCAAATACTTCTCCTGAGCCTCAGCCTTTGTCTTGCCTAATACAAATCCCAATTGTCTTGAGGCAGAGAACGTGTTTTACCCACTAAAAAGCCTTATAAGTTTACAGCTTATGTAAATGTTTGCTCACATTAATAGCTGTGATACACACTATGTAATAATATACAGATGCACTGAAGATTGGCTGGCCAAACAAATCACGAGTCACAAGATAACAATCACCAATCACTAACTGCACATTTTGGCCTGTGCAAAACAGAATGGAAAGATTCACTGACTTGGGACTTGAAGAAACAGAAAGATTTCAGTAGGAAAAAAAAGCCCAGCAAGTTAGAATAACACTGAACTGAGGGGAGGCAAAATTTATACAAATATCTTAGCATTCCAAAAATTTCAGAGCCTAGGGCTACTGCCAATTAAACAGGATCAACAGCATTGCATCCAAGTACAGTAGTTATCTTTAAAATTTTACATTACTTAATGTTGTCTACCAGAAAATGGTATTTCCCAAGGTGACCTAGAATTATTTAAAGTTACAACAATATATATTTGTGAGTGTTAGACCCTAACCTGTGTTGTTCCACTTCAGCTTCTCTATGATTTCAGAGATAAAAACAATTTCCTAAATTGTACCATCCATGTACCTCGGGTTTGAGCTACATCAGTGTGAAGGATGGGAAAGAGCAGACAACTAACACTTCAGAAGTATTTTAGGAATCTCACTAAAACCTACGGAACTATCAGAGGAGAAGATCTAGGAAGTTTCTTGCAGAGCCTTCTATCTGTGTGTTGCAGTATGGTCTCATCCCTTAGATAAAATTGTTACCATTATTCATATGACATTTGCTAAATTAGGTGTGCATTTCTGTAAGCATTGTTCTTTCCAGGGATGCTCCATATACATCCCTGGCTTCCAGTTACAGTTCCTCTAGAGAGAAATGAAGCCCTGAGTAATAGAGACAAACAGAGTGGAAAGTGGCATAAAATGGAAATAAACATTAATAATCTTTAACCTCACGCTGATTCATTGACTCACACAAATCAGCACTCTGGGATTTGGTCCCCATTACAGAGAGGGAACACAGGGTATTGAGTCTTTAATCATAAAGGCACTTAAGCACTATCTTTAGCATTAGAGCGAGGCCATGGCAGTGAGCTGGCAACTCCTGCCCCAAACCATCACTCTGCCCCCGAGGCTGGGCCTGTGGGGTGGGGCACTGTGTGGGGCTCTCAGGTCACTCATTTCCATCCCTTGTCTGTAAAGGCTTTGGAAAGGTTGAGAGGAAAGTCTCCAGCACACACAGAAACCTTTCACTTAGCCAAGGAGGGGAAGTGTGCTGGAGTAGAAGGTGGGGAAGGATGGGAAAGGCACCACGTCCTCAGTGTCACCCAGCTGGGAGGGCAAAGACAGCTGAGAGCAGAGACTGCACCCAGAGCAGTCATCTGGGAAAACATTTTGAGAAGACAATATACCACTTGGTCCTTTCCCAGCAGGAAAGTTTGGAACTGTTTAATGGTGAGTACTGGATCTGGCCATTTTCATACCCTGCAGCTCTCCCACTATTGGAAAGAGCTCTCTCTTAGATTCCAGAACTGTGAGACAATAAGAGTTTACTACTGCCTTGATCTTTCTATTGCTGTATAATTTACATATTTACCAAAATATTTTAAGCTCTCTGTCTACCTGTGTTCACTTTTGTGTATTCATCCAAGACAGATTTTTTGATTGCTTTTGAAAACACGAACATGGATTTTTTTTTTGTTTTGTGTAGTTGTTATCAAAATTTTAATGAAAGTCAAAAACAGGAATAAACTTTATTTCCAAACAACCAATACCTTCATCCATGTGATTTAACACCCTTTTTCTAGGGTGTTAAAAAAAGCCAGTCTACTGCTATGGTTTACCCCTCTGGCTCCAACATCGTTCATGAGCACCAACACTGTAGGAAAATATTTTTCTCATCATTACCTTTGAGAGGCCTCCCACTCTTCACAGTATATTCTCTACAGTGCTGTTGAGTCAAATCTGTTCTGCCCTGTAAAATCTCAATTTTCAAGATTCAGCAGTTCAATGATCACACACTTAGCAGTGCTCAGTCTTTGGATGGTTTGGTGCCAATGAAGGGAGCAGCCCCAGGCGCTGGGAGGCCTCAGTCCTGCAGAGCAGAACTCACAGCAATGGCAGCACAGAGCTACTAATACTGTACAAACATTGTGTGGTGATGCTTGAGGTAGAAGATGAAACAAGTCTAGAACTTGTATTTGTGAGTGGGGGAATGAAGACAACAAATTAAATAGGCTGTAATTTGGGTGTTTATTTCCTACACCATGCCTAGGCTGAGCTTTGAGGAACATGAAATTGATAATTAATTGAGTAGCTTCTTCAAAAATAAGTAAATAAACAATGTGTTTGGCCAGAAAATAATTACTTCAGTTCCTTGCAATTTTTTTTTTTTTTTAATATAATGTTTCTAAATTTTGTATTCTTGGACTATTACAGTAATCCCGATTCTAAAAGTCTGCTAGTGTGTCAGGTCAGGGATATAGTTAGTTGCATTTTAAGCTGAATGAAGTGTAAAATCCTGACATTGGATAGCAGAATGGATTTAGCTATGTGTTAGAAAACATCTGGAAAATAGTTTAAAAGTTCTGGATTTCAAGTCCAGGCTCTGAATGCAAAAAGAACTGTGGCAACAATGGCTCTCTGGAGAATGTTCTTCTTCATAGTGCTAATATGAAACTCCCACCAGGACCAACTGCTGTCATTTCAAACAGGTAGGTTCTATATTTTAATTTAAAATGAGTTCATTAGGAACAGAGGTGAAGCAGTTTCAGTCTCTTTGCAAAGTTCAGTCCTTCCCTGTCAGTGTTTTATCACTACTGCCTGACTGGTGCTACAAGACACTGTTTGGAATAGACATTGTCTACATTGTCCCAAGACAATTCACCTGCAAGCAACACCCCACTCCTTGGAAAACCCCTCCAAGGGCATCCCTCCTGTCCCCACAGCACCTGGAACATTTTTAGGGCATTCATTTAGAGACATTTTTGGCTAAAGGTAAACAAATATGATTTAGACCTTCTAATCCTTCCATATCAGAGTAGCACTTTAGGGCTTATATTCCTAAACTCAAGCTGGGGAGAGAGGCAGCCAGAGGAAGGTGTGAGGAAAAAACCCCCACAAATATTGCTTCCTGCTCTTTTGTGATTAATTTCAAATAAAGCCTCTCTCTAATTTTCCAAAGCTGCCTCCCTCTACAGCATAAACCACATAAATATATAAAAATGTGAAATACGTTATAATGCATATTTAATAAATACTCACTGCTGAAACTTTGAGGCTACTTTATCCTTATATAATAAATTTAGGAGGTGCTTTTTGTGCACTTCCATTATACAGTTAATCTGCTGTAGCCACAGGAGTTAGTGTCATGGTCATCGCAGTAAAAGTAAAATTAATTTTTTAACAATCCTTTATTTTTACCATCATTTTTCCTATCACTGAAATGCACATGATGCTGAGAAGGGTGACATAACAGCTGATGTGTAGTTATTATAAATTATATTTCCTCCTAAATAACTGGAAATATGACACGTAAGAACTAGGAAGGTCTGAATGGGGAAGGAATCACAGCTGCTCTGTGAAATAAACATCACTGAAGCCATATTTTTAAATCTACAGTTCCTTTGCTTTTGTAAGGGAGATACCACAGCCAAGGATCCATTAGAAATGTCATCAGTCCCAAGTGAAATTCACTCATGAACAGCAGCATTCTCCCTGACATAGCATGTCAGCCTCTTACTCAGGAAAGCAGAAAACAAAAAACTCCTTTTGAGCACATTTATATGAATACAGAGGAAATCTACACAAACCAACATATGACACCAACTTAGGCAAGCAAAGGCCACAAAAGTCCCATAAAGTGTTTTTGCAGGATTGATTTTGCATGTGTATCTATTAACATGCTTAACATATCACAGCATTTGGCTACAATACAGACTGAAAAAATAGGAAAGGCCAACAATGGACAGCTTAGGATCAGAATTGCTGTGGAAGAGAAGGGAAGAGGCAAACAAGCCAAATTAGGGTATTCTCAACACCTTTTGAAAGGTTGTTCCTTTCAATTAGAATTTTTACAGACAGAATATACTAGACTGTGACCAAGAAATCCTGAAAGCCCTAGGGAACAAAGGTAAGTTCAATTTTAGAAGATTTTTATCTGCATAAATTTTCAAATGTAAATACATGAAGTAAGCATACCTTCGAAGAAGATTTATGACAACGAAGTTTTAAAAATGCAATTAACATATAACGTAGTCACAAGGTCTGATCTGCCCTCAGCCAGGGCTGTGTGGATTTCTGGAGAACAATGACAAGGGCTTGAAAAACCCTTAGGGCACAAGGGCAGCTTTTATCCAATCCCCTCCATCCCTCAGTGCAGCAGCTCAGCTCTGTACCCCTGTGTCTGTGCTGAAGGTGGCCTGGGCTCCCCCAGCCCTCAGGGCACAGCTGGTGACAGCTCTTCATGCAGTGCCAGCTTCTCTGATGGAAACAAAATTCAAACGGGAAACCTTTTCCTTTGGAGTAACCACCATCTGCACTACTGAGGATTTTATCCTGGAGACCTGCACTGTTCATGTTTTGTATCTGCTGCCTTGAGCTCCACAGACCGTGACAAGGTTCAGCTCAGGGTTTTTGGCAGCAGGTCCTTTATTTTTAACTGTTAGTGCTGATAGGCATCTGTGCCTCCTCTAGTTTGCCTTCCTGCCTGCTACATTCATTTTAGTTAACACAAAATTAATTAAAACAACCGCTAATCAACACCTGAGGAGGACTGGCCTGGATCCCCTAACCATAACTTGCATAAAACAGCAGTTAAGCATCATTAGCAAAAAGAAAAGGCAAAAAACTGGAAGTTACTTTCAAACTCTCTCTACCCTCAGAAACCCCAGGAGAGGTTGACTGGGAAGCCCTTTCCTGAAATGAAGGTTCAGAATTCCTGAGTTTGGTTCTTGAATTTATTCCAGGTGATCCCACTAATATTGATGGATTTACTCCAGGTTTGCTGGTGGTGCCTTGAAGACATGATGTCATGGCTGATTCACATTCAACAAAGCCCACAAACAAAAGGGACAGTCCTGCCTTCATTTTTACCTCCTTAGGCCTGTCTGAAAAACTCATCCTTCTGATATTCCTACATACCCAGGCACCCCAAGCCAAACTCTGTTCCTGTTCACAGGTCACACTCTGGAAATTAGTTCAAAGCACTCAATCACCTCTGATACTGCAGGAGCCACCAGAGGAGCTCTTAGCAGCATGAGGAGCCAGCACTCTGAAACATTTCATGTGATAAAATTTGGTCTTCCTTTGCTCTTTGCACTGGAGAGTACTAGGTGGAAGAGGAATGACAAAATCTGACAAGTACCTTTCCTTGTACCTTAAGCCTCATTTTTTGGAGTATTGTGACAGTTAACTGGACTGCCTTATTCCCTCACTATTGCTCAGAATAATAACAATAAGTCATTAAATGAATTGCTGATCACTTTAAACAATAGCCAATTTCTTCTCATACTGCTCTGCATTTTGATCCATGAAAAACCACCTGGTGAATACTTTGCCCATATTAGAGGTGAGCAACATTAAAAATTGTCTGACGTCATGGTGAAAGCCCACAAGATCATTTCAGCTGAAAACTACAAATCCCCAGAATGGCAGTAGATATTTTGTGCAAAGAGAAAGCAGTGGAGATGACAGTTTGGGGGGCAGGGGGTATTTTATTTTTTATTTTTTATAGCTGTTCTCAGGAATTTACCTCACCTGTCAAGAGACAATATCCGAAGGTCATAATTACTTTGGGCTGGAGATGATAAAAATGGCCTTGTGATGAAAGGTTTCCTACTCTATAGCTGCTTAAATTATTTTATTGCTTGGCTAATGGTTTATTAAAAAAAACCCAAAATAACTCCACCAATGCTATTACTTAGAAATAGTCATTGCACAGAAAACTTCAGAATAAATTGAAGTATATCATAAATCAGAGAGAAATCTAGACAAACTTTAATGAACTTCTGGGTAAAATTAAGAATTTCAGTTAAGCCTGACTACTTTTTTATCAAAAGGGGAAAAACTGAAGGAGGAATGATAGAGCATTTTTCAAAATCTCCCTTTAACTGACAGTCCAAAAGAAATTCCTGGGCAAAGCAGGTTTGACATCAAGGCCACCCCTCCCCTGAGGCACTTTGAGGCTTTCTCTCTGACAGTCTCCAGTCAGCAGCTGAGCAAGGAAAGAGCTTTATTCCCTCAGACATTCACTTGCAACACTGGATATAAAACTTCCAGATCTTCTGAGACGTGGTTATTACTTCCAAAAGCAGGCAGAGAATCCACAGAAAACTGACCAAGGGCAGCTGAAACATTAGCAGTGAACAAGATACTCTTTTGAGAAGTGAGAACTGAACCAGAGTGGTGAGTTTTTTACGTGTAAACAATATTACTTTGAGTATGCAAAATGTCAACACTACTCCCAGTCATTCTCTTCCAGCAGGTTTTTGAGTAACATTTATTTTGCTTTGCTTTTGAGTACAAGACAAAATATTCCCCTTTGTTTGTGGTTTTATTTTGTTTTTCTTTTGAAGCAGAATGATGAGTTCAACTCCCAAATTACTGTTTTGACGTGGAGTACATGAGCTCTTTTCCCTAATTGGAAATGATATTTCTATTATTATAGGTATTATTAGTCTGCCCAAGTGATTGTCAGCTATTTGCACAGCCTTTCTTGCAGGTTTGTCAGCAGCCTGGAGTGAGTTTGTGTTTGCTGTCCCAGAAATCAGCTGTGTCAATGCTAACAGCACAGAGAAGGCCATCTGCTGAAGCACACATGATGGCTGCAGAATAGTTACACCAAAGCCTGCAAAAACACCCCAGAGCTGCAAAAAGGCAATTTCACTGCTGCCTCAGAGGTGTTTCAGCCTTTTGCTTGCCAGGAAGATCTCTCATCAGCATTTCCTGCCTTTACATACAAACCTTCTCCTACCTTTCAGTTTATGCAGCTGACTGTGAGCCTCAGGCCTGAGACAATAGCACCTTTTAAAGATGCACTTTGAAAGAGTCAACGAAAATGAAAGGAATAACTGGAGAAAAAGAAAAGTCTAGTTGCTGTATTTTGTAGTTTACTTGCTGAAATCAAACTGTGTTGATTAACAAGTCTTAATGAACATATTTTGAGGGGAATAAAAGTCCAATAACAAGAATAACATTGAGTCCTTGGGAGGATTATAAACAACCAATGCTAATTTTGCACCCATTCTATGACACCTAGTATTTAAAAATATTTTAAGTTTAGAAACTCCTTTAACAAGATTAATAGGATTGATTTTTTCATATCCTTAATCTGTTCAGGATTTCATTGGTTCACAGGCCAATAAATTCCTTTTCTCTGCTATTTTGCTTAAACTGCTTTTGTCTTGAGATTGCAGGTTTGATTTTTTTTTTTGGTAAATAATTCTATTTCCATACCAGGACTTGAAAAAAGCCTAGGAAAATAAGAAGAAAGCTTTTATCCTTTTCTTAAAAGACTGATTTTAATATACTAGGAAAATCAGAATTACCATCTGAATAATGACAATAAATGATCTGCATTTTCAACCATTAGGTGGAAATTTATTGTTCCAAGAGATACTATAAAGAAAGGCAAAAGGACACTAATGGCTGAGTGTGGTTGGATTTACTCATTCCCTTGCTGCAGTGGTGTGTCAGGATAAACCATTTTACCCTTTTGGGATAACAAGAAGAATGCAGAGCTCATAGGATGGATGTATCCACAGTGCCTGATGTGACTCTAATGAGAACAATTCATTAAGCATCACTACTTTGTACAGATAAGCAAACAGTCTGTTTGGGAAGGGTATGGTTTTAGGGCAATTAATCTAATAAAAGGTATTGATACCTGCAGATATTACACAAAAATAGAAAAAAAAAAAAAGATGCATCAGGGATGAGAAACTTGGGAATTTTCTTCTCACAGTTTAATTCTCAACTAAGGTCACTCAGCACATGCTCATTCACTTGCATGGTTTCACTCTAACGTGTTATTTAATTTTGCAAGCAGATAAACTGATTTATTTTATCTCCTAGAGGTATGCAGAAGTGGATAAATTTGGTATAGCTCCACATAAAAGCAGATAAACTCTTGCCACACTGCTGTATTTACTAACTGCAGTGACAGAGTTTACAGGCTGGTTTGCTCTGCCCATGAGAGACAGTGCTGGATCCCAGGCTTTTCTTACCACTACAGTCCCATTTGACTCACATGGGTTTCCAGGAATTTACTTGCAGTAGTCAGAAAAGCTGTGATACTACTCCTATAGTAGATATTTTGCATAATTTTAGTTTTACACCTTCATAAATCTGAACATAAGACACTGTGCAAGAACCCATCTCTAACAGATCCAATCCCCAGCTAGTTCGGTAACACTTTGACACACCTGGATGTCCAACATTTCAGCGACCTGCTTCAACTGCTGACTGAATTCAGCTTCATGTCATATAGGTTTCTAACCAGAAGTTTATCTTTTTAACTGTCAATGGCTGCCTGCTAAAGGTTCTTTATCAGTGCACAAGCTGTTAAGCACTAAAGCATCACTGCAACACATATCTTCCTAAACCTGAAAATACTTAGTGAGGGAAGAATTCATTTGGTTTCTTTTAAGCAATGCAGAATTTGCTGAACTAAAATGCTTGATAATTTTAAAGAAGCTTGATAATTTTCCATAAGGTTTAATGTATATTTAATTAGAAAATACTTGTGTTCTTACAAAAATTTCAGCTCAGAACGGAAGCTAAGATATTTTCAGACAAATAAAGAGACAAGGCCATGGAAAAATCCCGGAGCACACAGAGCAAACAAACCCAGGCAAGCATATGGGTCCTGACATGGGTGCAGAGGGGAAACATATGGCCACGCTCGCAGAAGATACTCACTGCAGCCTGACATGTTTCCAGGAGAAAAAGGAAAGCAGTTTGAAAACAAGCTGTGCATTCTGTTGCACACACAGTCACAGAGGCATCCTCCTCTACAGCACTTGATATTGAATTGTATTACTGCAAACTAAGTATCAAGGACAAGGAGAATTCTAGAAATAAAGCACCACGCACTGCTGCCATGCATGCACAGCACAGGGGAGGCCAGCTGTGCCCTGGCACCGAGGGACCAGCTCCAGGGAAAGCAGCAGATCACTTCTGGATGGAAAACAGAAGACATTTCTCTGCTCAGTTTGCCAGAAGGCACAGTGATGGGAGGGAGCATTGTTTGGACACTGCCAGAGTCTCCAGCTTGCTCCCTGGATAGTTGCACTGATATACACGGAATATACTCAGAGAATTTTTAACTTTGAATGAGATTTATACCATGTGCTGCTGTCTCAATGGCTGTCTTTTCCTGAATAAACAAATAATTCTCTTCAAAACTGCATTTGTGCAAGTCTTACATCCTCTGGGGACTGTGTTATCCAAGGTGTTATTGCAGTACCTAACAGAGATGAAATACCATCAATAAATATAACATAGTTTTACTAATATTTCAAATTGGATCTCTTTGACATCTGTTTAACCAATTTACATTCAAGTCAGAATTCACAGGTATTTCTGTAACACCTGTTGCTTCAATTCTAAACATTTCAGATAAATTAATTAATGGGAATTCCACAATAATCTCTCCCAGATACATTATTTTCATTTTGTAGATGTTAGATTGGAGCACCAAGACTAAGAAATGTGACTAAAGCCTAGTAAAATCCATTGAAGAGGAAAGGTAATAATTCATATTTCCCAAATTTCAGGCTAAATGTTCAACTGAATACAGTTTTTTATTGGGTTTTGCATCTTTCTTAATGTAGGGTAGAAGATCCTTAATTAAAGGCTTAAAATTCAAACTGTTTGGGTGCCAGACAGTTTCTCCTCCAGCATACATTACTTGCAATATCTTTATATTCCCTGGAAAAGACAAAGTCTGTTTGTACAAATATTTATCAGGTTACATCATGCACAAATGCAGCAATTAGAAAAAGTGCAAGCTGCACTATTTAAATATTTTAACCTCATAATAATTCACTGGTATAATTAACATTAAAAAAATCAGAGCAATACATTACACTAGTGCTACTATTACTGTTTTTACTCCTTAATTTCAGAGAATTAACTATATCCATTATCTTGCTGCTGTTATGAACCTGTCGAAAGTTTCAGGAGGCAAATCAAATTTTCTTTTTTAATAATACAAAATTATCAAGTCTCTAAAGTTCCAACAGCAACTGCTGTTGTGTAACAGGGGTAAATAGAGCTTTTTGAACCTGGCTGCATCTCTCCCCCCAAGCCATGGTTTTTGGGGTGTGCTGATGAGGAGAGCTGGTCCCTCCCAGCAGAGGGCTGGGGACAGCTGTGCCCTGCAGGTGCAAACCCAACACGCCCTGCAGGGCAGAGGAGCTGCACTGCTGCCTCTGGGGTGCTGTGCCAGGGGAACACTGGGAACATACTGCTCCTTCCTGCATCTGGGAAGATTGCAAAGAGATTTTAAGTTTGGGACTTGCATGTGAAGTCACTCCCAAATACAGAAATCCACATTAAAAGGAGACCTTGGGATCATTCCCCAAGCCAGCACAACTGGGAGGAAAGAACTGGGGGTGTTCATAGGATTGGCTCTACTGACCCATTTGATAGCAGACAAATTCTGACCTGGTGAGAAGGCACTGTCACTTGAGGCTGTCTTCAGGAGAGAATGATCCATCCCCAGGTAATTATGTGCTCCTATAGGCTTCTAGGGTTTAGTTAAAAAAACAATTTTCTTACCAACTACTCTTTAATTTAGAGCACACAAACAATTGTGCAAACAATTTTATACCTAAAGTAGTAGTGATTCTGAGATATATGACTTTATTTGGAATTTAACCTACGTGCGACAAGAGAATGTGGCCTTTTATATGGGTGAAATTTTGTTTGAGATCATATCCATGTGATCCACCATACCCTTATCCCTCCAGAGAAGAATTTAACTGTGTGGATTACACAGCAGTATGAAGCTAGTTTTACTTTTCAATTCAAATCAATGAAACTTCAGATACAAATCTAGTTTGCAAAGAAATTGGACACCATTTATGTTTTAAGACCCTGCCTTGATGTTTTCATTAGACCCTGTGCTGGTGTTTTTCATTAGAGTAGTATAAATGTAGAGTTGTTGCACTTTACCCAGATTTATGAGAATGTCACAGAGCTCAACTTATTACAATTAACATTCCAATTACATTTCTAGAAGTATTTTAGAAAGGCCATTTAGAATGCTTTGACAGGAATTTGATGCACAGTTCACCACCACAGCAAATCACACTTGGAAATTGTACAAGCTTTGAAACTTGCATACTGATTTTGGCTGAGCAGTCACAATAGTTACCTTCCAGAAAATTCAAGAACAAATTGTCAGTGTATGTTCCACCAGCTTTCCCTCTCCCTAAGTGGAAAATACAAGTCAGCAGACAGAAAGTGGCATGTATGTAATTGTACTCACACGCACCTCAACCACACAGCAATCTCCACTGATGTGCTCTCCTTACACAGCTCATTTGCAGCCCTGATTGAAAATAATGAACAGCTAACATGCACAAAATGCTTTAGAATGTTCTATACCTTATCCCTTACGTTGGGCACTTAAATGTGATCGACTGACTCTCATCCCTAATTATGTCTCCGGAGTTCAAGAGAGAGTGACACACCCTGCAGTGCACCCTGATCCACCCTGAGCTCTGCCTTCAGCTCAGCACCCTGCCCAGCCCAGCTGGGCTCCAGCTGCAGGAGGAGGAGGTCTGAGAACTGGGGCAGGGGGATGGGGGAAGCTGCGGCCTGAGGCCAAGGTGGGTGGGCTCCTCCTGCCCTGGGCTGGGAGGGTGGGGGGCCTCCCTTTGGGGAGGGGGCTGCAGCTGAGTTACAGACAATCACAGCCTTCTCAAGCTGGAGAAGACATTTAAAATTGAGTCCAAGTGCTAACCCAGCACTGCTGGGTTTGAACACCTGCATGTTTTTTGAACACTTGAGGCAGAAGAGTTTTGGCACAAAGAGAGGAGATTATAGCCGCAGGAACAGTGAGTGAAAAAGCAACGTGGGTTTAGACTTTGCAAGAAACCAACGATGCAAGGAGTGAAAAGCATCTGGAAACCGTGCTTGAACAAACAGCAGGGAGAGCTCACAAGATAGGGATGCTGAAACTCGTGACTTCTAAGAGCAGGAGAAATTCTCCTGCTCTTCCCTCACATCTGAATGTACAAGATTAGTTCAGTTCTTGGCAGTTAACAGCCACAGAAAGTGAAGAGAACAAATTTTGTGAAAGGAGGCTTAAAAGACATCTCAGTTTGCAATGACCACCAAGAACCCTCTCGTCTCAGCCATCACTTGAGCTTCCAGATCCAGCATCTTGTCTTTTGCCAGCTGCCCCCTTTACTGAGCAGTCAATACTGGATTTTCTTTCACTCAGGAACCAAATCCTAAAAACCCTGCATAATTTTAGGCAGTCTAATAACATTATGCTATTGTACTTAGAACACTTGGAAAATCCTTCATGCACCCAGCTACTTCCCATTCTGAATGTTTAAAGGATTTCCCAGCTCAACCATGACTTACTTCCCTTTTGGGTACTGATGGTAGCTGCTGCCTGCAAAATTCAGAGTATTTGATATTTTCACATGTGCCTTTGGCTATTACCTTCATTACTGTTCTAGTTTTATTTTTCTTGTTTTTCACTAAGTGTGCTTTTAAGAAAATCTAATTCATAATGTGAAAGGATTTTAGCAAGTTTCCAGAATTTGCCTTAAAGCCAACACTTAATTGGAGTCATACCAAACTACATCAGGCCTGATGCATTGCACATGGATTATTTCCCCCTTTGGAGTTAACTCATGGCTGGCATGAGTTAGTGCCACTGAAGATAGCAGCACTACATCAATTTCCAAATTCAGTTCTTTAATGGTGCATAAGTTAAAAATACTACAGTCAACTACTTAGAGCAATACACAAGCACTGCATGATTGTCCAGACTGAGAATAGTTCATCTATTCCATTCTGAGCTGGGATTCATGGACCCTTGATGAACCATGTTTTTAGAACTTAAGTGGTTTACCTCCCCTCCCCTCACCACATTATGTCTATGGAACCAAGGAAACATCTATTCTTACACACTAGTGGAAAGTCTGAATGGCTGTAAATATTACATGATGTAACTCACTTTGAAATCAGGATGTATTTCAGGGGAAATGCCATTCACAGAGATTCTCTAATTGCCTTGGAGAGTTAAAAGATTGCCCTGTGGATTTCCCCACTCAAAACCTTTGAGTATTTCCTATGATCTGCTGCTCCATTTATTCATGAACAACTTAGGAATACTAAGAAAGGTCAGTATCAAAATTAGTTTTAAATCAGACAACAACACAACAAGACAGAGTTATTGCCTGCATTTAACCCCAGTGCAGGAGTTTTGCTGCATGGTTAGGCAGGGCACCTCCCTGGTGTGGGGAGTGACTGTCTCTGAAGAGCTCTGTCCTGTGCCACACCAGGGTGGAACCTGGGCCTTTCCCACGGCTGTTTTTCCAACTTTCATCTTTGTAAAGATGTAAACAACAGTGAAGCTTTATTCCCAGCCACTCCTATCATACTGTGCAGTAACACCTCAGCTATGCTGTTCCCCCATCCTCCTGTGGCCTAATTCCACCAGGATTTCAGAGAATGCTGCTGCAGGTCCCGTGCCCTGGCTCTGCTCTAGGAGTTGGCACGAGGCCCCACTGAAATCAATGGTGAAATTATTCCTTCATCTCAAGCTCCATATGGCAATATCCAACTGATTGCCAAAAAGAGAAATTATTCACAGCTATTAGCAACCTTTTCTCACACCAATTTTTTTTCAGTTGAAATATCTTGTCTTTTTTATTCTTTTAGCTCCCTATAAAACTGTAATGATACCAAAGTCATAGTGAAAATTCATAAAGGTGTAACATCAAATAGGTAATTATACTTTCCTTAGAAACTAAGATTTACAAATAAACACAATTTGAATGAAGCACTGAGAAATCAAGGTCTCTGATTAATCTATTTATATTTAGAAGTCTATGACTGATGTGTTATTTTTTGAATGTCAAAACTTTTTTTTTTTTAAGGTGAAAATACATGCATATACAAGCAGCATTCATTATCTCTGGATAATCATCACAGGAAGAGATCCTGAATGTCAAATTCACCTGCCAAACTAAGAGAGAAAGTTCCAAAGAGAGAGCAAAACAAATGGGATATGACAGAGCATGACTGACACCTGAGCATGCACTGATGGGTGTACATCCCAGGAGCAAACAAAAATGTAATAAAAGAGCAGCACAGTGTGGAAAGGAATATAAAGACTTCATGTGTTGTGATAATGAGAACAAATAATCTTTCCAATACAGAGCCCAGAGAGAAATGGGTTGAGCCACCCATTATTCAAACAACAACCAACAACAATGGCTGGATTGCTCCTGCTGTTCTTGAAATCCAACTCACCATAAATTCCAGTCCTTGCTAGGAATGTTATGAGCCAGAATTTCAATTCTAGTTCTAACAAAAATGACATAGGACATTCAGTGGAAATGCCTGGTAAAAACCTCACGGAAACTGAAGTCCATCAGACTGGCAGTATGAAAAAGATGTCAAAAAGTTATTGTCACATTTAAAATAAGCTAAGGCTGATCTTTCTCTAGTTTAGGCTATATATTTTTATAGGTTTGTATAATAATAATAATAACAGTAATAATCATCATCCTCCTCCTCATGGCGATACTACCATTTGTACACTATTTCTAAAAGAATGCACTCTTTTAATAAAAAAAATAAAATTCTATTTGATTATAGATTTAATAATGAAGTAAGAAAGTTTTATCTTTATTCATTGAAATTAATTAATTACTGTGAATGTATGTCTCATGGTCCTTAAATAAGGATTGAAGAATAAATAAAATTACCCTGTGATTGGCATTCAGTCTGTAATATTCGGGTTTTGGGCTTTGGAGTGAAGGAATTTGTTTCTCACAAAGTTCTACAAAGCCATTTTGCAATGGCTAGGTTGTAGTTTAAAAAAGAAAGAGATAGGAATAAATAAATAAGTTTTGTAACTGCAAATCTCCCAGAAGTTATAAGCTAAATCAATGTTTATTTGCACATGTTATGTATATTGCTGGCACTGCAGTAAATAATCTTAAAACAAATGCACTTACATGACCTTCTTTTTCATGCCTACAACACAGGGAAATAAAGACTCAAGAAAGAAAATGTACTAATCCTTTCATATTGTGACATGCACACAACAATAACCACTGGCAGAATAAAATCCAAATCCATAATACATGCTCCCATCACAGTAGGACATGGACAAAATCCAACAGCATAAATTAACTTACTACAATGCCACTGCTTCATTAAGCACTAACAAATAAAATTTTTAAAGCTACAAAGCAGAACAATAGTTTACCCTGTTAAAAATATAAAAACAAGCCACCAAGCATAAAAAAGTTGATATTTTTGTTGTAAGGCTCTTCTTTTTTAATGCTGTACTAAAAATTGTAGGAGCAGATATTTTGAAACAAGTCCTCCTCAGGGACAGAGGAAAAAACCCACTTGAATGAAGGAGGAGAGGGTGCAGGGAGAAGAAATGCAAAGGGATCCCAGCAGATCACTCCATCCCAAAACCTTGGGATAAGCATGAAGCCTGGTGAATGAGGAGACAAATAAAGCACAACTCAGCCCCTCTGTAGGCACTGAACATCCTCCTCAATTGAACAGCTCTATTAGGGTTCAATACCCTTCATTTGGGAGAGAATTCAACAAACACAGAGACACAGACTAAATAATATTCAGCCATGAGAACCTTCATCATGTGCAGGGGTAACGAGGGATGCTGTTTGACTTGCATCAGTCTAAAGGTCATGTTGACATCCAGCACTGGAGATTTCTCTACCAGAGAGATATCAAAGGAAGTCACAGCACTTTTTTTTGCAGATTGCCAACTATAGATTATTTCAGCTTGAAATGCAAAAGTAACATAACTCTATATCCTTTCTATTTATGCTCACACTTACCAAGAAATTCTTACAGTTTTCTGTATGTTCTTTTTCTATTATGTATAATTACAGTAATTTAAACAAAAAACCCAACCAAACACAAAACCAAACAAACATAAAAACCCCAACAACAACTTTGAAAAAATCTCCTAGTGGATAGAGATTTTCCATGACTAGAAACAGAGGATTTCCTCTTTTCTATTTTAAATTTGATGGTACAGGATCTTGTTGTAGATTTGCCTTCTATGTTTATAAGTACTTTAAAATGAAATTTGTTTTCATCCATAAATGTGCATTTCTAGACCATGAGCAAAATACATGGTGGTCCTATTGATTCCTTGAGTCTCACCATAAAAGATATTTATATGTTTTCATTAAGGAGCTTTTCCTAAAATTTGCCATGTTATCTAGGAAGAGAACTATAAAATTTATTCCAGTCACAAACTCATCTTTGATCTATACAGAGTATTGCTGATGTTCAATAGTCCATTCTTTCCACACCTAAGTCTCCTTTTTACCTTTTCCCTCAGTCCTAAAATATTAGGCATTCATTTGCCCAGAGGAATTTTTTCAGCTGCCTTTTCCCAAATCGTGTTCCTCATGAAAGTGTGGCCTACATTTTTCTGCCTTAGATGTGTGCACTTCTATTTCTCTGTGCCAAGGTACAGTTAACTCTTTAATTAAATAATTCTTTCCCAGATGGCTGAAGTCATGTCTAGGGGATAGTTACAGCCCAAGATACACAGCAGCAGCTCTCCTCAAGCACAGGAGAAATTCTCATGCGAAGAAAATTCCCTCCTGAACCTATCAGGAGCACAAAGAGCTGTTCCAAATTCCACTGATTGCAGCATGAAATGGATTCAGCTCAGGAGACCTAAAGAGAACAACACAATTTCAATTCTCTGGGTATCATAAGGGAAGTGAGGGGGGGAGGTACTGCTAATGACAGTGTGGGAGTACAGCAATTGTTTCCACAACTCTCAAATCAAAACCCACTAAATTATGTTTCAGACTGGGAAAAGCCTGAGACTTTGATGCAGAAAAGAGAGGTTTAATTTTATGTATCCAGGTCTTATCAAAGCAAAGGGAAGAAATTCTAAACATGAAAACTCTAACCACACTTTGGGCCCAAAATCCCTCAGAAAACAAAAACCTAACTGATGGTTTTCATGAGGGAAATGGTCTTTTGAGTTTATTACTGTTGGGCTACAAGGTTCTGGCTATGATGTACATGTTGTGCATTTCTTTGTGTGCAGCTTGACAAATCCTCTAGATTACCTGCATGCAAGTTAATATACTGGATAATTTTAGAACCTGCATGTTCATTTTCCCCACAAGCCTTTGACAGAGCCCCTTGGTTTTGTTTGATTCCTTATGTAACAAGCTGCACTTACAGGAAGGTACAAATGGTGAAATATCAGGTTTAATCAGACCCGCTGTTTCCAAAACTTCCTGGTTGAGTGCTTTGGTCCAGTGCAACCTTCCCCCTTTGCCCCTTCCTTTTCCAGGCTACAGTCTAAGAAACTGTAAAAGCATCCAAGAAATGATAATACACAGCAATGCTGTTTGCCAGCGTTTCTTTTAGAGATGAAATAGCAATTTAAAACAATAACTGAAATTATGCTGCAACAAAACGTAATTAGCTACAGCTACAGAAAGAACACAACCTTCAAAAACGTTACAGACACAGGAATATCGTGAATTGGGCATAATGGGGCATGGCTGAGGCAGATCTATACACCTCTAAAATTGATTTATAACGTGGTAAAAGAGATTCCAGCTCTGTTTTCCCCAAAACTCTAAAAAAGCCCTCCACAAATCACTTCCTAATGTTTGCACTGTAGAAATGTGGGTGCCACGTGTACAATTCTATATAATTACTTCAAAAATCTAACAAGAAAAATAATTCATATATTCTTTACCTGCCTCAATTAAAAAAAAAAATTCTCCAGGGTGTTGCCTTTTTTTTTTTTTTAGGTTAGATCCATCCCCCCAACTAAATCAAACACATCTTAAAGGGCAAACAGCTTCACCCTACCCACCCCCACTACAAGTTTCCCTTTTTAATAATTATTCATGCCATGAGAGGTTAACAGTGTGCATGCTTGTAGAGCATTTTCCTGTCCTTTAGGGCTTCCATTCTGTTCACAGTAACCTCACTGACTGAGCAAGGGACAGATCCCACTGGTGCTTGTTCTCCAGATCCCTGCAACACCTGACTGGTAAATGTGGGAGATTCTAAGAGGCTCCTGCAGTTCCTGTGAGAGACACTGTTTTTTTCCTCAGGGCTGGTATATGAACAGGTATGAAAGAGCTAAATGCCAGTTTGCCACATAAGGAGGGAAGCATGTTTTCAGAAGAGGCAAAGAAGCCACGCATTCCTCCCCTCCACTTCTGGGCAAACACCATTTTCCCAGCATCAGCAAACCAGCCCTGTGCCCCAGCCTATCTGTGAAACAGAGCAAAAGCTGCTGATTTTACACAGGCATTCAAAGAAATCCAGCTCCCACTTACTGCATTCCTTGAGGAACTTTCCTGAGTGGTAGGATGAGGTGTGGCCCACTGCTTGCGGGTCTCGACTGAAAATGGAAAGAGCTGCCCTGCCTGAGCCCCACTCCCCAGAGTGACAGCAATTCTCACTTGTTCAGAACAATTCCTGGTACACACAGGTATCTCAGAAACAGCTAGGAGCACTACGTGGAAAATAAGGAAGTCCCTGTTAGGGCTATTCATAGAGGTGAAGGTGAAGTAGTTAAAATATATAACCATCCATTCATAACAAAAAATATTTTCTCCCTCAGTGAGGACGAAAATTGGATTCAATAGCAAAGCAATTTAAAGTGAATTTCCCAGTTTGCAAAGTTTATACAGCATGCAGCAGATTATCTTCCGTCTGCAGGTACAACAATTAAATCCACTGAATAAAATTAAACTATCCAGGCTATGCAGATGAGTTCTGTTGCTATTTCTCCACCAATACATTTAATGAGGAATTGTGCCCACTGTTGTGAGAACAAAGGACATTTTTACATTCATTCCTGTCAGCCTTTTTATTTGATAGACTTTTCTTCATCACTCTGGGGATTTATAGGATTTAGTATAATGAATAAAAGAACTAAGTTATTAAGTCTGATATCCAAACCACAGTAGTGACCACTGAAGAAATTATTTACTCTGTGATATCAAGGAAATTATTTATTCCCTCAAGCATAAATGTATTTTCTTTTTTTTTTTTGTACAGTAAAAATAATTTTTCAAAGCAATCATCACTTACTAAGGAAGCTGAATTGTAAGGGTAAAAAAAATTTTGAGAGATTATTTAAATAAACATGGAAATAACAAGAGGCCTTTGCTCTCTTCACACTGAAGATAAAAATTGAAGGAAAACTCAAAAGACAGTTTAAAAACTCCAGATAGGAAATAATCTACAAGAACTATCTTTCTTTTTCAGAATTTTTTTTTCTCTTAAGAGGACTAGCTTGTAGAACTAGGCATTAAGATACATTAAACTCCCAAAACCCAGGAAAAAAAATCAGTTAAAATATACTGTCAATGCCTGTAGTTCTACAACTTGCTTCGATTAGATTTCTAATTTTGATAGTGAGCTACACTGTGTCAATGGGGTGAAAGAGTATTCTGGCATTCCACAAGACCTAAATATTGTGTTTCAAAGCAAAATGAAGTGTGGAACGTGCTATTCCATATCCCTCCTTTCTCCTCCTGATAGCTGAACTACCTGTCTTATCTGATTTACGTCCTGTTCTGCAAATCCCCGTCTGATCTGAATCTAAAATGGGACACTCAAGGAAAGAATAACAACAGCACACATGAGCATTCATTCAACATCTGCAGTGAAAAAACCTATTTCTATACATGGAGTCATTTGAATTTAAGATTTCACAAAAAAGGTGATTTCTAGAATTTTAATAAAACAACACAATTTGCTTTTAACATATGCCTTGTATGTAACTTCAGAAATACTGACAGATTACTTTGGAAGTCTGGGGATCACAGCTTAGGGGTTTTTTTTTTAGTTCTAGCCTTTTCATGACNGATCCTCCTACAGGGATGGTCAGGGACAAAGCACTTCTGAAAGCAGCACAGAGCCAGTTCAGTGCCCAGGGATAACTGCAGGGATTGCTCAGTCAGGGAGTCAGAGGCATGCAGGCCATGCTGAAGGCAGCAGGACACACACACACACACACAAGGAATACCACCTATGATTCCTTCTCTACAGAACCAGCCTATAGGGCCTCTGAATGCTCATCACCTGCATAAAAACATTCACATTTATTGCTAAATACAGTAGCAAAACTCCCTCTGGGGAAAACAATGGAGATTACTGCAGAAANACATGGAGTCATTTGAATTTAAGATTTCACAAAAAAGGTGATTTCTAGAATTTTAATAAAACAACACAATTTGCTTTTAACATATGCCTTATATGTAACTTCAGAAATACTGACAGATTACTTTGGAAGTCTGGGGATCACAGCTTAGGGGTGTTTTTTTTTAGTTCTAGCCTTTTCATGACAAATTCCTAGACTGGATGATTGCAAGATGCAAACAACTGCCTGTTCTCTATTCTCTTGAAATAAATTAAAGCAAATGATTCAGTAACAAAAGAAAGGAGAAATGTGTCACTTGCTATTGTGAAACGTACAACTCCTCGTTCCTTTTTGCACAGACACAAAGAGCCCCGTTTGTGGTGATGCATTTTGGCTCCACTCATGGCAAGCTGCAGGACATGTGGATGGTCACAACTCTGCAAGGCCTGGAGCTTCAGTGTGGGGATGGNACCTCTGAATGCTCATCACCTGCATAAAAACATTCACATTTATTGCTAAATACAGTAGCAAAACTCCCTCTTGGGAAAACAATGGAGATTACTTCAGAAACAAGAGTGAAGACACAGTAAATATGTAAAATTATTTTGCTCTACAACTGCTTGGGCACAAAGCTGACAAAGTGAAGTATAACTGACACAAAGCCCCATTCTGAAGAACGACATATAATTACTTTCTTTGCCCAAGAAGTATCAGCCTTTCAGCCAGGTAGCTCTGTTCTCACAGGAGGTTCCCAGGGGATTCCTTCATAGCTCCCATTTCCAGAGGGACACTCTTTCCTACTCTGTAGCCCAGGTGATGTGGGTGATGACATCAAACAAGCACAACAGAGAAGTTTTTACCTAGAATGTTTCTATACTCTATATATACTCTGTTTATACTCTATACCCTTGGCAGGCAATCCCTGAATCAGGCAGTAATTCTCAAAAGAGAAAGGGGTGCAGTGTTTGCTAAAGAAATGTTTGACTACAACTGAACAAGACAGTATGCCTGGCATGAGTTAATATGATGGATTCTGGCATCCAGGGAACAACAAAGTCAGCCGGCAATATTTAACATTTCTCTGAAAATTTTTAAACTTTTTTTCAAAAATTGTGTTCATTTACAATTGACAGATAAATTTGACTCAACCACACAAAACTCACAGGAAAACATTGCAAGAGCATTTGGTTGAAATCAATTATATTGCTACAATTTAATGTCAATAGCCACCATTCATGCAATGTCAAATAATATGGTGATCTGTAGGGGATCTTTGTTTCCCTAATGAATAGGCACTAATTAAATTACTTCAACTAAGTTCACACTGTAACTGCTCAACTTTAAGAGCCACAGCCATTTCTCTCAGGATTAGTTGGGCAGACTCCCCTGGAAAAAACTGAAATCCCATGGTAATTATATAGTCTCCTTTCTTCAGCTTGCACTAAAAAATGCTATCAGACTTAAAAGTGCATGTGCCACTTCATCACATTTTCAGCTGGTGCAAAGGTCCATGATTAAAGAATGTCAGAGAAGCTCCTCAGGTATTCTAATCTGTTTCCAGGGTTATCCCTGCCCATGGATTGCCTCGCTTTGTAGCCTGACACTTCTCCTTTCTTACCTTGCCCTTGGCTGAGCTGAATACAAATTCATAGTTATTTCCTTCTCCTTCTTCTTGTAGATGGACAGAAATATCAATAGATTTCAGCTGTCTTTCAAATTTACATTGAGGAGGAAAATAGAACTTAAAAGAAAGGACCCAACAAAACAACTAAAAAAGCCAATCCCAAAGTGAGCAAAAGCGAAATAGGAAGGCTGCCAGCCTTCATCTGGAACTCTGAGGCACCTCACTATGAAAGGTGAGAATTGCACCCTTTGTGCATCTGGTCCAGAGCTCTCTTTCAGTTCTCTCTCTAGTTATAGATAAGGAAGGACTGAATGAGCCTGGAAAGAGTGAAGGCTTAAAGGACATTGCACAGGAATTGGTAAAGATTCCTTTATGACTTTTGGATACTCCTTTGAGCCTGCCAAGCAGGTCCAGCAAATTGCAAAGCCACAGTTTGGAAAGCACTTAGTGGAGAAAACCCCTGGAATATTACACCATGATTTCAGCTTTGATTCAGTAAGCAATGCACCTATCAAGTTCTATATATCTATTTGTAAGTACAGACTCGAGGGAGAAGAGATAAACTGCCCAGTGTCTGCAAAATCCCCACATGAATTCTGCCCAGGTAAGCAAAAATCATCTGTGAATTCTTTGAAATGTACATTTTATTCATGTTACTCAAAAATGCTTTTATAGTAAAGTAAGCTTAATCTAAATAAAAATTAAGCCAAACTGCTACACAGAATGCAACGTTTCAAAAAAATTCATTCCCACTGTACTCTGCCCAATCACATTTTAAATTCTTTTCAAAACTACTTGTCAGATTAAAGATTTTTCTCTTTTAAAAAAAAAAAAAAGATTTTTAACACTCAGTATTTTACATGCTGAATAAATATTTTATAGGTTTGACAGTGTCAATGATATTTGAATACAATTATATTGTACAAAAATGCATTTCTTTGGCACACTATACAACTTCGAATATGTCAGAGGCTGCAGAGAAAATGTAGCAGACATTGTTTAATTAGTTGCCTTCAAATAAAGCTTTGCAGAGCAAACATGAAAATGTGGAGCTTCTTAGTCCTTCTTTACTTTCCAGAGGAACTGTAACAGATACAGAGTATCATTTTCTACTTACTATGAAAAGTAGAAAACTAAACACTACCAAGACCTTTACAATACAGATGGTAAAATCTTTTAGCATATATCCATAAAATTTAGCAGCAGACATAAGAAAAAGTTATTACTTTGCTCATGTACTCCCAGCATATTCAACTATATTTTTTACTTATTTTTCATATCCTCCTTAGTTAATCAATGGTCATTTTTACTTATGGCATTTATTTAACCCTAATTCTGGTATGTTTTTAATAAATGGGTAAAATAAATATCCCCAGTTTGACAATGCTGCTGCCTACAGGAGCCAAATGTAGCACTGAAGTTTCTCAGGAATATATTGCCTGATCCTGCAGCTGTTGAAGTTAATAGCAAGATTCCCACTGGATTTTCACAGAGACAGGATTTTACTCCAAAGCTCCTGGCAGGTCATCAAACTGCTGGAATTAACAGGCCTGTTCTCTTAGGGAAACTCACGGGGGGTTTGGAGCTCATTTTGTGAGCTGCATGCATGCAATTGCTGCTTGGGTAATAAAGGCTGGCCATGCAAACTCCCTTGAACAGGGTGCAATTCCACCTGCATCCCCAAGCAGCTTCTGTCATCACCTATGCACAAATGCTCTCTTCTAATACTACAATAATTATTTGTAACCAATGTGGAAAATTACTCCATCTAAATGCAGAAAATATTAAATACAAATCTACATCTCTCAAAAGCTGGGCTTATTCACGCGTTTTCACTTAAATCAAAAAGCAAAAAGTGCCAGTATATTAATCCTCTCTGATCATTCCAGTGTTTTCCAGTGGAATTCCACTGAATAGCTCTATTTGCAAGGAGATACCCATCTCAACATAAATACTGTAGATCACCAAGATATCACATGGCTGCAAATATATGCTCAAACAGAGGTGCTAAGAGAAAAGCCACAGCCTTTCCCCCACAACATCCACAATGAAATTCATAATCCAGTTTTTACCACACATATAAATTATTTCACTTTCAAAGGAGTATAACCTATTGGTGG
This sequence comes from Illadopsis cleaveri, assembly GCA_013399915.1. Classification (NCBI taxonomy): domain Eukaryota; kingdom Metazoa; phylum Chordata; class Aves; order Passeriformes; family Timaliidae; genus Illadopsis; species Illadopsis cleaveri. Next base: position 4,016 of record VXBB01013590.1, on the reverse strand, counting down.
CAACACATCTCTTCCAGAGATTTCACTTCTGTGGGCATTTGCAGAAAAAAACAACTCTTTTCTTCAATTCTTAAGGTAGAACACCAATATTAGAGAAGTGCAGAAAAATAGATAGGAGACATACAAGGCTACCAGTGCTCAGGCAGTGTGTACAATTGTCATTGTGTGCTCCCCCTCATCCCCACTTGTGCTTGTAGAAGGGTTGCTGGGACAGCTGAAGACAAGAAGGATTATTCTTGGTAGTAAGACCTGTACAGATTCAACAATGTTTCTCAAACTGGAGAAGGTGAAAAGGCAGGTTTCAATCTAATTCTAACTCTGCCTTCTCTAATTCTAACATAAAGAATGTGACCTTTATTAAATTACAGCAGTTATGTATTTGCACAACATACTAAAATGCCAAATACCACCATCACCCACTTAATACACATGCTCCTGGAAAGACTGGCATGCCACTGTGCCTCATTCCTCATGTCACTGTGGAAGAAAATAGCTGAAAAAAGTCAAAAATATTACAGGATTTTATAGTAAAGTTCTTATTTATTTTTTTTCTAATAATAAAGCATAAGAGCATAATATCTTAAAAGGTGTGTCACCCTGTTCTTCCAGGTGGGTTAGAGCAAAATATTATTCCTTGATCAGCAGGGTCTCTGCTCTTTAGCCTAATTTATGAAATTTCAGTAGATGTCAAAGGATTTTAAGGCAGTAAAATTTCCATTTAAAACATGACAGAAAAACCAACTTTATAATTGCAACCTCACCAAGGGTAACTGTTCCTCTCTCCATGTTTAATACCAGTCATACTACCTCTATAGCTATCTGACATTCTTTCAGCCACACCATTTTACTGATAAATTTTACCAAACTGTTCCACAGCCAAGAGCTGATTTAAGGTCAAATCCTGAAATGAAGGTGGTTTACATGTGCTTACTCAGGGCCCTGAGGTGAAGAAACTGAACCTGATTCTGTGGTCACAGTCAGTTCAAGTTACGAGGTGCTTATGAGAGAACAACTGAACTAATATTGTTTGGCCCCNAAGCTGGTTTAATTCCATCTGCTTCAGTAGGGTGGAGCTCAGCTTCCTCCAGGCAGATGGAAACAGTCAGCACCCCCCAGCCCATCACCCCCACCCCAAAGGAGGTACCTACATAAACCCACTGACTTCTCACCCACCACAAAGCTTTTTATATCGTAAAGAAAGAGGCACTTTTATTTAATATTCTGTTGGAGTAGCTGTGTTTAAGAACAGGAAGAAACAGATATAGGCGTTACTGGTGAAAACCATTATTCCCATGAACAATATGGGGAAAAATGCAATAAATGCTGTGCAAGGTATAATAAATAGCTTATATTAGCTTAATATTCTCTCTTTGAAAAGGCAGCTGATTGCAAGGCACACATTATGAATCTGAATTTTAGTAATGTTTTTATATGATTGCACACACATACTAGTTATGGTGGAGGAGGAATAGCTTCAAAGAACTATGAATAATGTTATTTAATGAAAATATTATAAGGGATAAAACAAAATCAGACAGCAAGGAGGTTACCAGTTCTTGAAAGACAGACATGAAGATTGATATTTTACATATTAATATGTTACATTCACTAACGTGAAGTAGGAATGCATTAATGACAGTCATTATTGATATAAAATGTAGGATTTTAAAAATGCATGTGGATGATGATTTTACAAAGTCTGGTTAGCTTTTGGAAGAGAAAAAACAGAAATTAAGAGGGATTAATATGGAGGGACTAATTTCTGTTATTAAGTGGAAAGCTCATCTATTGGGGATGAGGGGGGAGGAAAAGCTCACATGTGCTAATTGATAAAGAGTCAAATACAAGTTTGAAAAAAAAAGACATTAAAAGGCTGAGAAAATCTACAGCATCAGTCAAAGTGCACCTGTGATATTGCATGAAGTGTCTGTTTGAGACAAGAATTTATACCAGAGAACAGACGAGCTCAACCTACTTTGTATAGTAAACACAAAAGGTCAGAGGAGATGGAATTTCTGCCTTTAAATAAATCAGAGGGGTGAACCCTGGGGGAGGCAGGACTGGTGAGGGCACCATTTCATGGTGATTGCCACCCTAAAGCAGAAACAAGCAATGTGGTAAAAACATCACCATGTTCAGTTGGGTGTGTAAGAAAGGGACATCAGTGAACAGGCACCAAAGACTCCTCAGTGTCTCCAGAGGCATCAAGCAAGAGAAAAACCTAAAATTTAATTAAGCATTGTTAATTAGTGAATCCTGCATGTGCAATTTAGCTATCACTCTTGCAAGATATCTAGCAAATATTGATCCTCCCATAAAGCTGCCCAGCCTAAAACTCTTGCATAGAAAAACTATATGGAACATCCCTGTCTTCCAGGGGGTATGAGGAGAGGGTTTATGCACAATAATGTTTTGAGTACTAGTTAAATTTATTTTCAGGCTATTGAAAGTAGAGCCCAGAAAAGTCACAACAATGCCATCTAAGTAGTCTCCTGTTACATACACCATGAAGTTTTACTGCTTTTTATCACAAATAAAGTGCTCAGGCAATAGAGATTTCAACAGGCAAGAAAACTTAATAAACATTTTCTTTTCTTATTTTCTTGCCAAAACAAGGAGACAATTAAAAAGCATGTTCATAATATTTCAAATACTCTAGTTGCCTCTGAATTGATTCATCTGGTATTTATGTAAAAAGATCTAGAAAAAGCAGTCTGATAAAATCCAAATCCAAATAATCACCCTTCTCAGCTACACCCAAATGTTTTAGTTCTAGGCATATATTGATAACACTGATCCAACAACTTTCTGGCAGATGACAAAGTACAAAAATCATGTTGACACCAGGGAAAGGTGCAGCTTTTTTAAAGGAATCAATGCTTATATCTGATGCAGAATTTTTTCCTCAAGAGATTAAAGATTATTCAGCTATTGTGCTGTATCATACTGGTTTGATGGAAGCTGGGGCACTAGCTAATCACTAGTTATAAAGGGATCAAAACATGTTTTTATGTAAGCCATGCACATAATCCCAAAATTTCAGTGATGGTTAAAGGCAGTTGTATATAGTTTATCCATAATAAATCAAAATAACTAAAGGATGAACAAAGGTAATTAATTCTATTAAGCTGTACAAAATTCAGATTCTGAGGGAAGATGCAAACAAGCTCCTCCAAATCATTGTTTTTTTAAATTGTATCTATGTTTATCCAACCTACAGCTATATTTCTTCTTACATATATAATTTAAACCATTAGGATCTTATATCAAAACACAGTCAAACCCCTCAACATCTCTTGCAACCTGCAGGGGAAACAGAGAAAAATTCAGATCCTTTCGACAAAAAAACCTTTGACCTCTACACTCTCTCATGAAAGGGCTAATTTAGATACTGACAAACCATGTTTAGATGCTGGTATATTTTCCTTTCAAGAACTGCTGTTGGCCTACTGCTGCTTGCATTTAGCCATAGGTGACATTTTGTTGCAGGGCAATATATAAGCAAACTACAAATTTGATTCCATTTCTTAACCCGTAATAACCAACACAAGAACTGCCTGATCTGAAAAAATCTAAAATTGTGTTTAAGATCAGTGATGGAAGACAGAAGTAGTTATGCTTTCATTTTTTTTTCCTTCCCACCCCTAACCAGAACTCCTCTGCTCTTTCCTGCCAATGGGTAAGTCAGGAAATATTTCAGAACTACAAAATGTTACAGGATCACGACGTTCTTCCTGCTACCCACGGGTGATAAGCTTATATTGATCTCTGAAAGCCACCCAGCCTTCAGCCCCAAATAAAATGGATCTGACCATAATATTTAACAAACAGATATTTCTTAGGATACTCAATTCTGGGACTAAAAAGAATTATTGTGAGACCAATTCACTACTACTTCTTGTCTTGACTGGCATGCCAAGCCTTAGAGAAAAACCAGCAACTGCTTTAGAGCTCACTGGTGACACCCAGCCCGGGCACGTGCTCCGGGGCCCTGTGCTGATGCTCTCGGGGCTGGG